>CM039128.1:16573849-17039075 GCA_022036555.1 Microstegium vimineum | reverse complement strand
ACAAGGATTGGATAGCCGATATCGCACGCAGGCGAATTTGCTCTATTTCCCCCATCTCCTTGGCGTCATCGTCGGCAGACCCTTCAACTAGCTTGAGTTTCTTCTTCAACAGGATGGCTTGTCGGGCATTTGTGTCTCTTTCTTGTCGCGGACCTTAACGGCGTCGGGCAGTTGAGCTGTCTTCTGGTTGGCTGCGTTCAAGGCTTCTTCAACCTTTCTTAGGTCGGCCTGCAGTTCTTCCTTCTTTGCCGATAACTGGATGATTTCTTGCTCGAGATTGCTGTCGGAAGCTTCTACTTGGCCGATGTCCTTATGCTTCTCATCAGCAATTTGCTTGAACTTAAGCATCTCTTCTTCAGTCTTTGATCGAGTAGTCCTATCGGCTATGCGACGGGAGAGCCTCTGGTATTGGAGTTGTTTGCTTTCAAGAAATGCTGCTTGGAAGATTGCTTCCTCTGTATCGGCAGACAGGTGGCCTTGGACGTCCTTGAAAGCCATCCTTACTGCAGTGGAATCTTGAATGAGGTTGGATGTGTCTTGTTGCAGTAAAGATAGCAATATTTCAAGTTTAAGTTTGACGTCTGCCGATAAAGTTGGAGTAGAGCTTTCTTCGTCCTCGTCTTCATCGGGAAGCTTAACGGCGAAGGAGAACAAGCTGTCCGCTGGAGCAGAGCCTTCTTGGTTTTCATCCTCGCTGGGAAGGTTAACGCCGAAGGAAAACAAGCTGTCGGGGGAGTCTTGGGCCTGAAAAGGAGAACGTTAAAATTTACCGATCATAAATTTATACTGCAAGTTTCTCTAGTAATTGGCTTACCATTTTGAAGCGGATTTCTTGCCTGAGACTTGGAAAATTGGCTGGTATGGCCTCATCCTAGAGATTGGCAGCGGTCGCCGATGAGCACGCTTCTGTGGGAGGAGCGATCGGTGCTGTTGGTGCTGGAGATGTATCTGCTGCAGTGGCTGGTTCCCGTGGTGGTGATGCTATCCTTGGGTCAGGGATGTTATCTGTTGCTAGTGCCGATGTCGATGTTGCAGCTGGTTCCTGCGGCGGTGCCATTTGGATCGGAGTTTCGTCCGCTGGTTGTTCAGGAGCAGATGCCGATGGTATTCCTTCTGTTGGTGCATCGGCAGTAGTTGGTGACGCAACTGGAGTAGCTCGCCTCAGGCGTTTCTTCTTTGGTGCAGTGGTAGGCGAACCAGCTCGTTTTTGTTGCGAAGACTGGGGGCATCGGCAGCAGAAGTTGGAGAAGCTCGTACGTTTGGAGCAGCTGCCGATGACTTCGCCATCTGAAAATATTTGATACAAGTTATATAAAGTAAACATTGCTGGTAAGCAATATGAAATCGGTATAAGTAAAGATTAAGTTTACTGCAAAAGCCCGTGCTAAGATGGCCGCAGCAGCCGATGGAGTAGCAGGCGTCGGCTTGGGCTTGAGAGTAACCTTAGGTACCTTCTGAGGAGTGAAGGCAGCCAGTGTGGGGACTTTATTGTCGATGAGTGATATAGGAATCATTACTCGGAGATTGAAAGGTTTGCCACTCCTGCTCATTTTGGGGATTGGATCATCAACCTGTTAAACATAAAAAGGTCGGATGCTGATGATAGGAATAAGTAATGAGGAATACATTGGGATTAAAAACTTACTGCATCATCGGGAATGACGTGGTCGACGTCAATCATATGCCGATAGTAGTGTGATGACATGGAAAATAATTGATATCTCCATTCCTGCCACCAGAATTTATATTCCTCCGTGATGAAGGATGTTGGTGCCCAGAAGGATAGATCGATATCTGACGTATCGGCATTGGGAGGGAGATTGACAACTTTGTTCCAGTCTATGGAACTGGAGATAATTTGCCTTGGCTTTACCACCTTGGCATAGCAGAGCTTGATCGGTAGTTGGCCGAATGCCAGTTGTCTCGCTGCCGCTAATGGGTAGTAGAACTCAAAGGATGGAGGAGCATTCTTCCCAGTTCCGAAAATGTTGACTGGAATAGCTCGGGAAACGATGCTAGCCTTCATGATCACTTCATTCTGAGGCATGTTCCAATCGGTGAGGTTGAATAACAAGGGGAATCGGTTGTCCTCATCGATATATGGCCACCAGAGCCGTTCTGAAGCAGGGATTCCATTATAAAATTTCTGAAAGAATCTGCCGAACTGGTCTGCATCGGCATCGGTGCCTGGTAACACTATGATGGCCTCTCCAAAGTTGAGTGGAGGACGAGTTGCCGATTCATCATCACCAAATGTGTAATTTTCCGATATATCCCTTGGGAACTGCTGAGCAAACAAGTCAAACTGAAGGACCTTGTACATGTGTGCGTTCAACCACATGTTTATGAACCACCAGGGACCCCCAAGGTTGCCGATGGATTCGCCTAGCAATAACTTCTTGGACACTTGGTGTAGGAGACGGTATACCGATCCAAGATGATATCGGCCGAGAGGGAGTCTTGTTCCATCGGCTAATAGTTCTGCTGCGGGAGAGGTACATAGTGGTCGGTCCGACTGTTTTGCCACAGAAGATAAACTTCTCCAGCCACATGTTCAGAAAGATGGCATGTTCTCTTTGTCCTACCGATCCAGTCTTTTGGTGCTCCTGGATGTAACCATTCTAGCCGCCAATATTACGAGTGTTCACCTTATACTCGGCTTTCCTATTGAACAGAGTGAAGGTGTCGGCAGAGGAAACATCGAGGCCGGTCAACATGTGCACATCGGCGAGGGTAGGAGTGGCTGGTCCATGTCTGAATAGAAAGGCGTTCATTGTGTCAGACCAGAAGTAGGAAGCCGCTATCATCATGTTCTCATTCTTCTCCATACCGACAATGCAGAGTCTGATACACTGGTCTAAGTTGCGCTCTGCCCAATAGACCTGCTGTGTTCTAATTACCCTAAGGTACCAGTTCTTCCACCCCTTGGTGTATTTAGGCCATGAACGGAAAGCATCCTTCCATAACCCTAGGCTGAAGCATTCGAATCTAAAGGGGATACGGTTGGTTTCCGCATTGATCAGATAGCTAGGATCAGGATTTCCCATTGGACCTAGGCAGTTGAAGTTGGACTGTTCAAGGGGGTTTACTACTCTGTTGTGCAGTTCCTAGGGTTTGAGAGAGAGAAGGAGGATCAAAGAAAGAAAGGAGGAAAAATACAAAAAATTCATACAAAAAAGAAACTTGCAAAGAGAGTAAGAAAGAAATGGACTTACTTTGGGGATGTCGACGTGGATTGCCATTGGAGCTGGAGGAGTTCTTGCTGCTAGTACTCTTCTTGAGGGATGAACTGTTGCTTGGGTTCGCAAGATTGTTCTTCGGAGTCGCCGCCAAGGTTGAAGATGCCGAGGTTGAAGACGGAGGCAGGTGAAAAGTGAAAGTAGGCCCAGGGTAAAAAGGCAGATTGGATCGTGGTAACTTTATATACCTGATCAGGGGCATTTTTGGGTTTCTGTTCGTGCTGAACAGGAATGTGGAAGGACCAGCGACGGATGTGCGCGATAATCAAGGAAATATGATCAGATTTGCGACTGTTCGCACTATGATTGAGGGATTTTATTAATAAATTGCGGTTTTACGCACGGAGATTGAGGGAGTTGTGCAGTTATTTCGGGGGAAACGACTACAGTAGAGAAAATTTCGGTGCGTAAAATATTATACACTCCGAAATTGGGGGGCATGTGTTGACACCATTTTTCGGCACGTATCAAATGAGCTAAGGCTTGCGTGGATCGGTGGCCATTTTCTATCAGCATCAGGAAGTCATCGGTAATATTTACCGATGGGAGTGCGATGTAAGAAGGGTAAGTTTGTTGCCAATGAAAGCTAGATGATTCTTACCGATAAAGGTTAATTTGTGGGGACAAGTTACCAGAAGTGCAAAGTTGCCGGTTGGGAGGTATTGCCGATGCCGATGGGTGTAGATTGCTGATGCCGATGAGTTGCCAATGCCGATGGGTGTAGATTGCCGATGCCGATGAGCCCCAGGTATTGTGGTGATTGAACATCAGTAAAGGATTGCCGATGGCAATAGAAGGAAATTGTGGATTGAAGAGTCTGTCGATGGAAAATAGTATTGTTGTTTGAGTCCGGCTCCTGCGCGAGTCAGTTATTTCCTTAAAAGTTAGGAGTTTTGTTTAGGAAAGGTACGAGTCGTGTCTCTGTACAACTCTCCATGTGGGAGTATAAATATGTGCCCGAGGGCTGCGTGTAGTATAAAAGACAATCAATCAAATCAATTATTCTTATCTACTTTTACAGCAATCTACTTTTACCGCACTAGTTTTAGTCTATTTACGAGTTCTTCAAGCTTCGACGGGCTGCATCACCCTGATCTCCGTCAACCCTTGCAAGTTCCGCGTGGGAATATCCTGATCTTTGACATCCGGGTGCATCGCTATTGTCTCGTTGAGCTCTGTTCTAGTTATCCTGATCAATCCCGAGTCTTAACATCCGGGTGTATCACCGTTGTTTTGCTTGGATTTTGTTCTTGTTATCGTCCTTGTCGATTAACTGGTCAAATTGACTCGCACACCCCTTGGATATCGATTTCGGGTAATAGCCCGAGGTGTTCGCAGATCCTGACGCTTTTTGTGTCAACACGATGAAATTAGTGAGTGCTTGTGATTTGATCGTATGCCTCCCATGGAAGGCTATGTTGAAGGTTCCCAGTTCCATCGCCCATTTGATTATTCGCCCAGTGGCGTCCTTGTTACGCAGTATGTCGCCTAATGGGAACTCGGTGATGACTGTCACCGTGGTTAATCGTTCGAAGTAATGTCGTAGCTTGCGTGCGGTTATGAGGACTACGTATAGTAGCTTCTGGACCTAGGGGTATCTCGTTTTTTATTCGTTGAGTACCTCGCTTACAAAATAGCACGACCGTTGGACCGGGTATACACGTCCTCTTTCGTTGCGCTCGACCACCATGACGGTGCTGACGACTCGATTTGTGGTGGCGATGTAAAGCAACATTGGCTTGTCTTTCTTTGGTGTGACCAGGACTGGTGGATCAGTTAGGTACCGCTTAAGATCGTTGAATGCGTAGTTTGCTTCGTCGTTCCACTCAAACCTTTGTCCGCCCTTCAAGAGTCCGAAGAACAGAAGTCCTTTTTCTCCCGAGCGAGAGATGAAGAGGTTGAGCGCAGCCATGCACCCTGCGAGTTTTTGTACGTCCTTTGCGTTGGATGGAGGTTTCATTTGGAGAACTATGGCGGTTTTTTCCGGGTTGGCTCGAATGCCGGACTGACTGACGATGTTGCCCAGGAGGTTCCCTGAAGGTACCCCGAAAATGCACTTCTTTGGGTTTAGCTTCCATCTGAACATGTTGAGGGCCTTGAAGGTTTCCTCTATGTCGGCGATCAACGTTTCAACGGAGTGTGTTTTTACGACTACGTCGTCTACGTAGGCCTCGACTTTTCCTGGAATGAGGTCTTTCAAGCACTCTTGTATGGCACGTTGGTACGTGGCGCCGGCGTTTTTTAGCCCGAAGGACATTGTCGTGTAACAGTAGGCGCCGAAAGGCGTTATAAACGATGTTTTGATCTGATCTTCGACCTTCAAGGCTATTTGGTGGTAACCAGAATAACAGTCGAGGAAGGAGAGGAGTTCACATCCCATAGTAGAGTCGACAACTTCATCGATTCGCGGCAGAGGAAAGGGGTCAGGGGGCAATGCTTTTGAGACTCGTATAATCAACACACATTCTCCATTCATTATTCTTTTTTCATACAAGGACTGGATTGGCCAGCCAGTCTGGATGATTTACTTCTCTAATAAATCCCGCGGCTAGGAGCCGGGTTATTTCGGCTTTTATGGCTTCCTTGTGATCCGGTGCGAACCTTCTAAGCTTTTGTCGAGTCGGTTTGGCTCCTTCAACCACGTTCAACGATTTCTCGGCGAGGTCCCGGGGGACACCTGGCATATCGGCCAGTTTCTAGGCGAAGATGTTGATGTTGCGCTGCAGGAAGCTGACGAACGCGCTTTCTTGTTCGGGAGGGAGGCCAGCGCCGATCACAGCGGTCTTCTCTGGGTTGTCGTCGACCAGGGCCATAGTCTTTGTTTCCCTAGACTTTTTCGAGGCGCATGTAGTTGGAGGTTCTCGGATGTAGAAATCCCCTGCATGAGGTTTGGTCGCATCGGTCAGGCAGATCTGGGTGCCCTATAGATGTTCGCGACTGGTCGCGTTTTCGATCGCCTCTTGTTCACATTCGTAGGAAGTTTGTAGATCGGAGCGGATGCTGATGGCGCCCTGCTGTGTCAGCATCTTGAGTAGTAAATACGTATAATGTGGTATCGCCATGAGCTTTGAGAGTGCGGGCCGTCCGAGGAAGGCGTCATATGGAGTATCAATGTCGGCGACCACAAAGTCGGCGGGCTCCTTGCGGGTTAGTCTGTCGGAATCAAATCGCACCGGGAGAGTGATTTGTCCGAACGGTGACGACTTTTCACTAGGGTTGATGCCGTGAAGGGAGAAGTTCATATGTCGGAGATTGCTTTCACGATACTCAAGCCACTGGAGGGTGTCTGGAAACATGACGTTGACGGAGCTGCCGCCGTCGACAAGTATCTTTTTGAAGAGACCGGTTAAGATAGCCACGCCGACGACCAGGGGGAAGCGACCAGGGTAGTGGTGACATACAATCTGGGGAAGGGACATGAACGCCGTTGCAGTTGTAAAAGGAGCGGCAACGCTAACCGTTGTCACCCGGGTGCCCGCCAAATATGGGGAAGATGCGCGCGGCCTTCATGAAGCCGGTAGTCGGAGTCTCCGTTAGATCTCCCTTTGCTGGAGTACTGTAAGATCGCTTTGAGTCCGCCTTGCTCTGGAAAGCCTCCTTAAGGGCAATGCACTCTCGCATGGTGTGTTTTCCTTGTCCATGAAGAGGGCAGGGACCGTCGAGGATCTCTTTGTACCCATTACCACGTCAGCTCTTTCGCCTAATGCTATGGCTGACGAGGTCCGGCGTCGAGTGCTGCAGTGGTGCTTCAGATTTGGTCTTTCGTGAAGACAATGCGTGTGAACGTAGTCGGCGACGGGCGATGCTGATGAGGCTGATGCATTCGGCGAGGTCTTCATCAACCTGGTCGACGGCGCTCGCACAGTCATCACGGGTAGTATGGTCAGGGGTGCTTTGAACCGCCTTAGCGACCGGGTCTTCGATTGGAGGAGAGTTCGGCGCGAGAAGCTGCGTTGATTCCAACGCTTCAGTGATGGAGACGGTGCCATGGATGGTCCAGATCATATATCCAATCTGGAGGGTGCCACCGCCTGTAGGGATAACCATGGATCCGGGGAAGGTGACCGCTTGATGAGCCATGGAGTCGATGCACACACCCCCTACCTGGCGCGCCAACTGTCTACGAAATATGCGTCGCAGTCTACCTAGGGGGTACCCCATGGTAATAGATTGTTAGGCGGAGGTGTGGCAACGGCGATCAAGCGTAACACATAGAGCGTAGACACGGCGATTTAGACAGGTTCGGGATGGCAAACTGTCGTAATACCCTATGTCCTTTGTTCTGGTGGCTAGATTGATCTCGTATATCGGGTTACAAGATCTGTAGATGATCTGGGAGAGGTTATCTAGGGTTTTTTGAGGGGGGTCCCTGCTCACCTTATATAGCCGGGGAGCAGGGTTACAATTTCCATATCCTAACCGATTACGATCGATTCCCTATGGCAAGGGATCTGAGTCTATCTACTAGGATCTTCCTTGGCGAGAAAGTCTTCTTAGGAGTCCTTAACGAGCACGACGGGCTGGTCGCGTGCCGCAAGGCCTCGTAGGCTGGGTCGTCTCCTGGTCGGCAGGCCCAATGAGGTCCCTGGGGATATGCCGAGGTTTTATCCCCAACACATCTCGTGCAGAGAGTTGCCGATCAGGAAGTTAAAACTTTCGAGCCTAGGAAAACTTGGAGTAATAAGGTGTCCTTCGCTGAGCAAGAAGAGTCCGAATCAGATGAAGAGCCGAGTATCGGTGTTGTTGAATGGGTAAAGGAAAAGAAGCCAGTATCTTGTCCGTTCAGCCAGAAAGAAGCTGAAAGGTTCACCTTCGATATTACTAAAGTTGATAGAATCTTTGATCTATTGCTTCAAGAAGGGCGGATTAAGCTGGCGCCTAATCAAGTGATTCCATCGGCTGAGGAGCTTAGATGAATCAAGTATTGCAAGTGGCACAATGCAACTTCGCACAGTACCAATGATTGCAAAGTCTTTAGGCAGCAGTTGCAGTTAGAAATTGAGTCTGGGCGAATTAAATTTGAAACTTTTAAAGCCCAGAAGCCAATGAAGATTGATCAACACCCGTTTCCAAATAATATGGTGGAAGCTGATGGAAAGGTTAAAGTGTTGACATCGGAAGCTGCCAAGAAAAATGCATCGGTAGATCCCGAACATCAGATAGCTATGCTTGATGTGAAAGGAAAGAGGTCTGCCCATGATAGGAAGGGCAAGAGAGTTGATGACGAAGATAGCAGTGACAGGAGGCCTCGTGAACATAGATCGTATGGTGTTGTAATCATGCACAGACGACCACGACAAGAATATCAGCGCTCGCAGGAGGAGCAGTATTGGCAGCGAGAGGAGGAAAGGAGCCGGGAGTGGCGTCGGCATAAAGATCATTGGGATTGTCCTTTCTTCGTTCATTGTTGGGAGGAGGGCATCAAGCTACCCACTACCGATAATTTCCCTGAATGCAACATGTATTATCCTTCTGGTCGGTCGGGAGAGAGACCCTGTTCTGATGATCAGGAAGCAAACTATGGCAGGCTGATCAGAGAAAATGGATCGGTACACGATCGGCTTGGGGCAAGCTTAGCATACATGACAGACTTGGCAAGCGTGTTCATCAAGAAAATCTTGAAGAGATGGTTGATGCAAGGGTGCCCGATGAAGAAATATTCTCTAGAGATCCGAATATGAGGAGTGATGCAAGTCGGAACAGTGAGAAACAGTACCAGCCTGTTTGGAAAACTAAGCTTCCTCGATGGTGTCCCAAGGGTCTGACGAAGACTCAGAGAAGAAGGATCCAATGTGAATGCTAGAGCGATCTCTGTTACAATGATAGTCTTTTGGGAGAAGAGCCTCCAGTTTGGCAATGGAGACCGAGACATAAGAATGGGAATCCATCGGCATAAGTCAATATGGTTGTTATGTTGCCGATGGAATTTATAGCGCCTGCTGACGCTAAAGAAGAAGTTGCTGAGATGGCACAGTTAATTCTGGACCCGATGGCAGCTGTCTTTGAAAAGCCTGCCGATGATGAGAGGCAACATTTGAGGGCTTTGTTTGTCAAAGGCAAAGTTGATGGGCAGCCAGTATCAAAGATGTTGGTAAATGGTCGAGCGTCAATCAATATAATGCCATATGTCATGTTCAGAAAGCTTGGTAAAGGTGACCAAGACTTAGTCAATGTGTCATGAAGTTGAAAGATTTTGAAGGCAATGTGTCACCGACTATGGGAGCAGTATGTGTCGAGTTAACCATCGGCAGCAAAACTTTGTCGGCGATGTTTTTTGTGATCAGTGGCAAAGGAACATACAACATGCTCCTAGGAAGGGATTGGATTCATGTTAATTGTTGTATCCCTTCTATGATGCACCAAAGCCTTGTACAGTGGGTTGGGGACAAAACTGATGTCGTCCGAAGTGAAGCCCCATCAATTGTTGCATCGGTAGAATCAGAAAGTTATGAGCAGACCAAATGCATATTAGGCGAAGCTTAGGATACTGAATTCCTCAAAGTTGCCGATTACCGAATTATACCGATCCAAGCAGACAGTTCTGAAGAAGAGTTTTAATGGATCGGTTTGCCGATGATGGAAAACTTGGGCAGGGGTTCACATCAGCCGATGATTTACTAGAAATAGATATCGGCGATGGTAGTAAGCCTAGGCCAACTTTTATTAGTGCTAAGTTGGATTCCCAATGCAACCAACACACCGATGTAATCCTAATGTGTTGCCCGATATTAAGGCTGAAATTACGAAGTTGATTGAAGCTAATTTTATTCGGCAGTGCTGATACGCCTAATGGATTTCTAATGTGGTTCCTGTATATAAGAAAAATGGAAAACTTCGTGTTTGCCAGTTAAGCTGGTCATCGAATCATTAGTTTTATGGATGGTAACGTTGGGTATAATCAGATATTCATGGCCGAAGAAGATATATCCAAGACTGCTTTCAGATGTCCAGGTCATGTTGGTTTATTTGAGTGGGTTGTGATGACTTTGATAGCGACCCGTAGGGTTCGCAGTCTGATCTTTCGATGAGAGTTGGTGGATAACTCGAAAGGAACTCAGACTCACAGAAATAAATATCAGAATAGCACTCGGGCTCAATAATGGAAAACAACTCGGACTCAGAATTTATAGCAGCGAATATGGGTAGAACTCCAACTCGATTACAGAAAACTACTCAGACTCGGACTTGATAGCAGCGAATACTAGGGTAGTACTCAGACTCGATTACAGAAAGCAACTCGGACTAGAACGTGACAAGAAATCGAAACTCTAAAGGACTATAACTAAGACCAGCAACTTGACACAACCGAAGCAACCGACGATTCAACAAGCCCAAGCTAAGCAGTACTAGCAAAAAGGCTCAACGGGTTTATGGGATTACGGAAAACTAATCTACTATTTTTTGGGCTTTTCTGGACTATATTGAAAAAAATTGCGAAGGATTGGAAGTCTCTCACCAATAAACCTTGCTCTGAATACCAACTGATAGCGACCCGTAGGGTTCGTAGTCCGATCTTTCGATGAGAGTTGGTGGATAACTCGATTGGTGGATGGAGATGATGTTCACGGCTCGACTACAACCGTCCAAGGATGCTGCGCCTTAGCAACCGATACACCACCTCCGATGGCTGCCGTGATCTTGCGTCGTGACAACTAGCCACTAGGGCTCCCGTCCTGCAAGCAATTGAAGAACCAGCAAGAACAAGATGAACAAGCACTCAATTGCAAGATGAATATGAAGGTTTCAATCTGAGAACACAATATGGTGAGGTTCTGATGACAATCAGACGGACGGTTGATCGAACACGCGCGCTGAAAGGCGGTGGCAATAGCTAACTCGACGAAACAAAACCTAATCTGTTTACGGCGGCTCTAAGTACTTATAACCTGTTGAGAGAACGACCACAAGGGTGTTGGGGTCGTTCTCCAAACCTAGGACGCGTCCCTAATGGACCCAACTTGATACATGGGCCATCGGCCCAAAATAAGGTGATGCAGCACTGGTGGATAGAAAAGGTCTCGGTACAAAAACGATGACTCTGGACGCATCTGATAAGGTATAGCCATGCTTCTGGATCCGTTGGAATGTAGGCTTGATAAGCTTTCCAAAAAGTGCTAGAACGTCTCAATCGGAGTCCGTATGAAGTCTTGGCGTCCATCGCAAGTTGGCGCTGTCCTACAGTCCAAATCCAGTCGGTGCCCATCCCTTGCCCTGCTGATCCTCCCCATCATTCCTAAGAAAAACAAGAGCGCACGTGTCTCCATTGTCTAAATATAATGGACTAGAGTTTAAGAATGAACTTACTTGATGGTTGACTTCACGGGCACGAGCACGAGTAATAGGACCAAGTGGTGCTGGAGATTGTATTATTGTGTTGATGTCCTCATCATCCTCCCCTTCTTGCATTTGAGTCGTCCTCGACTCAAGCTCATCTTTCTCTCCCAAATATGGTTTCAAATCTACAATGTTAAATGTGGGACTAACCCCAAAAGCTACAGGAAGATCAAGCTTATATACATTCTCATTAATTCGTGTTAGCACTTTAAATTGTCCATCAGCTCTAGGCAGCAATTTGGATTTTCTCAATTCAGGAAACTGATCCTTTCTCAAATGCAACCAAACCAAATCACCAGGTTCAAAGATCAATTTCCTGCTACCTTTATCAGCAGCAAGCTTATACTTAGCATTCATGCGCTCTATGTTTTCTTTAGTTGTTTCATGCAATTTTAACATCAACTCAGCACGTTGCTTAGCATCAAAATTCAATTTTTCAGAAGTTGGTAGAGGCATTAAATCAATAGGAGCACGTGGTAACAAGCCATAAACAACCTCAAATGGGCACATCTTTGTAGTAGAATGCAATGAACGATTATAAGCAAACTCAATATGAGGCAAACAATCTTCCCACATCTTAATATTCTTCGTTAAAACAACCCTTAACATAGTAGACAAAGTTCTATTCACAACTTCAGTTTGACCATCAGTTTGGGGATGACATGTGGTAGAAAATAAAAGCTTAGTCCCTAATTTACCCCATAAAGTTCTCCAAAAATGGCTAAGAAATTTAGCATCTCGATCAGAAACAATTGTATTTGGCACACCATGCAAACGAACAACTTCTCGAAAGAACAAATCAGCTATATGTGTAGCATCATCAGTTTTATGACAAGGTATAAAGTGTGCCATATTAGAAAATCTATCCACAACCACAAAAACACTATCACGACCATTCCTAGTCCTTGGCAATCCCAAAACAAAATCCATAGAAATATCTTCCCAAGGAGCATTAGGAACATGTAGAGGCATATACAAACCGTGTGGATTTAATCGCGACTTTGCCTTTTGACAAGTCGTGCAGCGAGAAACAAATCTCTCCACATCTCTCCTCATCGTTGGCCAAAAGAAATGACCAGCAAGTATGTCCTCTGTCTTCTTTGCTCCAAAATGTCCCATCAAGCCACCTCCATGCGCTTCATGAAGCAACAACAAACGAACGGAGCTAGCTGGAATGCATAGCTTGTTAGCTCTAAACACAAAGCCATCATTAAGAACAAATTTATTCCATGCCTTTCCATCTTTACATTGCAGCAATACATCTTTAAAATCATTATCATGTACATATTGTTGTTTAATTGTTTCCAGACCAAAGATCTTATAGTCAAGTTGTGTCAATAAAGTATATCTCCTAGACAAAGCATCAACAATGATATTCTCTTTCCCTTTCTTGTGCTTAATGACATAAGGAAAAGATTCAATAAATTCAACCCAGTTAGCATGTCTATGGTTCAGTTTTCCTTGACTACGAATATGCTTCAATGATTTATGATCAGAATGAATAACAAATTCTTTGGGCCACAAATAATGCTGCCATGTTTCTAATGTCCGCACAAGAGCATACAATTCCTTATCATAAGTAGAATAATTCAGAATAGTTCCACTTAGTTTCTCACTAAAATATGCAATGGGTTTACCTTCTTGTAACAAAACACCACCCAATCCAATTCCACTAGCATCACATTCATGTTCAAAAGTCTTATTAAAATCAGAAAGTTGGAGAAGAGGTGCACGTGTCAACTTATCTTTCAACATGTTGAAGGCATTCTCTTGTTTGGTGTCCCAAGAAAATGCGACTCCCTTCTTCGTAAGCTCATTTAATGGTGCAGCAATGGTGCTGAAATCCCGCACAAAGCGACGATAGAACCCAGCAAGTCCTAGAAAACTCCGCACTTGGGTGATAGTCGTTGGTACCGGCCACCCCTGTATAGCTTCCACCTTGGCTTTGTCAACCTCAATTCCCTGTGCAGTAACAACATAGCCAAGAAAAGAAACACGATCTGTGCAAAAGGTGCACTTGTCAAGGTTACCAAATAAATGTGCCTCTCGTAGAGCTTTAAAAAAAACACATAAATGCTCAAGATGTTCTTAATAAATTTGCTATAAATCAGTATATCATCAAAATAAACAACAACAAATCTTCCAATGAAAGCACGCAAAACCTCGTTCATCAATCTCATGAAGGTACTAGGTGCATTAGTTAACCCAAAAGGCATGACTAACCACTCATACAAACCAAACTTAGTTTTGAAAGCAGTTTTCCATTCGTCTCCTAATTTCATGCGAATCTGGTGGTAACCACTACGCAAATCGACTTTGGAAAACACAACAACACCCCTCAATTCATCTAGCATGTCATCTAAGCGTGGAATAGAATGATGATATCGAATAGTAATATTATTAATAGCTCGACAATCCACACACATACACCATGATCCATCTTTCTTAGGTACTAAAATAACCGGAACAGCACATGGACTAAGAGACTCGCGTATGTAACCTTTGTCAAGTAGTTCTTGTACTTGACGCTGAATCTCCTTTGTTTCTTCAGGATTGGTCCTATATGGTGCACGGTTGGGCAATGAGGCACCAGGAATTAGGTCGATTTGGTGCTCAATGCCTCAAAGTTGTGGAAGCCCTGGTGGTATTTCACTTGGGAACACATCAGAAAACTCCTGCAAAACGTTATCCACAACAGGAGGCAAGGAATGCTGCATATCGTCAATGGAAATCAATGCATCTTTGCATATTAAAGCATAAGCAACAAAAGTGGATGCATTCAACTCATTAACATCAGATTTAGTAGCAAGCAAACAATTCCCATTCAATTTAATCTCAGTTTTCTTATCAACAACAGATTTGGCATTTTTATTGTTCTCACTTGTAGCCTTTGCAGCTTTAGCAACATCATCATGCATAATGGCTTCAGGAGACATAGGATGCAACACAATTTTTCTATCATGGTATAGAAAAGAATACTGATTTGCTCTACCATGATGCATAGAATCCCTATCAAATTGCCATGGTCTACCTAGCAGAATATTACAAGCTTGCATAGGCACAACATCACATTCAATCACATCATTATAGGATTCAATTACATGCAATGGTTAAACAACAGTGGTAAGGCAAAGGTAACTATGGATGTGGGTGTGGTTTGGTCGTAAGCGCAAGCTTCTTCACCATGTCGCTGCTGGCCAAGTTGGGTCAGCTACCTCCATCAATGATCATGTGACATGAACGCTCCTTGATGACACACTTTGTTTGGAACAACGTGTGTCGCTGATTTTGCTCCACCTTCTCCATTTGTGCACTAAGCACACGCTGTACAATGAGGCTCTCATAGTGGTCGGCTGCACCTGCATTAATATGTTCTTCCACATATTCTTCATTACCTGCATGGTCAGCCGCAAGCAATGCAAGTGTATCATCATGAAAATCACTAGCAGATGAATACTCATCATCATCTTTGACTATCATAACGCGCTTTCTTGAACACTCGCGCATCATATGTCCATATCCCTTGCATCGATAACACTGAATGTCTCTTGTTCTACCTGTAGATGCCACGGACGAAGCACTTGCACTAGGCTTCTGTACCGTCTTTGCCACTGAATTCGCTGGAGTAGCACGAAGCTTGTCGCTAGTAGGAGCTGGTGTAGTCGTATTAGTAGTTGTACGGGGCTGCCATGAATTAGGCTTCCCTACAGAAAAGTTAATCCTAGCACTCGCACGTCGCCCCTACACTTCCCTTTCAGCTTTACAAGCAAGATGAAGCAAACGGGTTACGTTAGTGTACTCTTTATATGCAAGGATGTCCTGAATTTCACAATTTAACCCACCCAAAAATCTTGCCATAGCAGGTTCCTCATCCTCCTCTAAATTACAATGCAACATACCCATTTGTAATTCTTGATAATACTCTTCTACACTTTTAGCACCCTGTCTTAGTTGTTGTAGTTTATGTAGCAAATCACGTGCATAGTAAGAAGGAACAAATCTAGCCCTCATGATTTTTTTCAAAGCATCCCAAGTATGTGGTATGTTATTAGGATTTTTCTTACTATACTCTATCCGCCATACAGTAGCAAAGTCAATAAACTCACTAGTAGCAGCCCTAACACGTGTATTCTTAGGAAATTCATGACATGCAAACTTTTGGTCAAAAGCAATTTCCCATGAAATGTATGCATCAGGATCATACTTGCCATCAAAAGGAGGTATTTTAAATTTAATCTTACTAAAAGCATCATTGTTATTGTGTACCTCACGTCGACGGTGACCCATACCTCTGTTGACACCGTTTTTCGATACGTGTCAAATGGGCTGGGGCTTGACTGGTCAGCGGCCGTTCTCCATCGGCATCGGGTCGATATTGCCGATGGAAGAGTGCTGCGGGAAGACTAAGTGTGTTGCCGATGAAGGCTGGGTGATCTTTGCCGACAAAGGTTAAATGGTGAAGTCTTGCTGAAGCTGATTGCCGATGAAGAGTCATTGCCGATAGCCGATGAAGAGTCATTGCCGATTGCCGATGAGCTGCTATTGCCGATTGCCGATGAAGGGTCATTACCAACTGCCGATGAAAGGGTCATTACCGATTGCCGAAGGGTGAGTTACTAGCACAAGGTCGCTAATCGGAAATGTTGCCGATTGCCGATCAGGAAAGTGTTGCCGATGCCGATAGGCGTAACTTAGCGCTTGGTGGCAGCAGAAGGTTACCGGTGGTCAAAAGGAGGAAGGCGCGGATTAAAGGGATCTGCCGATGGAAAGTTTTCATCGAGGAGGAGAATTAGGAAACTGGTGTTTGGTACCAGTATTATTATAGTAGTTTGAGTCCGACTCTTGCATGAGTCGTTTATTTTCCTTTAAAATAGGTGTGTTTGTTTAGAAGATAAATATTGTTATCCGGCTCCTGCGCGAGTCAGTTTCCTTTAAAGTAGGAGTTTGTTTTAGGAAGGATATGTGTCATGTCTTTGTACAACTCTCCATGCGGGAGTATAAATAAGGTGCCCAAGGGCCATGGAAAAAAAAATACAATCCAATTCAAAAACAAACCAATTTTATCTTATTCTACCTTTTATCGCAATTTACCCTTTTTTATGCATTAGTTATAGCTGTCAATGAGTTCTTCAAGCTTTCGACGGACTGCATCATACTGATCTCCGTCAAATCCTTGCTAGTTCCGCGTGGGAGTACCTCTGAGCTTTGTCAATCCGGACGCATCGCTGTTTGTCTCGTTCAGCTCTGCTCTAGTTATCCTTGATCAATCTGAGCCTTGACGTCCGAGCGCATCGCTGTCGTCTCGTTCAGTTTGTTCTAGTTATCATCCTTGTCGATTGATTGGTCAAATCGACTAGCACGCCTCCGGAATACCGAGCTTTGGGTAATAGCCCGAGGTGTTCACAGATCAGACGCTTTTTGTATCAACACCTCTTTTGGCACGCTCGGTGGGACAGATTATTCAGATCTACACATTTGGCATGGCTGATCATGCCGATGTCAACCAGAGGAATGTCATCGAAGTGTCTGAGGCCGATCTGAAAGATGATCAGAAGCAAGCCATGGAGCGGGCTATGGAGGAATACAAGCGCTCATATCTTAGATCCTTCAGCCTAAATGGGATCGGCGAAGCAGTACAGAAGCAAGATCCGCCGTCGCCGCGGCAGATCACTTTCAACGCCGATCCTGGTAAAATACAAGAGATGGTTAATTCTGCATTCAATAATGTATTAATTAGCCAATCCAATGTGCTGTCCGATGCTGTATGCAACGCCGTCAAGCAAACTTTCAAGGGGCAGACACCATATTATGTTGGTCCAGAGTATCGTCAACTCAGATCGGCATCTGTTGCGATTCCATCGGCGGTTCCAAGGGTGTCTTCACCGATTATGAACCAATCTGCCGATGAGATCATGCCACCAAGATCGAGCCTAGCAAGCTTTACTCAGGTGAATACAAATCTGGTGGCTTCAGCAATGTCTGGACCTGTCATCCAGAGTCAGTCAACTTCTGCCAGCTGGTGGGGATATGGTATGTCTCCGAATCCATCTACTGATTCCAGATCGGTCCAAGGTAACCATGCAGGGTGGAAGGCTCCCATGGCATCGACAACATCTGTACAGCCGATGGTTCCAGTGATGCATTATGCTACATCCTCTCCAACGGTGCAGTTGCCAACAGGGAATCTGCAAACGGCAATGCCCAGAGGGCCGCATACCCAATCATCGGCAAGTCACTTGCCGATACAACAGGGCACGACAGTTGCAAGTCAACCCATGGAGGCTATGGTTCTTCAAACTAAAACACTTGCTAATCGAGGTAGCTATGCTGTTAATTATCCGGCGCCACAAGGACAACAGGTATCAGTTGGCTATCAGCCATCGGCAACTTCTTGGCCAACGCAACAAGGTACGTCGATGGTCAATCAATCCACATCGGCAATGACTGCTCAAGTTGTGGTACCCATGAGTCCAAGCGATCATCCAAGGGTACAACGAGAACAAACATCAGCCGGTTATCTGCTATCGGCAAGTGCTTGGCCGATGCAACAAGACGCGCCAATAGTTAATCAACCTATATCGGTGAATTCTTGGCCGATACAACAAGGCATATCGTGTGTCAATCAGCCTGCGTCGGCCATGGCTGCTCAACCCATGGTACCTACAAATCAAAACTATCATCCAAGAGTGCAAGTGCTGCAGGGATCAACTAGTTGTCAGCCATCGGTAAGTCATGTGCCGATGACACCTAATGTAGGTTGGATCGGTCAATTACTGATTCAGCAGCAATATGTGCAGCCTGAGCGCCAAGTGGTAAGAGCTCTACAGTATCATCCAGCGAATTTTCATAATGAAGTATCGGTACATCAACCGACAAATACTACACCGCAATACTCGCAAGTGTGCAATGAGACATCGGTACAGCGAACGATGAATGTAACGCCACAACACAAACCAGTGACGGTGCAAGATGGCCCATCGGCAGCCCAGCCGATGCATGGTGTTCAAATGGCTGGTACTGTGTATGCTCTAGACACTTCGAGTACTTTGACATCGAGACCTGAGGAAGTACGTCAATCTAATCAGCTAGTAGACGTTCAGAGTTGCCCATCGGTCAATCAGCCGATACATAATATTCATCAGATTGGTACTGTGGACGTGTCAGTTGCTTCAGCTTGTTCACCACGGAGACACGAAGGGGAACATCAACCTGCTCAGTTGGTTGATCAGCAAAATCAAAACACAAGGGTGGTTCCGACCGGAGAAATGGAAGTTTCAGACTCGGGCGGAGAACCAAGTATCGGCAATGCTGAATTGGAAAGATTCACCTTTGATATCACAGAGGCCGATCAGGATGTTAAATCATTCGAGCCCAGGGAGATTTGGGGCACAAAGGTGCTCTTCGTTGGACCAGGGAGCTCTGAATCAGGTGACGAGATGAACATCGGTACTGTTGAATGGGCGAAAGATGAGGAGCCAGTACCTTGTGCGCTCGGCCAGAAAAGAGGTGGAAAGTTCTCCTTCGATGTCGCGAAGGCCGATGGGATATTTGATTTATTACTTCAGGAGGGGCGAATTAGGCTAGCCCTTAATCAAGTAATTCCATCGGCCGAGGAACTCAAGAAGACCAGGTACTGTAGGTGGCACAATGCAACTTCTCATAGTACCAATGACTGCAAAGTATTCAGGCAGCAGTTGCAGTCGGAGATCGAGTCTGGGCGTATCAAGTTTGAAAACTCTAAAGTCCAGAAACCGATGAAGATAGATCATCACCCGTTCCCCAACAATATGGTGGAGATCAGCGAAAAGACCAGAGTGCTGACATCGGAAGCTGCCAGGAGAGACTCATCGGTAGACCCTCACCGTCAAGTGCATGAGCACGATGCAAGAAGGTTTGCCGATGGCAGAAAGGGTAAGGAGGTTGCCGATGAAGGTAACAGTGCCAACATGGCTCCTGAGGTTGTAATCACACACAAACAGCCAAGGCAAAATCATCGGCAATCACATGAAGAACGGTATTGGCAAGAAGAAGAAGAACATCGGGAATGGCTTCGACACAAGGACCACTGGAGGTGTCCCTTCTTCGTTCATTGCTGGGAGGAAGGCATCAAGCTGCCCACTGCCGATAACTGTCCAGAATGCAATGGGTACTACACAGCCGATCGGTCAGGTAAGAGACCTTGTTTTGATGATCAGGCACCCAGGTACGCCAGGCCGCTCAGAGAGAACAGATCGGCACATGACCGACTAGGGGGCAAGCTCAGTGCCCATGATCGGCTTGGCGGGCATGTAAACCAGGGGGAGCTGGAGGAGATGGCCAATGCAAGAGTGCCCGACGAAGAGAGATTCTCTAGAGATCCCAACATCAGAAGAAGTGCCAATGTAAGCGGTGGGAAGCAGCACCAACCCGTCTGGAAGACCAAGCTTCCTCCATGGTGCCCTAAGGGTTTGACTAAAACCCAGAAGAGGAGGATTCAGCGCCAGCGCCGCGACGACCTGCATGACAGTGCAGAACCGTCGGGAGAGAGGCAGTGGAGGCCAAAGCGCAAGGATAGAGGTCCATCGACAGACGGCGATGTTTCGCCGATGGTCTAATCGAGATCAATCTTGGACTTGTTAGTTTGGGGGCTGCACTCGGCAAACCGGCGACTCCAATTATTATACTTTGGGCACCTACCGATGGTTTGTGTATGGAACGCCGCACTACCGATAAGATTTGTTAATTGCCGGGAGATGGTTGTAAGAATGATTCTGCTGCACTTGCGCATAATAACTAAGTGTGTATTGCATGCGTTCTGGGAGTTACTCGTACTTTTGGTGGGCCTATCGGCATTTGTCCTAATTCTGATCCGATGGAAGTATGAAGCCTCGTTGCCGATTATTGTTACAATCAGGCTAAATACCAGGGTCCGTTGATGAGTTGGGATTACTCGTGATTTTGGCCTATTTGATAAATTATGGTGTTGGTTGCTGACGATTGGGTGAACGAGCTTGCTGATGATACTCTGGCGTGGGGATTGATTTTGTCGATAGGGATTGGATTCTAGGCCTGGAAGTGGTTTCCTAATCAAGTTCTTATCGGATAAGGTAGTCCACCTCCAGCGGAGCGTACATTCCAGAAACTCTCGAAGGAGTTGGCGTATGGCGTGCTCGATTGGATGCCGATGAAAAAGAATTATAATACATCGGTAAAAACATGTAAACATTATATTACAAGGCCCGGAATTAAGTATCGGAGTTACATTGTTGCCGATACATAAACTACAGCAAGGAGTGAATGACTGATATCGCACGCAGGCGAATCTGTTCTATCTCGTCCATCTCCTTGGCGTCAGCATCGGCAGAGCCCTCAACCGGCTTGATTTTCTTCTTCCATAGGATGGCTTGTCGGGCATTCTGGTCCCTTTCTTGCCGCAAGACCCTGATGGAATCGGACAGTTGAGTCTTCTGCTGGTTGGCAGCCTTCAGATCCCCCTCAACCTTCTATAACTCCGCCAGTAGCTCCTCCTTCTTTGCCAACAGTCGGGAGATTTCTTGATCGAGGTTGCCGATGGAGACTTCTGCTTGACCGATGCCTTTGTGCTTCTCATCAGCAATGTGTTTGAATTTAAGCTTCTCTTCCATGCTTTTGGCTTGAGTGGCCCTATCGGCAATGCGACGGGTAAGCTTCTGGTACTGGATCTGCTTGATGTCGAGGAAGGTTGCCTGTAGAAGGACTTCTGCTGCATCGGCGGAGAGATGGCTTTGGATGTCTTTGAATACAATCCTTGCTGCCGATGAGTCCTGGATGAGTTGAGACGTGTCTTGTAGCAGCAAGGAGAGTAGTTCTTCGAGTTTGGACTTGATTGCTGCCGATAAAGTTGGGACAGAGCTTTCTTCCTCATCGTCGGGGACGTCGACTGCAAAGGAGAACAGACTGTCTGCTTGAATGCGGCCTTGGTGTTCATCTTCGTCCTGAGGGTTCAGGTTGTAGGAGAAGAGGTTGTCTGGAGAGTCCTGAGCCTGAAAACAGAGGAGTTAAAATATGCCGATTGTAAAATTATACTGTGAGCTTTAAGGTAATCGACTTACCGTCTTGAAGCGGATCTCCTGCCTGGGGCCTGGCATACTGGATGGTCCAGCTTCGTCCTGGGCATCGGCAGCGGATGCTGATGACTGGACCCTTGTTGGAGAGGCAGCCGACGCCGCTGGTGCTGGCACAGTTGTTGCCGGCGTCGCCTCCGATGTGGTTGCAGTTTCTTGTGGTGGCAGTTCCACTTTGTCATCGGGAACTTGGGTCAACGGTGCCGATGCCGACGTCGCTGCTGCTGCGGAAGGTTGAGTTGTTCCTTCGCCGGGTAGTTTAGCTGACGGTGCCGATGCTGATGCTACCTCTACTGCTACGGCGGGTGTTGTTTCTTCATTGAGCCCAACCGGTACCGATGCCGATGCCGATTCGGTTGTCGCAGCAGCAGCTATCTCCTGGCCGGGGACATCATCCATCGGTTGATCAGGCACAGAAGCCGATGGAGGTTCTGCCAATGACCCACCGGCAGTTAGTGCGATTGGGACCGGAGGCAGTCCTGCTGGCAGCGCATCGGCAGCTGATGGCGCAGTTGGAACCGATGGTGGAGGAGAAGCCAGCCTCAGGCGCCTCTTTTTTGTTGGCGCAGCAGCAGGGAGCCGACCCGCTTTGACGAAGACCGAGGGGCATCGGCAGCCGGGCTGGAAGGTGTTTGCCTGCTAGAAGCAGATGCCAATGACCATAGTGCCTGAAAATACAAAGCAGGATATACAAGATAAACGTTGCCGATGAAGCAGTGTGTAATCGGTACAAGTAAAGATGAGTTTACTGCATAAATTCGCGTCAAGGCAACAGCGGCAGCCGATGTAGCCTGAGTTTTTGTAGGTGTCGGCGTATGTACCTGTTGAGGCGTGAAGGCGGCCAGCCTCGAAGCTTTGGTGCCGATGATCGATATGGGGTTCATTATCCGAAGATTAAAGGGCCTACCACTGTTACTCATTGTGGGAACCGGATCATCGGCCTGTCCGGCGCAAAAGAGTTAAGTGCTGATACCGATGACAAAAATAAAGTAATAAAATAGATCAGATGGCAGACTTACTGCATCATTGGGGATGATGTAATCGGCGTCAATCAAGTGCCGATAATAGTGCGAAGACTTGGCAAGTAGCTGGCACTTCCACTCTTGCCACCAAGACTTGAACTCGTTGGTGATGAAGGAGGTTGGCGACCAGGAAGACAAGTCAAGGTCTGACAGATCGGCATCGGCAGGAAGGCTGATGACTTTATTCCAGTCCAGATTACTGGAGATTGTCTGCCTGGGTCTTACTACCTTGGAGAAACAGAGCTTGATTGGCAGTTGGCCAAATGCTAGTTGTCTCGCTGCTGCCGATGGGTAGTAGAACTCGTAGGATGGTGAAGCATTCTTCCCAGATCCAAAGATATTTACTGGAATAGCTCGGGGAGTAATGCTGGCTCTCATGATTGCTTGGTTCTCGGATGGGCTCATATCGGTCAAGTTGAACAGCAATGGGAACTGGTTGTGTTCATCAAGATACGGCCACCAGGTCCGTTCTGAAGAGGGAAGCCCATTGTAGAACTTCTGGAAATAGTAGCCGAAGTGCTTTGCATCGCCATCGGTACCTGGCAGCACTATGATAGCTTCTCCAAAGTTAAGCGGAGGGCGAGTTGCCGATTCGTCATCCCCGTATCGGTAATCTTCCGATGTATCCCTTGGGAATTGTTGGGCAAACAAGTCAAACTGGAAGGCCTTGTGCATATGTGCGTTCAACCATAGATTGACAAACCACCAGGGGCCTCCAAGGTTGCCGATAGGTTCTCCTAGCAGTAGCTTCTGGGATACTTGATGTAGCAATCGGTATACTGATCCAAGAAAGTATCTGCCTAAGGGGAGCCTTGCTCCATCGGCAAGTAGCTCGGCCGCTGGGAGGTGCTTGGTGGTCGGGCCAACAGTTTTGCTGCAGAAGACAAACTTCTCCAGCCACATGTTCAGGAAGATGGCATGCTCCGTTGGTTTACCGATCCGGTTTTCTGGTTCTCCTTGATGTAGCCCGTCCAACCGCCGATATTCCGGGTATTCATCTTATACTCGGCTTTTCTATTGAAGAGGGTGAAGGTATCGGCAGAGGTGATGTCCAAGCCGGTCAGCATGTAGACATCGGCAAGGGTTGGGGTAGCTGGTCCATGCCTAAAGAGGAAAGCGTTCATACTATCGGACCAGAAGTATGAAGCTGCTAGCATTAAGTTTTCATTCTTCTCCATATCGGCAATTGAAAGCCTAACACACTGATCCAGGTTACGCTCCTACCAGTACACTTGCTGTGATCTGACTACTCTCAGGTACCAGTTCTTCCATCCCTTAGTAGGCTTGGGCCATGAGCGGAATGTGTCCTTCCACAGTCCTAAATCAAAGCTCTTAGATCTAAACGGTACCCGGTTGGTTTCTGCATTAATGATGAAGGCGGGGTCTGGATTGCCCATTGGGCCTAAGCAGCTGAGGTTAGAACCTGCAAGTGGAATCACTACCTTATTGTACAGTTCCTAGGGTTCGAGGAAAAAGGGATGAATCAGAAAAACAATGAAAAATAAATCTAGATTTTTGCAAGGAATAAGAACCGTACAAGAGGTTGGATTAAGCGGGGAATAAGCCTTACCTTTGGAATGTCGACTTGGATCGCCATTGGAGTTAGAGGGATGCTTGCAGTTCGTCCTTGGATTGCGGAAGAGTACTGTTGCTTGAGCTTGTGTTCTTCAGAGCGACTGGAGGTTAAAGACGAAGGCAGGAGGGTGAAAGTAAAAATGGACTCGGGTAAAAAGACGGTGTGGATCCCGGTAACTTTTATAAGCCTGCTCAGGGGCATTTTGGGGTTCTGTTTCACACTGTGCAGGAATGTGGAGAGGCCCGCGGTAGATACGCGCGGTGATCGAGGTGGTCTGCAACTGTTTGTGTTACAATCGAGGGATTTTATTATTAAATTGCAATTCCACACGTGGGGATCGAGGAAACCGTACATCTATCTCGGAGGTAATGGCTACAACAATGGCTACAGTAGAGAGAATTTCGGCACGTAAAGTGTTATACGGTCCGAAACTGGGGGGCATGTGTTGACACCATTTTTTGACACGTGTCAAATGGGCTGGGGCTTGACTGGTCAGCGGCCGTTCTCCATCGGCATCGGGTCGATATTGCCGATGGAAGAGTGCTGCGGGAAGACTAAGTGTGTTGCCGATGAAGGCTGGGTGATCTTTGCCGACAAAGGTGAATTTGTGAAGTCTTGCTGAAGCTGATTGTCGATGAAGAGTCATTGCCGATAGCGATGAAGTGTCATTGCCGATTGCCGATGAGCTGCTATTGCCGATTGCCGATGAAGGGTCATTACCAACTGCCAATGAAAGGGTCATTACCGATTGCCGATGGGTGAGTTACCAGCACAAGGTCGCTAATCGGAAATGTTGCCGATTGCCGATCAGGAAAGTGTTGCCGATGCGATAGGCGTAACTTAGCGCTTGGTGGTAGCAGAAGGTTACCGGTGGTCAAAAGGAGGAAGGCGCGGATTAAAGGGATCTGCCGATGGAAAGTTTTCATCGAGGAGGAGAATTAGGAAACTGGTGTTTTGTACCAGTATTATTATAGTAGTTTGAGTCCGACTCTTGCATGAGTCATTTATTTTCCTTTAAAATAGGTGTGTTTGTTTAGAAGATAAATATTGTTATCCGGCTCCTGCGCGAGTCAGTTTCCTTTAAAGTAGGAGTTTGTTTTATGAAGGATATGTGTCATGTCTTTGTACAACTCTCCATGCGGGAGTATAAATAAGGTGCCCAAGGGCCATGGAAAAAAAATACAATCCAATTCAAAAACAAACCAATTTTATATTATTCTACCTTTTATCGCAATTTACCCTTTTTTATGCATTAGTTATAGCTATCAACGAGTTTTAAGTGTGGCAAAGTCGATACGAAGGATTGTATCAAGAAAAATATCTCCGAGTAAGCCCCTCATATTATTTTCCCCCCGTCCTCCCTTTTTGGGCTTCTTTCATTTTTCTTTTTTCTTTTGTGGGAAGTCATCAAAACTTTGTAGAAGGCAAAAGGCTTTTTTTCCCTACAACCCCTCATTGCTTAATCTTGAACTTGGTGGTGGTGGGGGGTTGGGGGATCCAATTGCGTGCAATGTAAATCTGATAAACCCCCATTGGGGGGGGAAGTTTTGCACTTGTTTTGAAAATTTTGAATGCCCCCTTGGTGCGTGGAGTTTGGGGGAGGGGGTTTTTATTGTTTTTTTCCTAAAAATGTTTAAAAGAAAAGAACAACAAAAATACAATAAAAGAAATAAAAGCCCGCAATTTTGGGAAATGTAGCTACAGCAACACATTGCTCTAATTTTTCTAAGCTTTTCCCCCAGTTCCCCCCCTTGCTCAAACAAGAGGGGTAAAAAACCCAGCAAGAGGGAAACCTTGGAATGAATTTTGGGGGTACCTTTGACAAATGTAAATTGTAAAAATATTGGATTATGGGGGGGGGGTAAATGTTTGGACGGGAAAAGTTTACTACACCAGTTGTTAAAAAAAAAAAGTTGATAATCGTTCAAAGGGGGTATTGGGGGGCCCCCCTACCCTTTAGCCGTTTTAAACCGAGGGGGGGAAAACCCCAAAGGGGAACTCAAAACACCACATAATCAAAGGAGACAACAAAAAGGGATCCCCCTTTTTTTTTTCTTTTTTTTTTGTTTTTTTTTTGTCTTTTTTTTATTTTTTTTTTTTTTTTTTTGGGGGGTTTTCAAACTGTTTTTAGAAAGAGAGGGTCACAAAGAATTCCCACCACATTTTTTCTCTTTTTTTAAAAAGTAAGGTTTGTGTAATATCGTATGAATCAAGTAGTTCGAATTTGTTTCCCGGGAAAGGAACTCAAACTCAAAAAAAAATATAGAGTAGCACTGGGGTTAAAAAAGGGAAAAAACAATGGATCAAAAATTTATAGGGGGAAAGGAAAACCCCAACTATTACAAAAACTCAACTGGGACTTGATAGCAGGAATACTGGGTATAGGGGACTCGATTACAGAAAGCAACTGGGATTTGGGAAGTGAAAAGAACTCAAACTCAAAGGGAAAACTTTTAAAAAAACCCAAAAAAACTTGAAAGTGATGAACCACATTAAAACCCCCAGCAAAGTAGTACTAGCAAAAAGGTAAAGGGGTTTGGGGGATTACGAAAAAAATTTTTTTTTTTTGGGTTTTTTGGGAAAAAAAGGGGAAAAAAAATTAAAAAGGTTTGGAAGTCTCTACGGAAAAACCTTGCTCTTTTAAAAAAAATGATAGCCCCGTAGGGTTTTTTCCCCCATCTTTGATAAATTTTTTGGTGGATAACTCGATTGGTGGTTTGGGGGGGGAGTTGACTTCACGGGCTGGGATACAACCGTCCAAGGAGGGGGCCCCTTAAAAAACCCCGATACCCCCCTCCGATGGTTTTTCTTTGATCTTGCTTTAAAAAAACCCCCCATAGGGTCCGTCCAAAAAGCAATAAAAAAAAAAAAAAACCAGAAAAAACAAGATAAAAAAGCATAAATTTAAAAAGATGAATATAAGGGTTTTTTCAATCTGAAAAAACAATGGGTGGGTTTGATGCAATCAGAGGGGGGTTGGAAAACCCGGGGGAAAAGGGGGGGTGGTGCAATAGCAACTCGAAAAAAAAAACCCTTTAATTTTTTAGGCGGCTCTAAGTACTTTAAACCCTTTTAAAAAACGACCCAAGGGTTTTTTGGGGGCTTTTCCCCCAACCCCCAGGGTGTCCCTAATGGCCCCAATTTTTTACATGGGCCTGGGCCCCCAAAAAAAAGGTGACGCCCCCCTGGGGGACAAAAAAGGTTTTGGTTTAAAAAAAAAATGTTTGGACCTTTGAAAAATTTAAAAGTTCGGGGTCCGTTGGAAGGGAGATTTTAAATTTTTCCAAAAAATGCTAGAACCCCTGGGGGGTGTTGAAAATCTTTGGCACCCCTCAAATTTGGGGCCCCGTAGGGCCCAAAATAGTCGGTTTTCCCCCCCCCTTTTCCCCCTTTGTTTCCCCCCGTTTAGAAAACAAGGGGCCCCTTTTCCCCTTTTTTACTAGATTTTTAAAAAAAAGAATTACTTGATGGGGGAGTTTTGGGGGCCCAGCCCCGGAAAGGCCCCAAAGGTGCTGGGATTTTTTTGTTGTGTTGATGTCCCATCAGACTTTTGGTTGAAGAACGTCGGTTTTTACTTTCGGGGGCCCCGAATTTTATTTTTCTAAGAAACGAAAATTTTTGGGTTGGGGTTATATTGACGTTTTGGTGATGAAAACCCCAAAAAATTTTTAGAAGCATCTTTCCCCATTTGTTAAAAAATTTTAGAATACAAAAGAGAAAGGGGGTTTTTGAAAATTCCCAAAAAGGGGGTTTTCTTTTTGGGGTAGGGGGTTAGTTTTTGGTTTCAAAGGGGCATAAAAAGGGGCTAAAAAACGAGAAAATCCTTGATGCAATTAATAAGGTGGTTGCCCCCCCAAAAAAACGGTTTTCAATCTTTTGATCGGGAAAAATTATTTTATTAAGATTTATATCTAATTTGTTGGGAAAAATTTTAAACCCCTTTCCCCTTTTTAAAAAAGAACCCGGGGCAAAATTTTTGTGGGAAGGGAAAAAAACAGCAACAGTTTTAAAAAAGTTTAAAAGGGTATTGGAAAAATTCCCCCGGCCCCCATGCGCCTCCCAAAACGGGGAAACCCGGGGGGGGGTTTTATATTTGTCTCCCATGTTTGCGTTATCGGGTCAGCCCTTTAAACCAAGAAAAAGGGGAAAGAACGGGTGTTTTATTATTTGATTAAAAAGGGGGAAAAAACTGAAACAGGTATTAGCCGTTGGGGAGATTTGTTTTGTTTTAATTTTTTGCTAAATTTTTAAAGGGATTTTTTTAATTGGTAATTTATGTCTTTTGCAAGGAAAGACTTTTGAGGGGAAAAGGGGGGGAAAAAGGGGGTTGGTTATGAGTTTGATTTGAATATTTAGCGGCTTTAAAACAATCAAGGGTCAGGGAGGGCCCCCTTTTGTTACTAGATTTGGAAAGGTAAGTTCCATTTAGATTGCCCCCTTTGGCCCTTTTTCTTTGAGGGTTTTGTAAGGAAAGGGGCGGATGTCGGGTTTTCTTGATTTTACCCCCGGGGCAAAAGTATGAAAAATTTTTGTGATCGTTTTACTTGACTAAAAAACGGCTGGTACCCCCCTTTGCTAAAAGGTTGGGGTTGTCAGGGAAATGTGTTGATGGGTTTTGAAATCTTCGGCGTTCTATGTTGGTGATAATAGTTGGGGGAATATATGAATGCCCAAGTGAAAAATTTTTTTTTGCTCATCATGAAAAAAGTTTGCAATTAATTTAAAAAGTTTTTTGATTAGCCTCGGCTATTCCCCGTTGATAAAAAAAGAAATAATGTAGCATAAAAAAAATTTGAGGTATCGGATTTTTAAGGGTAAGACATCGGGAAGGTTGCCCCCGACTGGAGGGAAAAAAGTTTTGGGGTTACTTAAGGGGTCCCCCCCAAAAAAAGGTTTTAAAGACGGTTGAGGTTTAGGCTATAAAAAAAAAAGCCCCCATGTGAATTAAATTTTTGAACGGGTTGATGGGGGGTTTTCCAGGTGCCTTAGGGGAAAAGAATCGAAGAGGGGTTTTTTTGGGGGGAAAATTTTGAAGGAGATGTGGAGCAATCAACGTTCAAAAAAAAAAGGATTTAAAGGGGAAAAAGGGTTTTTTAATTTTGGGGACAATTCTTTAGGGTTGTTTTAAATCTTTTAAAGGGGGTCAAGATTGTCAGAAAAGGGGTTTTTTTAAAAATTTGAGACAAACCCCATCGGCAAAAAAATCCCCCTTTCAAAATTTGGGGATTTAGAATGGGGATCGATTTTCATCGGCCCCAAAAAATTTTTTCCCCCTTTTAGGGAAAGGGGACAAAAAATTTTTTTTGTTTTTCCCCCCATTTTTTTAGAAGTGGGTTTAAAAATATTCTTTTTTTGAAGGGGGAATCGGGTAAATTTATGATTTTGTAAAAAAAGCATGTTTTTTTCCGATTTGGATTCCTCAAACATCACAATAATCAGGGGGCCAGTTCACCGGAGGGGATGAAAATTTTCTACGGATTTGGGGGTTCCCCAAATGTTAAATTCTTTCCTTTTATGCCCCCAAAAAAATTCAGGGGGGAACAAAAAAAAAAGGGGTGGAACAAAAAATTTTAAAACGCAAGTTGAAATAACCTAGAAAAGGGGGGGGGGGTTGAAAGAAAATTTTTGGTCGAAAGGATTGCTTGCATGGGCAACCAAAGTTTCACCGTATCAGTTAGTTTGGGTGATGCTGTCCCCCCTTGGGAAATTTTAACAGTTTTAGGGGATTGTTTTCCCAGACCAAAATTTTAAAAGTCGGAAAATGTTCCCCTTTTTAAGATTAATTAGAAATTTTTAGGGGGCCCCCGGTTAAGACTTAATTTGTACGAAGAGAAAAAGGGAAAAAGGGGGGCCCGGGGGTATAAAAAGAAAATGAAAAAAAAAAGGTTTTCCCCCGGGTATTTAGTGTGGGAAAAAAAAAATTTTTTTTATTGGGGGAAAAAAAAAATTCCCAAAAATTTTAAAAATGGTCTCCTAATTTTGGGGGGGTCTTTTCGGGTAAATCGTTGTTTTTTGGGAACCAAAAATATTTTTTGGGGGCCTCGAAGGGGGGTTTTTTTTTCCAGAGAATCAATGGGAAATTTTTGAAAAAATATTTTTCCCCCTATCGGTAATGGAAAGTGATATAAAAAACGAAAAGGGGGAAATTGTCATCGAAAATCGGGGAGAAAAAAAAATTAAAGTTTATTACATGAGGGTTTGATCATAATTATTCAACAAAGTTTAAAAAAGAATTGTGGAACACAATTTGATTTCCCCTTTTCTATTCTTTGGGTCGTATCGCAGCACCCCAATCGGTTGGGTTTTTTCTTTTTTCAGAAAGGGGGGGGTCAACGGCATCCTTGAAGGAGCAGAAAAAAGGAGGGCCAGAGGGGGGGGGGGGGGGGGGGAAAGGACAAATAAAAAAATTTTTTTGGGAAAATCTTGACCCCCTTTTTCCCCAAAACCCAAAAAAAAAATAGGCCGCCACAAGGGGGGGATGTTCAGGAGGTTTTCCCCCGGGAAAAAACGGGGGGACCACGAACCCCCCGGAAAAAAAAAACCCCCAAAAAAAAAAGGAAGAATGGGGAACCAGAGGAGGTGGACTCTTATCAAAACCACTGGACTAATAAGTTTTCCCCGGGGCCCTTTTGGGCCGGTTTCCCAAAAGGGCTCCCGGAAAAAGGGGACGCCCCCCCTTTTGGGGAAATCCGCGCCCCCCCGAAACTCAGGGATGCCCCTTTTGGGGGAAATGTCGACGTACCGTGGACTATAGGAAGTAGTGGGGCTCCCAAACCCCCCCAAAGCAAAAACAAAAGAAGTTCCCACCTTCGGACAATGACGTCACCCCGGGCAATGGTTTTGGCCGAGTCTGTATTTTGATGGCTCCCGGACTTGACCCCCCACCAAGGGGCCCCCGGTCTGGGGCCCAGTCAAAGGGACAGAGGTTAGTGGGGGCTCACGATCAGGGAAAAATGTTTTTTGCGAAAAGGATTTTTCTCAGCCCCAAATTTTTCCCCAAAAAAAACCAAAAGACCCAATAAACCCCAAAATTTTTAGGGATCATCCCCCTGCATTGGGGGGTTTTCCCAAGAAATCAGCTCAATTTGGGGATAAAGGGAAAAACAAATTTGGGGGGGAAAAGCAAAATGAAGAACCCAAAAGAAACGCCCCTTATGCACTCGTGAGGGGTTTTTGGGGGGAATTCCTTTGGTGCAAAGAAAAAACTGATGGAAAAAAATAGTTCAAGTCGATTTTCAAAATATCTCAAAAAGAGAAAAACACTGGGGGAAAAAAGGAAAAAAAAAGAAAATAGGAAAACCAAGAAAAGGGGGGGAAAAACCACGAAATGAAGCCCCCGGTTTTTGGGTTGGGCTTTTTTCGAAAAAAAAATGTTTTTAAAAGGTTGGTGGAAAAAAACCCCCGGGGAATTTTTTAATAAAAAAGGGGAGAGAGAGGGAGGGGGGGGGGATTTGGGTTCAAGGATGGGATGAGGGGTCCCCCCTTTTTCCCCCCCTTTTCAGACTTTGGTATTTCCCAAAAAACCCCCCCCTTTTTTAAAGAGTGGAAAAACCTGCCTAAGATTGCAGTCCCCCCCCCCAAAAAAAAATTTTTCCCCCCTTTTGAATGGCGCCCCCTTCCTGTTTGGGGGTTGCCCCCCCCCGACACAAAACCCCAAAAAAATTTCCGCACGTGCATCCTCGTTTCCCCCGGGGAAGCTCCGCCTGGTTTTGGGCCCCCCCCGGGGGGGAAAAACCCCCCCCGGTAGTTTTTGGGTAATACAAAACCCCCGATTTTTTGCGGCAAATCGGGAAAAACCCAGGGAGGGGTTTTTAACCCCCAAAAACCAAAAAACTTGCCGAGCCCCCCAGTTCGCCCGATGGGCCCCCCAGCCCCCCGACCTCCACTTGACTCGCGCTTTCCCCCTCTTGATCGGAACTCGGTATCCTCCGTTCCTCCACTCCCCGGTCCCCTATGCCCCCAGTGCCCCCCGGGCCCCAGGGGCCCTCTTTCCCCCCCCCCCCTTTCCCCCCCTTTACCCTCTCATTGGGGACGGCAACCCCTTTCCGCCCCTTTTCCCCCGCTATTTCCCCGTCATAGGCTTGCACTGCACCCCCCAAGGGGATAGATAAGACTGTTTTCTTTCGCAGGGGGTTTGGAAAAAACCCCCAAATGATACACTAGGGTTTGGGGATCATTTTTTAAAACTGAAAACCCCCCCCAGTGTTGAAATTTCCCCCCTTTATGAGGCTTGAAACAATGCATTTCAAGTTGAGCCACAGGTTAAAGTCTCCAAATGCCCAAAAAAAAATCCAAAACCCAAAAAAGGGGTCACTGAGAAACAAACACGATACCAATTAAAGCATCCTCAAAAAAACCTCATAAAAAAACATTAAGATGCAAAAAAAAAACAAGGGGGGTAACGGTGGCAAACCAAACAAAAAAAACTAGCCCCCAAAAAGAGGGGGGAAAAAAGGGTCAAACCCCAGAATCCCCAAAAAACAAAACCAGTTTCAAAGTCCCCAAAAACCCAAAAGAAACCATTTTAATCCCCCCGTCAAGAAACAACGAAATGTCAAACCCCAAAAAAAAATTTGACCCCCCAAGGGCAAAGGTAAAAACTAGCAAAAAAACCCCCGGGCAAAAAACACTCAATCCCCAAAAAGAAAATGCACTCTTTTCCCCCCTTTGGAAAATGAAAGGAAAAAAAAGGAAAAAAAAATTTTTAAACTCTCCCCCCCTTTTTTCAATGAGTCTCAAAATCAAAAAATCAAAAACCAGTTTCAAAAGCAATGAATGGGAAAAAAGAGCAAAAAAAAATACATAGAGTAAGACAAAAAAAGGTGCTCATGTGATATGATCTTGTGAGAATTGGAAAAGTTACTCCCCCAAAAAAAATAAGTTGAGTTAAATCACTTTTTGAAGCTATTTTTTGAGAGCATTTATGTGTGGCAAGGAATGGTATTACCCCCAAGACCAAAAAAACAGGGGGACAAAAGGTCTACTCAAAGCAAAATTTTTTTTAAAGTAAAATTATTTAGCAAAGTTCATAAAAGAAAAAACCCCAAAAAAAAAAATTTTCCCCAAAATTTAGAGTTTTTAGCCAAAAATTTTTGTTTTAGGACATTTAAAAATTTTGCGATGGTGGGAAGCAAATGATCCTGGGTTCCCAACCCGGGGGAAGCAAAGGAAATTTAAAACCCCCCCTTTTTTGGGCAACACGACACGTAAGTTTTCCCCCTTTTGGGGGGGGTCTCGAACCCCCGGGGAAAATGTCAAAATGAGGGCCCAAAGATCTTTCCAATTCACAAAACAGGGAAATTTTTATTTTAGATATTAATCATTTGGGGCCCAAAAGTATGAAGAAACAATAAAACCATATTTTCAAGTATATTTCAAGAAGGATCTTCAAAAGTACACATTTCTGTGCCCCCTTTGAGGGGGAAAGGGAATTTAAAAAATTTTTTTTTTTTAAAATTTTTTAATTTCTCTATTGATATCATATAGATAAAAAAATATTTTAAGTTAGGGGGCCCCCAAAAGGGAAATAAGACCCCAAAAAGGGGGATAGATCATTATTTCGTTAATTTTGGGAAACTTTGAAATGAACTATGTACAAATGTAAATGAGATGCCAAGCATTGACACCAAAAAACCCCAACAAACCCCCAAATTTTGAAGAAAGGCAAAGAAAAGGGCAAAAAAAAACCCAAAAAAAAAAAATGATACACAAAACTTTCCCCTCTAAAAAAAGGGAAAACAAAACCAAACCCCCCCAAGGCGGGGGGGAAAAGAGGTTTACCAAAGGTTGTGAAAATTTCCGAAAAATGGTTTTGGGGGCTCGACATGCGGAGGCAAAATCCCCTTTTCGTAATGATCTCTAAAAAAATGAAAGGGACCTCAATTTTTGTTTGGGGCTTTAAAAGAACAGGATTTTTCCCCCTAATTGCACTCGTTTTATTTACTGTAGGGAACCCCTTTTAAAAACTCAAGACAAAAACTTTCAAATAGAAAACACCCCAAAACAAGGGGGAGCAAAAAGCTTCCCCCGGCAAAATACTCGCTTCGCACTTTTATGTGACGTAGGGCTTGCGAGAAACCAAAAAACCCAAGAAGACCTTAAAAAATGGAAAATCCCAAAAAGGGGTTTTCCCCAAGTGGAAGGGGGAAAAAAGGGGGGTAGAATACCCCAAAGAAAAAAAGGGGAAAAAAAGGGGGGGAAAACCCCAAACCCCAAAATTTGGGGGTTTAAGGCAAGTACCTCATGATGGTTTTAGCCTGCTTGTGCGAAAATCCATGGGGCGGTAAAAACGTGCAAAAAACAACGAACTAAAAGCCCCGGGGGGTCCCCCTCAGGTAAAAAGTGCCCCGATCATGTTCAATATTGGGGTTTGGGCCCCCCCCCCCTTCCTCGCGCATTTCCAAAAGGAAAATAGTAGGGTTAAAGGGGTCGAGGGGGGTTTGTGCCTTGTCAAATTTTAAGATATCCTTTGTGTATTGCCTTGGTAAAAAGGTCCCTTTCGGGTTTGTTTGGTTTGAACCAAAAAAGAAAGTAAACTCCCCCATCATGCTCCTCAATTCCTATCATAAGACCCAAAATTGGGGCAACAAGAGCATGAAAAAAACCCCCCAAAAAGTGATTCATCCCGTATTTTTTGGGAAAAAGGGGGAGGTGTTTTTCCCCCTTGTTGGGAAAAAACAATTTTTACCCCCCCGATTTTTTTTAAAACCCTTAGAAAAAAAAAAAGGGTTTTTTCCCCCTATCATACAATGCTTGGGTGCTTGTTTAAAACCATAAAAATTTTTTGGGGTTTTTTAAAAAAAAGGTTTTTGGGAAATTTTTGGGGGTTTTTCGAAACCGGGGGTTGTTTAACAAAAACTTCTCCTCTTTTTTGGTTTTTTAGAAACCCCCTTTTAAAAGTCCTTTAAAAAAAATTTTTAAAACCCCCTTAGAAGACAAAAGCGGGGAAGGGATTTATTGGTTTTAAACGAGAAAGGGAAAAAAAAGGGTTTTCCCCTCTATTTTTTTTCCCCTCCTTTTAAAAAAATTTGGGCCCCCAACTAGCCTTGTTGCGCATACCACCCATCTTCTTTTTGGGGTTTATTTTAAAAAACCCATTTGGTACTATGGGGGGCAATGGGGGGTTTTGGGGGAAAACCTAAGCCCCAACGGGTTTTAAAAAAAATTTTTTTTAAAATTTCATGCATAAAAAAACCCAATCCGGCCCAAAAAAAGCGGCCCCAAAATTGGGGGAAAAAAAGATAGAAAAAAAAGCCAAAAAAAAAAATGAGAGAAAATTTTTTTTTGGGAAAAGCGTGATCGAGGGAAAAATTTTCGCCGAATGATTTTTTTCCGGGGGTTTTTCCCCCCCGCTGGATGTGGCGGGGACCCCCCCTTGGGGACGAAGTGCCTCCCTAACGGGGGGGTGGACCCCCCTTAGGTGAAGAGATGATTGAAAAAGCGTTTAAAACGACCCCATGTAGGGGAAAAAAAAGGGGGGGATCGGGGAAACCCGGGGAAAAAATTTTTGGGACGTCCAAGGTCGAGGGGGCCCCCCGGGGGGTTTTTGGGGGGGACCCCCCCAAGGGGGGTTTCCCCCTGCCCCCCTTCAAAAGTTTTGGTGTTCACTATATCAGTGCAAGCTCAAAAGCGGGGGAAAAAAAAGGGGCTAGTCTCATCGAAGGAAAACTAAAAAATTTCCCCTCACTCGGTTAGTCTCAAGGTTGGGGGCAAGTTAAGCACAAGAGTGAGTTAAATAACCCAAAAAAATATTTTAGAAGATTTTAAAAAAATTTTTTCCCAAAAAATTTTAAACCCCCTTTTTTGGGGGGAAAAAAACTCACCCAAACACTGTGGTGACTTCCCTTTTTGGGGGGTCCCCCAAATCAAAAAAAAAAAAGGGGTTTTTTTTAATAAAGCTCGGAAAAAAAAAGCGTTTGGGGGAAAAAAAACAAGCAGACCTGGGGGCCTGGCCCAATCCCCCTAGGACCCCAAAGTCGTGGAAACATGTCCTGGCCATTAAAAAAGGGGTAAATTTCCCGGGGGTCAAAAAACAGTTTACTGGGGGGTTTTTAGGTGAAAAAAATGGGGGATTGAGCCCCAAAAAAAAGAGAAAGGGGTTTGGGAAAATTTTGGGGCATTTTTTGAATTCTGTGCCTTTTTTTATGGGGGAAAGGGGTTTTTGGATTCTTAGGTAGCTTTTTTTTAATCTCAGAATAAAAATTTGGGGAAAAAGGGGAAAAACCCCCATCCTTACTCCAAAAAAAAAAACGCCAAGGGGGTTTCCCCGGGGTGTCATAAAAATACTAAACAAATCCCAAAAACCCTCCTTGACCTGACTGAGCTGGCCCCAAAGTGCCCCTGGGGAAGAGCCCCGGGGTGAGGGGGTCATGATCTCAGTCAAGGGGATGGGAAAAACCCCTCTTTCCATTTAAAAAAGGGGGGGGTGGAAAAACCAAAAACGTTCTCGAACTTTAGTTTTGGAAACCTTGGAAAAGGTCCATTGAGAAAAGGGCCCTTTCAAGCAAGTCGAAACTAAATGCCCCCAAACCTATCCCCTTCCAAGTCGAAAGAAAAAAATGGCGGGGAAAAAAACGAAAAAAGGTTTTCCCAAAGAGATAGAAAATTGCAAAAAAAACCCCCGGGAAGGGGAAAAAACCCCGGGAAAAAAGGGGGCCACGGGGAGTCCAAAACCCCCAAAAAAGATTGGGGTTTAAACTCATTTTTTAAACCCCCATAAAAAAGGGTTTGGGAAAAAAGAAAAGAATTTTTAAAAGCAAATTCGAAACCCCAAAAAGGGAACACCCCTTTAGGACAAAAGAAGAGTTCACTGGGGTCGCCCCTAGGAGCCCCCCTTACTTTACCCCCGCCCCAATGTGATATATTGATGTGGGGGGACGGGGCGGGGGGGGGGGGCCCCCTTGGTATTTTGGGCATATGGGGGGGGCCCCCCGGAAACCCCCAAAAAAAAGTCTCCCCCGTCTCTTCCTACATCAAAAAAAGGACTTTTGGGTGGAAAACGGGCAAAAAGGGGTTAGTAAATGTGAAGGATAAAGTGTTGTCCCTTTTTTCCCCCAAAAATGGGTTAGGGAAAAACAAACAACCTTTTTCCCCGCCCCAAAAGGGGGGGTAGGGGATACCCGAGGGGGAAAAAAAAAGGTGTAAAAAGGGTGGAGTAAAGCCACCCCCGGGGCCCCCTATTTTGTATGGGTCAGGCCCCGGGCCCCCGGGGGGGGGGCCCCCGGTGATCTCGCCCTTTGGGGTTGCATTTGGGGGGTTTTTTAGGTTAGAAGTGACCCCTTTAACTTTTCAGCCCCCAAAACGTGGGTGGTATTTTGGGTTTGGGGTTAAAAAAAACCCGCCCCCCATAAATTTTTTTTTCCCCCTAAAGAAAAAATCACCCCAAACCCCCCCCGCTCAAATCCTAAAAAGGTATCACCACATTTGGGGAGGATCTTTTTTTTGGGTTGGGTGGTTAGCTTTTTGGGGAAAGGGGTTTTTTTGAGATTTTTGGGAATTTTTTTTTAAAAAGGGGTTTTTAAGAGGGGTTGGGTTTTTTAAAATTTTACATTGTTTTTTGGATTTTTTTTGGGGGTTTGGGTTTAAAAAAACACCATTCTCAAGGAAATAGGGGGGGTTGGGTTTTTTTTGGTGGGTGATTTTTAACCCTTGGGATTTGTGGTGGGTTTCTCCCGTTTTTTAAAAAATTGAAAACGCCCTTTCCCCCCTATAGAAAAAACCTATTTAAAAGCTGTACCCCCTTGGGTTTTGGTTTAAATCCCCCCAAAGCGGTTCGAAAAAACCCCCTAATTTTTTGGGCAAAACTATGTGTTTTCTTTCGGTAGTGAACCATTATGAATGTACAAGTTTTCCCCTTCCCCATAAAATTTTGGGTTAATGGGGGTTAAATTAAACCCCAAGCATGGCCATGCATTTGTTGCCCCAAACAAAGATGTTATGATATCCCCCAAAGAGAGGGGGAAATTTCTTATTGTCTAGGGGCTCTAGCATTTTTCCCCCCAAAAACCCAAGGACCCCTTTTAAATCCCCCAAAAGGGAGTGGTTTTTTTTAAGTGATGTTTACTCTTGAGTACAACCACAATCTAGGCCCCAAGGCATAAAAATACATAAAAGAGATTTTCTTTTGTTGGGTCGTCCCCCTCTGTCTCCATGGCCCACATTTATTTTTGGGAAATTTTATTTATATTTTTAAAAAAACCCTCAATAATCTGTTGGGTCTAATATTCAAGTGTGTCTTACAAAAATGGCCCCGGGAAATATATTAAATAACCTTTCAGGTAATTGATTTTTCCAAAACAATTCCTAATTGTAATCAAAAATTTTTATAATGGATTTAAAAACCTTTATTATATGGTCAATGGGAAAATAATCATTACATGATTAGTTGGGGCTTTTTTTTTTAAAAATCTCCATTGCACTAGAGTTAATTTTAGATGTTTACCCTTTTCCTCAAGTTTCCCCTTTTTTTTAAAGGTGGGAAAAGCTTTGTAAAAAATCTGCAACTTTTAACCCCCTTTTTTATCTTGCCATTTTGATTATCTGCCCGAAAATTGGAAAAAAATGAAATTCCGCAGTAAATGTTTTTCTTTTGGGTTTCCCCTTTGGCCCTAGGGGGCTATCCCCCTTGTTGAAAAATTTTATTCAATTGGGGCCGGGAGAAAACACCAATTTTTAAAGAGGGAAACCTTCACCCCAAAAACCCCTTTGTAGGGGGGGAATGATTACTGGCTTCTGGTTTTTTTAAACAATCATTTTTTTCCCCTTGGAAAATTTCCCCAAATTACAGCACCCCAAATTGTGAACAAAAAAAATTGAGTGTAAAACATCATTTAGTCGGAAAAATAGCATGGTGTAACCCTTTACAAGGGGGGCCTTACTCCATGATTTGGGAAAACATCTTTAGCCTTTAAATACTTAAGAATTTTTTTAAAAAGGGCCCCGGGGCTTCCCCTGGATTGGTTTTACCCGCAAAAAATTAGAGAATGAACTCGGGCGGTAATTCATGGTATAAATGTGGAAAACCCAATCCCCAAACATAGGAAAATTTTCTAAATTTGTTTCCGCTCATTAGGGCAAGGGGCATTGCTTCTCGTGAAACTATTTCCCTGTGACATGGCAAAAACCCTTTTTTTGGATTGTTTCCCTTTAACCTTTAACCCCTTGTCAATGAAAGTCTTGGGTTAATCCCAAAGTTTTTTTCTTTTAAGATTTTTATGCTAAAAAAATTTTTTTAAATCCTTCATAGAAAAACTATTATTCAGTGAAGTCTTTACAGATTGCAACATAGGAATGTCATTCCCAATCAATAGTATGTCATCCACATACAAGATTAGAAAACACACAGCGCTCCACTTTCCTTCTTGTAAACACAAGGTTTTTTCATTCTGACGAAAGCCAAACCCTTTGATCACTTCATCAAAACGAATATTCCAACTCCGAGATGCTTGCTTTAATCCAATAAAGGGGATTTCTATAGCTTGCATATTTTTCCAGCATTTTTAGGATCAACAAAACTTCGGGCTGTATCATATACACGTCCTCTTCCAAATTTCCATTTAGAAAGGCTGTTTTTTAACATCCATCTGCCAAATCTCATAATCGAAATAAGCAGCAATTGCTAGAATGATCCGGATAGATTTAAGCATCGCTACCGGCGAGAATGTCTCGTCGTAGTAACTCCTTGAACTTGCCGAAAAACCCTTTGCAACAAGTCGGCTTTATAGACGTGAACGTTTCCATCCATATCCTTTTTCTTTTTATAGACCCATTTGCATCAATAGGTTTAACCCCATCAGGCGGGTCAACCAAGTTCCAAACTTGATTGTCTCCCATGGAATCTATCTGGATCTCATGGCACTTTGCCATTTCTCGGAATCTGGGTCCATCATTGCTTTGCGTACGTTGTAGGTTCGGTCATGTCTAACAACAACACTTCCCCACGTGCCTCATGGATTCTTGCTGACCTTCGTGGTTGTGGTGGTGTTTCTTTCCCACAGGTATCTCAACTTGTTCTGCTACATTAGCATCACTCTTAGAGTTATCTCCTATTGGCTTTTTTGAACTTCTTCAAGATACACCTTCTCTACATTTTCTCTTTGTTGAGAAACTCTTTCTCTAAGAAAACACCATTCCGAGCAACAAACACTTTGCCCTTGATCGGTTTGTAGAAGTAATACCCTAAAGTTTCCTTTGGATATCCCAAAAAAGCATTTGTCCGACTTGGGTGTAAGTTTATCTGACATAAGTCGTTTGACATAAACTTCACAACCCAAATCTTTAGAAAAGACAAACTGGGACTCTTACCAGTCCATATCTCATATGGTGTCTTGACCACGGACTTAGACGGTACCCTATTCAATGTGAAAGCGGTTGTTTCTAGAGCGTATCCCCAAAATGAGAGTTGGTAGGTCTGACTGGCTCATCATAGACCGAACCATGTCCAACAAAGTCCGATTACGTCGCTCGGACACGCCATTTCTCTGAGGCGTTCCAGGTGGCGTAAGCTGGGGGAAACAATTCCGCAACTCTTTAGATGATTGCTAAACTCATGGCTCAAATATTCGCCTCCTCGATCAGATCGCAAGGCTTTAATTTTCTTGCCACGTTGATTCTCTACTTCATTCTGAAATTCTTTGAACTTTTCAAATGTTTCAGACTTATGCTTCATTAGGTAGACATATCCATATCTACTATAGTCATCAGTAAAAGTTATGAAGTATTGAAATCCACCTCTAGCTGTCGTGCTCATTGGTCCACATACATCAGTATGTACGAGTTCCAACAAGTCAGACGCCTCTCAGGAAATCCTTTGAATGGCGCCTTGGTCATCTTGCTAGTAGGCAAGCCTCACATGTCTCGTATGATTCAAAATCAAACGAAGCTAGAAGACCATCATCATGGAGCCTCTTCATGCGATTCTCACTTATATGACCCAAACGACAATGCCACAAATATGTAGAACTTAACTCATTAAGCCGAGGCCTTTTTAGCATTAACATTACAGATAGGTGTATCATCAAGATTTAAAATAAACAATCCATTCACAATGGATGCAAAAGCCACAAACATGTCATTCTTTGAGATCACACAACCATTGTCTTTACTCGCAAATGAATAACCATCCTTCATCAAACATGAAGGTGACACAATGTTTCGACTTAAACTAGGAACGAAATAACAATTATTCAATTCCATGATAAATCTGACGGGAGGTGAAGTTGCATCGTCCCAACGCTCAACGCAGCAACTTTTGCATTGTTGCCCACGCGGGGGGAAAACAACTTCGCCTCTTCTCGTGCTTCTACTTCTTACCATTCCCCGCATCGTATTGCAAATATGAGCAACCGATCCGGGTATCAAATTACCCAAGAGTTAATGTAAGAATCAACGAGAAAAATATCTGTAACATAAACGACAAGTGTACAAGCAGCGGGGAGTACCTTTACTACCGTCATCCTTCTTTAAGGACTCCAAGTACAGCTTGCAGTTTCTCTTCCAGTGACCTTTCCCCTTACAATGAAAGCATATTGCTTCAGCAGCTGGTCCATTGGCAGGAGGAGGGTTTGGCTTAGAGATCTATCTTTAGCCTTCGCCTTCTTCTTCCACCAGCCTTCCTTTTAAAGTTGGGCTTGTTTTGGACCGCCATCACATGGCTAGTGCCTGCTGCCTTCTTGATATCAGCTTCTGCTGTTTTAAGCATGCCACATAATTCATTCAAGCCCTTCTCGCCCCATGCATATGGTAGTTCGAGATGAAGTTTCCATAACTGGGCGGAAGAGACGCAAGAATGAAATCAGTTGCCAACTCTTGGCCAATTGCGAAGCCTAGCTTCTCCAACCTCTGAGTGTAACCAACCATCTTGATTACATGTGGCCCTACAGGTGCGCCCTCAGCCAGCTTGGTTTCTGCAAGCGCCTTAGAGACATTGAACCTTTCAGTCCGCGCTTGAGTTTGGAACATATCTTCAAGCGCCACGATCATATCATTCGCTGAATGATTATTGTCGAACTGCATCTGTAGATCAGGTTCCATACAAGCAAGCATGAGGCAACCCACTTCAAGATCAGCATCACATGCTTTCTTGTAAGCGGTTTTCTCTGCAGTGGGTGCATTATCATCAGGTTCATCTGGTAATGGGGTGTCTAGAATATCTTCCTTTTTCTCAGCCCTGAGAACAATTCTCAGGCTGCGGATCCAATCCGCATAATTTGTTCCATTCAACTTATCTTTCTCAAGAATTGATCGCAAAGTAAATGGTTGATTACTGGGAGCCATCTACAACAAAAGTAATGCAAAATACTAAGACAATGTATCCATGAAGGAGTAAGTTATATCAAAATAAAACATACTCCCACTAAAATCAATATCCCTCAATTGATACTTAGTGATTCAAGACCCACAACTAACAAGTCAACTAGTGAGCTTTAGCATCACCGCTAGAAGACATGGTAGATCGGTAAGCAACACTTTGCTAATCATATCACATATGATTCTTGTTGTTGGGCAGCATCTCTATGCTACGCTCAACCTCCCCATGCTTCAAGGTCCCTAACCGTTAGGATAACCTTGTTCAAGTAACCAAACCTTCTGCTAGTAAGTGTCCGACACGAACCTGTCTAGTCAAGGAAGATCAGTGGCACCCTAATTTCATAGACCCACCACCAATCGTACAAGACACATGACAGTGCAAGGTTTGGGGAAGCATACAACTTAAACATTGCTGAGGGATCATTCTACTTTACTATCATATTCATGTAGACAAAACATAATAGCGAACAACAAAAGTAGAATAAAATGAGAATCACATTCACACATAGTGACTTGGTATGGCCCTTTAAATAATGGTGATCTCCATCTCCATCATCTTGCCCATCATGGTGATCTCCATCTCCATGATCTTGCCCATCATGGTGATCTCCATCTCCATGATCCACATGTGACATCCTTCTTGTGATAAGTCCTCCAAGAACTATCTTACCGCAAGCTATACTAATTACATAGTCGCAAGATCACAAGATGGCACGCAGGCTAATACATCAAAAGGCAACACATATGGCTCCAGCCGTGTTGCTTACATGTCACGCAGGGCATGAAAATTACATACAATCTCATAGGCCATACCAACCACATCAACTCCTGCAAAAACAAGTTAGGCGTTAGAACGATTCTAGGCGCTATAGCAGGTAGCAACGGCGGTCCCAAAAATCACTATGAAAATCTCATCGGACTAATCTCATCAGCCCAAAAATTTACTGGGATTACATAGATCGCATCTACATAGATCACATCTATTCCCGACGCGCATCACATGCGCCCAGCTTCTGACCTAGGTTTCAATTCGATCAATCTAATTGATCTCCAACTCGCCCTGACTGGATTTACTTGTATCTGTTAACTCGGATGGAGGAATTCCGACCGGTACGAGTAGGTTGATACAATACCATCGCAGCAAGACATGAACCAAAGTCTGAGATTCATCATAAAACCCGCATATCACCATATGCCAAGATCTGAACCTATAATGAGGCAGTAACTGCTCTGATACCACTGAAGGAATACGAGGTTGCTACACTAGCCGGAAAACAAAACTTTTCGACCTCATAAACCAGGATCTACTGCTAGTTACAGGTTACGGGATTACCACTAGACGCGCAGGTGCAGCGGAAGACGACTTGATGTAGTCGTGCGCGTCGCAGCAGGCAGTGCAGTTGCGTGGTCGTCCGTCTCAACATCCCCTTCGCGCGGTTCGTCCTTGTGCTCCAGATGCAGCACCTCCGAGGAATCCCACACGTGCAGGGAGGAAGCGTTGCGCCTCCGGACTGCTAGGTCCGCGAGGAGCAAAAGGCTGCGAGCGTGGGGAGGCGACGACGGCTGCCAAAAAGTGTGGATTAATTCGCCCCGTGCCCACCCCTTGCTTATATAGGCGTCCTAACGAGTCCCACGGTGGAGGCCCATTAGAAACCCTAAACCTAGTCTAATTCGGGTCCAACCCGAATTAGGCTTCCAACCCCTTAAGCGTGCGACCCTATGGGCTCACGCATACATAGACATGGCCCAAGTACTCTTACTCGACCAATAGTTGATAGCGGCCTCTAGCAAGACGTGTCAACTCCTATGTATACGCTATGATCATATCAGACGAACCACTATGACCATGTACAAGTTATTCCCTTCGCCACTCGATATATGGTTCAACTCGTGGGTTAACACTTAACCCAAGCATGGCCATGCATTTGTTGATCCAATCACATGAGTGATCCAGTGATATCTCTCTCACGAAGAGAGGGGCAAATTCCATCTTGATTGTCTATGTCTCATAGCATGTTTCCCAACCACCCAAGGACCACCTTTATAACTACCCAATAACGGAGTAGCGTTTGATAGTCTCTAAGTAGATCGTTTCACATCTTGATTACATACCACAATCTCAGGTCTAAGGACATAACGTACATGACATGAATAGAGACTTTCTCTTGTTGGGTCAGTCCAGCCTACATGTCTCACATGTGCCCACATTATTAGTTTGACATCTCTATGTCTATGACTTGTGAAACATAGCCATCAACTAATACATGTGCTGGTCTAATATTCAAGTGTGCTCTTACAAGAATGCCGACTAGGGACTACTATTAGAATAACCATTCAGGTAATTGAGTTCCACAAACAATTCACATAATTATCAATCAATACTAGTTGTCTATAATGGATATTCAAAGAACACTTTATTAATCATGGATACAATCGGAATATAATCATCTACATGATTAGCTCTAGGGCATATTCCTAACATCTACCTCCTTGGTAACCACCACTCGTGCCTTAGCAAACTCTAGCACATGAAGCATGCTAAGGTACTTCGCCTTAAAATCGTTCCTCTCACATGCAGCACGCTTGAGCAACGCATCCTGACTCATCAAGGTGTCGTTCAGAGACTCAAGCTCGAGAGAGAGGGATTCAATGGTGGGTGATACCTCGGGTGTGTCAGAGTCGTAGTCGTAGTCACGGCCATCCTTGCGCTTGCCGACCTTGCCTTCTTCAATCGCCATGGTGCAAAAGCCACCGTGCTTGGCGTCGGCATAGAAGCATAGGTCGTGGAACTTGTCCTGATGAGGACATCAACACAACAATACAATCTCTAGCACCACTTGGTCCTATTACTCGTGCTCGTGCCCGTGAACTCAACCATCAAGTAAGTTCATTCTTAAACTCTAGTCCATTATATTTAGACAATGGAGACACGTGCACTCTTGTTTTGCTTAGGAACGATGGGGAGGATCAGCAGGGCAAGGGATGGGCACCGACTGGATTTGGACTGCAGGACAGCGCCAACTTATGATGGATGCCACGACTTCATACGGACTCCGATTGGGACGTTCTAGCACTTTTTGGAAAGCTTATCAAGTCTACATTCCAACGGATCTAGAAGGATGGCTATACCTTATCAGATGCGTCCAGAGTCATTGTTTTTGTACTGAGACCTTTTCTGTCCACCGGTGCTGCGTCACCTTATTTTGGGCCGATGACCCATGTATCAAGTTGGTTCCATTAGGAATGCGTCCTAGGGTTGGAGAACGACCCCAACACCCTTGTGGTCGTTCTCTCAATAGGTTATAAGTACTTAGAGCCGTCGTAAACAGATTAGGTTTTGTTTCGTCGAGTTAGCTATTGCTACCGCCTTTCAACGCGCGTGTTGGATCAACCGTCCGTCTGATTGTCATCAGAACCTCACCATATTGTGTTCTCAGATTGAAACCTTCATATTCATCTTGCAATTGAGTGCTTGTTCATCTTATTCTTGCTGGTTCTTCGATTGCTTGCAAGACGTGAGCCCTAGTGGCTGGTTGTCGCGCCATAAGATCACGGCAGCCATTGGAGGTGGTGTATCGGTTGCTAAGGCGCAGCGTCCTTGGATGGTTGTAGTCGAGCCGTGAACGTCATCTTCATCTACCAATCGAGTTATCCACCAACTCTCATCGAAAGATCGGACTGCGAACCCTATGGGTCGCTATCAGTTGGTAATCAGAGCAAGGTTTATCGGTGAGAGACTTCTAATCCTTCGCAATTTTTTTCCTATAGTCTAGAAAAGCCCAAAAAAAATAGTAGATTAGTTTTTCGTAATCCCATAAACCCGTTGAGCCTTTTTGCTAGTACTACTTAGCTAGGGCTTGTTGAATCGTCGGTTGCATCGGTTGTGTCAAGTTGCCGGTCTTAGTTATAGTCCTTTAGAGTTTCAAGTTCTTGTCACGTTCTAGTCCGAGTTGCTTTCTGTAATTGAGTCCGAGTACTACCCTAGTATTCGCTGCTATCAAGTCCGAGTCTGAGTAGTTTTCTGTAATCGAGTTGGAGTTCTACCCGTATTCGCTGCTATAAATTCTGAGTCCGAATTGTATTCCATTATTGAGCCCGAGTGCTATTCTGATATTTATCCTTGTCCATAACATTGGCCACCTATAGATCCACATATTCGACTACAACTTGACAGGTGTTGGTGCTACAGTACCGATACATTCACTTCCAAGGTTGCAGGCTTGCTGGTTGTTGACCCCTCTTGTTTGAGCAAGGTAAGAACTGGTAAGAGCTTGAGAAACAGGTTGAGAGCGAGTGTGTTGCTGTAGCTACATCATAATAGTTGTAGGGCTTTTATTTCTTCACTTGTATTCTTGTTGTTCTTGTCTTTTAAACCATGTCAGGAACAGAGGACAATAACCAAATGCCACAAACTCCACGCACCAAGCGCATCATTCAACATTTTACAAGACAAGTGCAGCTGCACGCAGATGGACTTGATCGAGATTTACAGGTGACCAATGAAAAGATTGGGCAATTGGAGTCTGCCCAACTCACCACCACCACCAAGCTTACAAGAGTTGAAGCATCGATGGCTCGTATGGACAAAAGCCTTGTTGCTCTTCTACAACGTTTTGATGACTTCCACACAAAAGACAAAGAGAAGAATGATGAAGGCAACAAGGACGAGGAGCGGGTCGAAGATAATGATGAGGATGCTTACTTTGGAGATATGGATCTTGATGAGAATGACCTTCGTGATCGACGTCGCCTACACTTAAATCGAAGAGGTATGGGTCACCGTCGACGTGAGGTACACAATAACAATGATGCTTTTAGTAAGATTAAATTTAAAATACCTCCTTTTGATGGCAAGTATGATCCTGATGCATACATTTCATGGGAAATTGCTGTTGACCAAAAGTTTGCATGTCATGAATTTCCTGAGAATACACGTGTTAGGGCTGCTACTAGTGAGTTTACTGACTTTACTACTGTATGGTGGATAGAGTATAGTAAGAAAAATCCTAAGAACATACCACAGACTTGGGATGCTTTGAAAAAAATCATAAGGGCTAGATTTGTTCCTTCTTACTATGCACGTGATTTGCTACATAAACTACAACAACTAAGACAGGGTGCTAAAAGTGTAGAAGAGTATTATCAAGAATTACAAATGGGTATGTTGCATTGTAATTTAGAGGAGGATGAGGAACCTGCTATGGCAAGATTTTTGGGTGGGTTAAATCGTGAAATTCCGGACATCCTTGCATATAAAGAGTACACTAACGTAACCCATTTATTTCATCTTGCTTGTAAAGCTGAAAGGGAAGTGTAGGGGCGACGTGCGAGTGCTAGGACTAACTTTTCTGTAGGGAAGACTAATTCATGGCAGCCCCGTACGACTACTACTACGACTACACCAGCTCCTACTAGCGACAAGCTTCGTGCTACTCCAGCGAATTCAGTGGCGAAGACGGTACAGAAGCCTAGTGCAAGTGCTTCGTCCGTGGCATCTACAGGTAGAACAAGAGACATTCAGTGTCATCGATGCAAGGGATATGGACATATGATGCGCGAGTGTTCAAGAAAGCGCGTTATGATAGTCAAAGATGATGATGAGTATTCATCTGCTAGTGATTTTCATGATGATACACTTGCATTGCTTGCGGCTGACCATGCAGGTAATGAAGAATATGTGGAAGAACATATTAATGCAGGTGCAACCGACCACTATGAGAGCCTCATTGTATAGCGTGTGCTTAGTGCACAAATGGAGAAGGTGGAGTAAAATCAGCGACACACGTTGTTCCAAACAAAGTGTGTCATCAAGGAGCGTTCATGTCACATGATCATTGATGGAGGTAGCTGCAACAACTTGGCCAGCAGCGACATGGTGGAGAAGCTTGCGCTTACGACCAAACCACACCCACATCCATATTGCATTCAATGGTTAAACAACAGTGGTAAGGCAAAGGTAACTAGACTTGTGCGCATCACTTTTTCCATTGGATCCTATAATGATGTGATTGAATGTGATGTTGTGCCTATGCAAGCTTGTAATATTCTGCTTGGTAGACCATGGCAATTTGATAGGGATTCTATGCATCATGGTAGAGCAAATCAATATTCTTTTCTATACCATGATAGAAAAATTATGTTGCATCCTATGTCTCCTGAAGCCATTATGCATGATGATGTTGCTAAAGCTGCAAAGGCTACAAGTGAGAACAATAAAAATGCCAAATCTGTTGTTGATAAGAAAACTGAGATTAAATTGAATGGGAATTGTTTTCTTGCTACTAAATTTGATGTTAATGAGTTGAATGCATCCACTTTTGTTGCTTATGCTTTAATATGCAAAGATGCATTGATTTCCATTGACGATATGCAGCATTCCTTGCCTCCTGTTGTGGATAACGTTTTGCAGGACTTTTCTGATGTGTTCCCAAGTGAAATACAACTTCGAGGCATTGAGCACCAAATCGACCTAATTCCTGGTGCCTCGTTGCCCAACTGTGCACCATATAGGACCAATCCTGAAGAAACAAAGGAGATTCAGCGTCAAGTACAAGAACTACTTGTTGACACCGTTTTTCGGCGCGTGTCAAATGAATTAAGACTTGTGTTGATCGGTGGCTGTTTTCTATCGGCATCGGAAAGTTATCAGTTATATTTGCCGATGAGGAAAAATGTTGCAGGAAAGATAAGTTGTTGCCGATGGAGGCTGAATGATTCTTGCCGATAAAGGTTAATCGGTGAAGTCAAATTGCCTGAGCTGCAAAGTTGCTGATGCCGATCGCCGAAGAGGAGATGTTGCCAATACCGATTGCCGATAAGGGTTGAGTGGTGATGAAAAATTACCAATATGAGGTTGTCGATCGGAAAGTATTACCGATGCCGATGGGCATGGAGTGTCGATAGGTACAGGGTGACTTAGCGTTTGACGTCAGCAAGGGATAGCTGATGGTGAAAAAAGGAAGTCACGGATTGAAGGGGTCTGCCGATGGAAAGTTTTCATCGAAAGAAGGACATAAGGAAACTGGTGATTTTATACCAGTATTATTATAGTAGTTTGAGTCCGACTCTTGCATGAGTGATTTGTTTTCCTTTAAAATAGGCGTATTTGTTTAGGAAAATAATATTGTTATTTCAGATTCGAGTCCTGCGCGGGTCAAGTTTCCTGAAAGTTAGGAGTTTGTTTTAGGAAAGATACGAGTCGTGTCTTTGTACAATTCTCCATGCGGGAGTATAAATATGTGCCCAAGGGCTGCGTGTAAAATATATCAATCATATATCAAAATCTAATCAATTTACTCTTATTCTACTTTTACCAATATTTATCCTTTTTGCACTAGTCTTAGTTTATCTACGAGTTCTTCAAGCTTCAACGGGTTGCATCATCTTGATCTCCGTCAAACCCTTGTAAGTTCCGCGTGGGAGTACCTCTGAGCTTTGACATCCGGGCGCATCGCTGTTGTCTCGTTCAGCTCTGCTCTAGTTATCCTGATCAAGTCCCAATCTTGGCATTCGGGTGTATCGCCGTTGTCTTGATTGAATCTTGTTCTAGTTATCGTCCTTGTTGATTAACTGGTCAAATTGACTGGCACGCCCTCGGATATCGAATTTCGGGTATAAGCCTGAGGTGTTCACAGATCCTGACGCTTTTCGTGTCAACACCTCTTTTGGCACACCCGGTGGGACGCGATTAATCAAATTACACATCTATCATGGGTGATAACTCCGACGTTAACCAGAGGAACGTCATTGAAGTCTCCGAGGCCGATCTAAAGGATGATTAGAAGCTGGCCATGGAGCGGGCTATGGAGGAGTACAAGCAATTGTATCTGAAATCCTTCAGCCTAAGCAGGAGCGGCGAAGCAATTCAGAAGCAAGATCCGCCGTTGCCTCGGCAGGTCACGTATGACGCCAATCCTAGTAAGTTGTAAGAGATGGTTAATTCTGCGCTAAGTCAAGCATTAATTAGCCACTCCAGCGTGCTGTCCAATACTGTCTACAATGTTGTCATGCAATCATTCAAAGAAGGACATGCGCCTCAATATGTTGGTCCAACGTATCATCAACCTGGATCGGCTTCTGTAAGCCCATCGGCAGCCCCAATGACGTCTTCTACTCCTGTGGAACCCTCTGCCGATGTGACTACACCCCCGAGGCCGAGCCCTGACAGCGTCACCAAGCTCCATACATATCCAGTGGCGTCGGCAATTTCAGGACCTGCTATCCAGAGTCAATCAGCTCCCACTAACTGGTGGGGATACGACATGCCTCCAAATCTATCTACTAGTTCTAATCTGGTGCAGGGAGATAGCTCAGCTTGGAAGGGCTCTGTGGCATCGGCAACGCAATCACAGCCGATGGCCCCTATGATGCATTACTCTGCGCCCTCTCCAACTGTGCAAGTGCCATCAGAAGATTTTCATGTGGTTCCTAAAATACCTCTGATGCCACCATCGGCAAGCCCTATGCCGATGCAACACGCTACAACAGCTGGAAGCCAACCTATCGTTGCAAATCCTCAAGTCGGAATGCTAGTTCCCCAAGGTAATCTGATGATTGATTGCTCCAGGATACAAGAGCAACACGCTCCAGTTAGCTATCAGCCATCGGTAAGTCATATGCCGATGATTTATAATCCTGGATGGGCTAACCAGCCACCAGCTCAACAGCCTGGTGTGTCAATGTATCATTATGGAGGCCCAGCAAACACTCAGAGCGGACCATCGATACCGCAACCGATGAATACAATGACTCAACCTAATCTGCTAAGTGTGCAAAACTATCCATCGGTAAATCAACCGATGCATAGTGTTCAGATGACTGGTGCTGCGCCCGGGACTACTCCGCATCATCTTCAAGAGGCGCATCAGCCGGCTCCACCAGTCAACAACCAGCCAATGAGTTGGCAAGAGCAGGATGCATATTGGACCGATAAGATCGCCAAAGTCATGAAAGAACAATTTGGCATTAAACCCAAAGTCAACACATATTCTTATTGGACTCCGTATCCTCCAGCATATGACTTGATTCCTCTCCCAAATCGGTACAAAGTGCCTGATTTTACCAAGTTCTCCGGCCAAGATGACACGTCAACGATGGAGCATATTAATCACTTCATTATCCAGTGTGGAGAAGCTGCCAGCAGAGAGGAACTCAGGGTGAGATTGTTTTCTTCATCATTGTCTGGATCGGCATTCACATGGTTTATATCATTGCCTCCAAACTCTGTAATCACATGGGCCGATCTAGAGAAACAATTTCATAAATACTTCTTCGCTGGCATACATGAAAAGAAGCTTACCGATCTGGTCAAACTGAGGCCACGCAATGACGAATCGGTAGAGAACTTTGTTCAGAGGCTGCGGGACATGAAGAACAAATGCTACAGCCTGGTACTTGATGATCGGCAACTGGCAGATTTGGCCTTCCAAGGATTACTGCCGCACATCAAGGACAAGTACGCGTCCTAAGAATTTGAAAGCCTAAGTCATCTGGTGCAAAGGATTGTCGATCAAGAGATCAAAACCTTTGAACCCAGGAAGACTTGGAACAAGAAGGTGACCTTCATCAGGCAAGAAGAAGATTCTGGGTCAGATGAAGAGCTAAGCATCGGTGCGGCTGAATGGGTGAAGGATAAGAAATTGGTGTCTTGTCCATTTGGCCAGAAAGAAACCGAAAGGTTCACCTTTGACATCACCAAGGCCGATAGGATGTTTGACTTATTACTTCAAGAAGGGCGAATCAAGTTGGCGCCCAACCAAGTAATTCCATCGGCCGAAGAGCTCAAGAGAATCAGGTACTGTAAATGGCATAATGCGACTTCCCACAGTACCAATGACTGCAAGGTATTCAGGCAGCAATTGCAGTCAGAGATTGAATCTGGACGCATCAAATTTGAAAATTCTAAAGTCCAGAAACCGATGAAGATTGATCAGCACCCGTTTCCAAATAATATGGTGGAAACCAGTGGAAAAACCAAAGTGCTGACATCAGAAGCTGCCAGGAAGAGTGCATCGGTGGACCCCAACCATCAAGTAACTGAGCACGACGAAAGGAGGTTTGCCGATGACAGAAAAGGCAAGAGAGTTGCCGATGAAGGTAGTAGTGCCAATAGGGCTCCTGGCAATCACGTGAAGAGCGATATCGGCAAGAAGAAGAAGAGTACCAGGAATGGCTTCGGCATAAGGACCACTGGAAGTGTCCCTTCTTCGTTCACTGTTGGGAAGAAGGCATCAAGCTGCCTACTGCCGATAATTGTCCCGAATGCAATGGGTACTACACCGCCGATCGGTCAGGTAAGAAACCTTGTTTTGATGATCGGGCATCCAGGTACGCCAAGCCACTCAGAGAGAAGAAGTCGGCGCATGACCGACTGGGGGGCAAGCTTAGTGCCCATAACAGGATTGGCAGACATGTTGATCAAGAGGAGCTGGAGGAGATGGCCAATGCAAGAGTGCCTGACGAAGAAATATTCTCCAGAGATCCCAACGTCGGGAGAAGTACCGATGCAAGCGATGGAAAGCAGCACCAACCCGTCTGGAAAACCAAGCTTCCTCAGTGGTGCCCTAAGGGTCTGACCAAGACACAGAAGAGAAGGATCCAACGCGAATTCCAAGGTGATTTATACAGAAAAGCAGTGGAGGCCAAAGCGCAAGGACAGGGATCCATCGGCAGAAATCAATATGGTCGTCATGTTGCCGATGGAGTTCATGGCGCCTGTCAGCGATGATGAGACTGCTGAGATGGCACAATTGGTGCTGGATCCAATGACAGCCGTCTTTGAGAAGCCTGCCGATGATGAAAGGCAGAATTTGAGGGCTTTGTTTGTTAAAGGTAAAGTGGACGGACAACCTATGACAAAGATGCAGGTGGATGTGGGGCATCAATAAACATAATGTTGTACGTCATGTTCAGAAAGCTTGGGAAAAGCGACCAGGACTTAGTCAAGACCGACATGAAGCTCAAGGATTTTGAAGGCAACGTGTCACCAGCCATGGGAGCCATATGTGTTGAGTTAACCATCGGCAGAAAAACTTTGCCGACAACATTTTTTGTAATCAGTGGTAAAGGCACCTACAACTTACTCCTAGGAAGGGATTGGATCCACGCCAATTGCTGTATTCCTTCCACCATGCATAAAAGCCTTGTGCAGTGGGTCGGAGACGGGATTGAAGTCGTCCACAGTGAAGCCCCATCGACCGTTGCGTCGGCGGAATCGGACACTTATGAGCAAACCAGATGCATATCGGGCGAAGCTTGGGGCAAGGAATTCCTCAGAGTTGCCGATTACCGCATTACACCGATCCAAGCAGTCGGTCCTGAAGAAGAGTTTTAATGGATCGGTTCGCTGATGATGGAAAACTGGGACAAGGCTTCACATCCGCCGATGATTTGCTCGAGATAGACATCGGCGATGGTAGTAAACCTAGGCCTACTTTTATTAGTGTTAAATTAGATTCCCAATGTAAACAGCAGTTAACCGATTTATTAAAGGAATACAAAGATTGTTTTGCTTGGGACTATACGGAAATGTCTGGTTGAGACCGATCGATAGTGGAACATCAGTTACCTATTAAGTCTGGTTTCCGACCACATCGGCAACCTGCGCGTCGATGCAATCCTACCGTTCTACCTGACATTAAGGCCGAAATTACAAAGTTAATCGAAGCTGGATTTATTCGGCAATGCCGATATGCCGAATGGATTTCTAATGTGGTTCCTGTATATAAGAAAAATGGAAAACTTCGTGTTTGTATTGATTTCAGGAATCTTAACAAGGCTACGCCGATGGATGGCTACCCGATGCCCGTTGCCGATCTGCTGATTGATGCTGCTGCCGGACATCAAATCATTAGCTTCATGGATGGCAATGCTGGATACAATCAAATATTCATGGCTGAAGAAGATATATCCAAAACTGCTTTCAGATGTCTAGGTCATGTCGGTTTATTTGAATGGGTGGTCATGACTTTTGGCTTGAAGAATGCCGGTGCTATTTATCAGAGAGCAATGAATTTCATCTTTCATAAGTATATCGGCACGATAGTTGAAATCTATATTGATGACGTAGTGGTTAAGTCTGGAGATTTTGGGAAGCATCTTGCCGATTTGTGAAAAATATTGGAATGCACAAGGGAGCACGGGCTAAAGATGAATCCTAACAAGTGTGCATTTGGTGTATCGGCAGGTCAATTTCTGGTTGTCATGGTGCATCAAAGAGGCATCGAGATCGGTAGGAAATCCATTGATGCAATTAACAAGGTGGTTGCTCCTGCAAACAAGACTGAGCTGCAATCCTTGATCGGCAAGATTAACTTCATCAGAAGGTTTATATCTAACTTGTCTGGTAAGATCAAATCTTTTAGTCCATTGTTGAAACTGAAAGCCGATCAAGAGTTTGTATGGAAAAAGGAACAACAGTTAGCTTTGGAGGAGATCAAGAAATATTTAGTAAACCCTCCAGTCTTGGTTCCACCTCAGCACGGGAAGCCTTTCAAATTGTATTTGTCTGCCGATGACAGTGTTATCGGATCAGCTTTAATTCAAGAATTTGAAGGAAAGGAACGTGTGATATATTATCTGGGCAGAAGGTTGGTGGATGCTGAAACCAGGTATTCGGCCATAGAGAGATTATGCTTATGTTTATATTTCTCTTGCATAAAATTGAGGCATTATTTGTTGTCGACTGAATGCACTATTATCTGCAAAGATGATGTGGTTAAGTATATGCTGTCGATGCTGATATTGAGTGGAAGAATCGGCAAATGGATTCTGGCACTTTCAGAGTTTGATTTAAGGTATGAATCGACTAAGGCAGTTAAAGGTCAAGTGATGGCTGATTTTGTTACTCAGCATTGCAATGTGGTAAGCTCTGTGGAGATTGCTCCTTGGACTTTATTCTTTGATGGGTCTACATGCAAAGACGGAGCAGGTATCGGTATTCTCTTGATTTCACCCCGAGGACGGAAGTATGAGATTTCGTTGCCGATTGTTGCTACTTCGACAAACAATCGGCTGAGTATTAGGCTCTATTAAAGGGGTTGGAATTACTCAGGGAGGTACATGCCGATGCTATCGAGATCTTCGGTGATTCTATGTTGGTGATTAATCAATTGATTGAGACATATGAGTGCCGAAGTGAAGCTTCAATTGCAGCCCATGAAAGGTGCCTGCAGTTATTGAAAGAATTCAAAGAGTACCGTCTTGAGCATATTCCTAGATTGCATAATGAAGAGGCCAATCGGTTGGCACAGAATGCTTCAGGATATCAGCCGATTCAAGAAGTCATGACATCAGTAATGATTACCGAAGACTGGAAAAGTGAAATTGCCGATTACTGAAGGAACCCGTCTAAGAAGGTTGAAAGGCGTCTAAGGCTCCAAGCCACCAAGCATGTGCTCCTTGACGATGAATTGTATTATCGGACGATTGATGGAGTTTTACTCAGGTTCCTTGGGAAAGAGGAGTCAAAAGAGTTGATGGGTGAAATCCATGAAGGTGTGTGTGGAGCACATCAATCGGCATTCAAGATGAAATGGATGATTAGGCGGAATGGATATTATTGGCCGACAATCCTTGAAGATTGCTTCAACTATTTCAAAGGATGCCAGGATTGTCAGAAGTTTGGTAACGTACAGAGGGCACCTGCATCGGCAATGAATCCTATAATCAAGCCTTAGTCGTTTAGAGGATGGGCTATTGATCTCATCGGCCAAATTTATCCGCCATCGAGTAAGGGGCATAAGTTTATACTTGTTGCTACCGATTACTTCACTAAATGGGTTGAGGCGATTCCTTTGAAGAAGGTGACATCGGCAAACATGGTGGATTTTGTTAAAGAACACATTGTTTACCGATTCGGTATTCCTCAAACTATTACTACCGATCAAGGAACCATGTTCACATCGGGGGAGTTTGATGAATTTGCTGCTAGTATGGGGTTCAAGGTATTGAATTCTTCTCCTTATTATGCTCAAGCTAATGGTCAGGCTGAAGCGACTAATAAGGGAGTTATTAAACTTATCAAACGCAAGATTGAAGAGAACCCTAGAAGGTGGCATGTGGTGTTGAATGAAGCCCTATGGTCGTATCGGATGGCTTGTCATGGTGCAACCAAAGTTTCGTCGTATCAGTTAGTCTATGGACACGATGTTGTCTTGCCCTGGGAAATTTAAAAAACTGGTTCTAGGCGATTATCTTTTCAAGATCAATTGACAACCGATGATTATGCTACTCTTATGAAAGATGAGTTAGAGGACTTAGCAGGTCATCGGTTGAGGGCATTGATCAGCATTGAGGAGAATAAGAAGAGGGTTGCTAGATGGTATGATAAAAAGGTAAAGGAGAAGCAATTTACCGATGGCGATCTGGTATGGAAGTTGATTTTACCGATTGGGACTAAAAGTTCTAAGTTTGGAAAATGGTCTCCAATTGGGAAGGTTCTTATCGGATAAAACAGTCTGCTCCTAGCAATGCTTATATTCTAGAGACTCTCGAAGGAGTTGCATTTTCTAGGGCAATCAACGGTAAATACTTGAAGAAATATTACCCTAGTATTTGGGTAGACGCATAGTGCTCAGTTGAATGCCGATGAAGGAAAAAGTTATATAAGCATCGGTAAAAGCGTGCTGACGTTATATTACAGAGCCAAAATTAAGTATTACTGATTACATTTGCCGATGTGATTTAACAAGTTACAACAGGGATTGGATAACTGATATCACACGCAGGCGAATTTGTTCTATCTCTTCCATCTCCCTAGCGTCCTCATCGGTAGACCCTTCAACCGACTTGACCTTTCTCTTCAGGGCGATGGCTTGTCGGGCATTGCTGTCTCTCTCTTGTCGCAGAGTTTCGATGGTATCGGGGAGTTGGACTCTCTTCTGGCTGACTGCGTTCAAGGCTTCTTCAACTTTTCTTAGCTCGGCCTGTAGGTCTTCCTTTCTTGCCGATAATTGGATGAATTCTTGTTCAAGATCAGTGCCGGAAGCTTCTACTTGGCTGATGTTCTTGTGCTTCTCATCGGCGATTTGCTTAAACTTAAGCATTTCTTCCGTAAGTTTGGATTGAGCATTCCTGTTGGCAATACGGCCTAAGACCCGTTGGTATTGGAGTCGGCGGCTCTCAAGGAAGGCTGCTTGGAGGAGGATCTCTTCTGCATCGGCAGGTAGTTGGCCTTGGATATCTTTGAAAGCTGCCCTTGCCACAGTTGAATCCTGGACGAGCTGGGATGTATCTTGTTGCAGCAGAGAGAGCAGTGCTTCGAGCTTGGATTTGACCTCTGCCGATAAGGTTGGAGCAGAGCTTTCTTCGTCCTCGTCTTCATCGGGAATGTTAATGGCAAAGGAGAACAAGTTGTCTGCTCGAGCAGGGCCTTCTTGGTTTTCGTCCTCCTGAGGGTTGATGCCGAAGGAAAATAAGCTGTTCGGGGAATCTTGGGCCTGAAAAAGAAGAAGTTAAAGTGCGCCGATCATAAGATTATACTACAAATTTTAGGTAACCGACTTACCATCTTGAAGCGAATTTCTTGCCTAGGACTTGGCATGTTGGCTGGTACAGCTTCATCCTGGAGATCGGCAGCTGTTGCCGATGAACAGGCTTCTATTGGAGAAGTTGGCGACGCCATAGGTGCTGGTGGCGCTGTTGCTGGCGTTGCTTCCGCTGTGGTGGTTGGCTCCTGTGGTGGGACACCGTTCTCTCATCGGGGATTTCGGCTGGTGAAGGTGCCAATGCCGATGTCGCCTCCGCTGTTGCAGCGGGTGGTGTTATCTCCTGATCGGGGATGTCATCCAGTGGATGATCAGGGATAGGAGCCGATGATGGTTCTGCCATTGGCGCGTCGGCGGTTGGTGATGCCACTGGAGTCGATGGCGAAGATGGGGTGGCCAATCTCAGGCGCCTTTTCTTCCTTGGTGCGGCAGTGGGAGATCCAGTCCGTTTCGATGAAGCCTGGGGGGCATCGGCAGTAGGATTTGGAGATGCTTGTGCGCTTGGAGCAGCTGCCGATGACCTCATTGCCTGAAAATATTTAGTGCAAGTTACGTCAAATAAAATGTTACCGATGAAACAGTATGTGATCGGTATGAGTGAAGATGAGATTTACTGCAAAAACCTGTGTTAAGGCAGCAACAGCAGCCAATGTAGCCTTGGTTTTTGCAGGCGTCGATTTGGGTACCTTCTGAGGGGAGAAGGCAGCCAGTGTGGGGGCGTTATTGCCGATGAGTGATATAGGGCTCATCATTCGGAGGTTGAAGGGCTTGCCACTATTGCTCATCTCAGGGATCGGGTCATCGACCTATCATGCATAAGGAGGTCAGATGCTGATGATAAGAATAAAATAGAAGAATGCATCAGAATTAAAAACTTACTACGTCGTCGGGGATGATGTGGTTGGCATCAATCATATGCCGATAGTAGTGTGATGACTTGGCAAATAGTTGATATCTCCATTCTTGCCACCAAAATTTGTATTCATTCATGATAAAGGATGTTGGTGCCCAGGAGGATAAATCAATATCTGACATATCGGCATTGGGAGGAAGATTGACGATTTTGTTCCAGTCTATAGCACTGGAGATGGTCTGCCTTGGTTTTATCACCTTGGAGTAGCAGAGCTTGATCAGTAGTTGGCCAAATGCCAGTTGTCTTGCCGCCGCCGATGGGTAGTAGAACTCGAAGGATGGAGGGGCGTTCTTCCCGGTTCTGAAAATATTGACTGGGATGGCTCGGGGAACGATACTGGCCTTCATGATTATTTGATTTTGAGGCACATTCCCATCGGTAAGATTGAACAGCAGCGGAAATTGATTGTTCTCATCAATGTATGGCCACCAGAGCCGTTCTGAAGCAGGGATTCCGTTGTAAAATTTCTGGAAGAATAGGCCAAACTGTTCTGCATCGGCATCGGTCCCTGGCAACACTATGATGGTCTCTCCGAAGTTGAGTGGAGGGCGAGTTGCCGATTCATCATCCCTATATTTGTAATCTTCCGATATGTCCCTTGGGAAATGTTGAGCGAACAAGTCAAACTGATGGACTTTGTACATGTGTGCGTTCAGCCACATGTTGATGAACTACCAGGGACCCCCGAGGTTGCCGATGGGCTCGCCGAGCAGTAACTTCTTGGATACTTGGTGTAGAAGGCGGTATACTGATCCAAGAAGATATCTGCCTAGAGGAAGTCTTGTTCCATCAGCAAGGAGTTCAGCTGCCGGAAGGTGCATGGTGGTAGGTCCGACTGCTCTGCCACAGAAGATGAATTTTTGCAGCCACATATTCAGAAATATGGCGTGTTCTCTCTGGCTTACCGATCCAGTCTTCTGATATTCCTGGATATAGCCAGTCCAGCCGCCGATATTCCGAGTGTTCACTTTGTACTCGGCTTTCCTATTGAATAGAGTAAAGGTATTGGCAGAGGAGACATCGAGACCAGTCAACATATGCACATCGGCAAGTGTGGGAGTGGCTGGTCCATGACTGAATAGGAAGGTGTTCATGGTGTCAGACCAGAAGTAGGAGGCCGCCATCAACATGTTCTCGTTTTTCTCCATATCGGCAATGGAGAGCCTGATGCACTGATCCAAATTGCGCTCTGACCAATAGACTTGTTGTGCTCTAACGACCCTAAGGTACCAGTTCTTCCACCCTTTGGTGGGTTTGGGCCACGAACGGAAGGCATCTTTCCATAACCCTAAACTGAAACATTCAGATCTGAAGGGAATGCGATTGGTTTCCGCATTGATCAGATAGCTAGGGTCTGGATTCCCCATTGGGCCTAGGCAGGTGAAGCTAGACTGCTCGAGAGGGATCACTACTTTGTTGTACAGTTCCTAGGTTTCTAAAAGAAAAGCGGGAATCAAAGAAGGAAAGGGGAAGATTATGGATTCGTACGAACAAGGGACTTGCAGAAAGAGTAAGAAGGGAATGGATTTACCTTGGGGATGTCGACTTGGATTGCCATTGGAGCTGAGGAGTTCTTGCGGATTGTGCTTGGTACTGTCGCTCGAGCTCGAACGGGTGTTCTTCGGAGATGCCGCCGGAGGTTGAAGATGAAGGCAGGAGAAAAGTGAAAGTGGGCCTAGGGTAAAAAGTAAGTTGGATCGTGGTAACTCTTATAAGCCTAGGTCAGGGGGTATTTTGGAATTTCTGGTCATACTGTACAGGAATGTGGAGAGGCCTGCGGTGGATGTGCGCAATAATCAAGGTGATATTGTCAGATTTGCAACTGTTTGCGCTATGATCGAGGGATTTTATTAATAAATTGCAGTTCTGCGCGCGGGGATCGAGGAAGTTGTGCATTTATCTCGGAAGGAATGGCTATAGTAGAAAGAATTTCGGCATGTAAAATATTATACACTCCGAAATTGGGGGGCATGTGTTGACACCATTTTTCGGCACGTGTCAAATGAATTAAGACTTGTGTTGATCGGTGGTTGTTTTCTATCGGCATCGGAAAGTTATCAGTTATATTTGCCGATGAGGAAAAATGCTGCAGGAAAGATAAGTTGTTGCCAATTGAGGCTGAATGATTCTTGCCGATAAAGGTTAATCGGTGAAGTCAAATTGCCTGAGCTGCAAAGTTGCTGATGCCGATCGCCGAAGAGGAGATGTTGCCAATACCGATTGCCGATAAGGGTTGAGTGGTGAAGACAAGTTACCAGTATGAGGTTGCCGATCGGAAAGTATTACCGATGCCGATGGGCATGGAGTGCCGATAGGTACAGGGTGACTTAGCGTTTGACGTCAGCAAGGGATAGTTGATGGTGAAAAAAGGAAGTCGCGAATTGAAGGGGTCTGCCAATGGAAAGTTTTCATCGAAAGAAGGACATAAGGAAACTGGTGATTTTATACCAGTATTATTATAGTAGTTTGAGTCTGACTCTTGCATGAGTGATTTGTTTTCCTTTAAAATAGGCGTATTTGTTTAGGAAAATAATATTGTTATTTCAGATCCGACTCCTGCGCGGGTCAAGTTTCCTTAAAGTTAGGAGTTTGTTTTAGGAAAGATACGAGTCGTGTCTTTGTACAATTCTCCATGCGGGAGTATAAATATGTGCCCAAGGGCTGCGTGTAAAATATATCAATCATATATCAAAATCTAATCAATTTACTCTTATTCTACTTTTACCGCAATTTATCCTTTTTGCACTAGTCTTAGTTTATCTACGAGTTCTTCAAGCTTCGATGGGCTGCATCATCTTGATCTCCGTCAAACCCTTGTAAGTTCCGCGTGGGAGTACCTCTGAGCTTTGACATCCGGGCGCATCGCTGTTGTCTCGTTAAGCTCTGCTCTAGTTATCCTGATCAAGTCCCAATCTTGGCATCCAGGCGTATCGCCGTTGTCTTGATTGAATCTTGTTCTAGTTATCGTCCTTGTCGACTAACTGGTCAAATCGACTGGCACGCCCTCGGATATCGAATTTCGGGTATAAGCCCGAGGTGTTCACAGATCCTAACGCTTTTTGTGTCAACACTACTCGACAAAGGTTACATACGTGAGTCTCTTAGTCCATGTGTTGTTCGGGTTATTTTAGTACCTAAGAAAGATGAATCATGGCGTATGTGTGTGGATTGTAGAGCTATTAATAATATTACTATTCAATATCGTCATCCTATTCCACGCTTAGATGACATGCTAGATGAGTTGAGCGGTGCTGTTTTGTTTTCCAAAGTCGATTTGCGTAGTGGTTACCACCAGATTCGCATGAAATTAGGAGATGAATGGAAAACTGATTTCAAAACTAAGTTTGGTTTGTATGAGTGGTTAGTCATGCCTTTTGGGTTAACTAATGCACCTAGTACCTTCATGAGATTGATGAACGAGGTTTTGCGTGCTTTCATTGGAAGATTTGTTGTTGTTTATTTTGATGATATACTAATTTATAGCAAATCTATTGAAGAACATCTTGAGCATTTATGTGCTGTTTTTAAAGCTCTACGAGAGGCACATTTATTTGGTAACCTTGACAAGTGCACCTTTTGCACAGATCATGTTTCTTTTCTTGGCTATGTTGTTACTCCACAGGGAATTGAGGTTGACAAAGCCAAGGTGGAAGCTATACAGGGGTGGCCGGTACCAACGACTATCACCCAAGTGCGGAGTTTTCTAGGACTTGCTGGGTTCTATCGTCGCTTTGTGCGGGATTTCAGCACCATTGCTGCACCATTAAATGAGCTGACGAAGAAGGGAGTCGAATTTTCTTGGGACACCAAACAAGAGAATGCCTTCAACATGTTGAAAGATAAGTTGACACATGCACCTCTTCTCCAACTTCCTGATTTTAATAAGACTTTTGAACTTGAATGTGATGCTAGTGGAATTGAATTGGGTGGTGTTTTGTTACAAGAAGGTAAACCCATTGCATATTTTAGTGAGAAACTAAGTGGACCTATTCTGAATTATTCTACTTATGATAAGGAATTGTATGCTCTTGTGCGTACATTAGAAACATGGCAGCATTATTTGTGGCCCAAAGAATTTGTTATTCATTCTGATCATGAATCATTGAAGCATATTCGTAGTCAAGGAAAACTGAACCGTAGACATGCTAAGTGGGTTGAATTTATTGAATCTTTTCCTTATGTCATTAGGCACAAGAAAGGGAAAGAGAATATCATTGTTGATGCTTTGTCTAGGAATATACTATATTGACACAACTTGACTATAAGATCTTTGGTCTGGAAACAATTAAACAACAATATGTACATGATAATGATTTTAAAGATGTATTGCTGCAATGTAAAGATGGAAAGGCATGGAATAAATTTATTCTTAATGATGGCTTTGTGTTTAGAGCTAACAAGCTATGCATTCCAGCTAGCTCCATTTGTTTGTTGTTGCTTCAGGAAGCGCATGGAGGTGGCCTGAAGGGACATTTTGGACCAAAGAAGACAGAGGACATACTTGCTGGTCATTTCTTTTGGCCAAAGATGAGGAGAGATGTGGAGAGATTTGTTTCTCACTGCACGACTTGTCAAAAGGCGAAGTCGCGATTAAATCCACACGGTTTGTATATGCCTCTACCTGTTCCTAATGCTCCTTGGGAAGATATTTCTATGGATTTTGTTTTGGGATTGCCAAGGACTAGGAAGGGTCGTGATAGTGTTTTTGTGGTTGTGGATAGATTTTCTAAGATGGCACACTTTATACCTTGTCATAAAACTGATCATGCTACACATATTGCTGATTTGTTCTTTCGAGAAGTTGTTCGTTTGCATGGTGTGCCAAATACAATTGTTTCTGATTGAGATGCTAAATTTCTTAGCCATTTTTGGAGAACTTTATGGGCTAAATTAGGGACTAAGATTTTATTTTCTACCACATGTCATCCCCAAACTGATGGTCAAACTGAAGTTGTGAATAGAACTTTGTCTACTATGTTAAGGGTTGTTTTAAAGAAGAATATTAAGATGTGGGAAGATTGTTTGCCTCATATTGAGTTTGCTTATAATCGTTCATTGCATTCTACTACAAAGATGTGCCCATTTGAGGTTGTTTATGGCTTGTTACCACATGCTCCTATTCATTTAATGCCTCTACCAACTTCTGAAAATTCGAATTTTGATGCTAAGCAACGTGCTGAGTTGATGTTAAAATTGCATGAAACAACTAAAGAAAACATAGAGCGAATGAATGCTAAGTATAAGCTTGCTGGTGATAAAGGTAGAAGGAAATTGATCTTTGAACCTGGTGATTTGGTTTGGTTGCATTTGAGAAAGGATCGGTTTCCTAAATTGAGAAAATCTAAATTGCTGCCTAGAGCTGATGGACCATTTAAAGTGCTAACACGAATTAATGAGAATATATATAAGTTTGATCTTCCTGTAGCTTTTGGGGTTAATCCCACATTTAACATTGCAGATTTGAAACCATATTTGGGAGAGAAAGATGAGCTTGAGTCGAGGATGACTCAAATGCAAGAAGGGGAGGATGATGAGGACATCAACACAACAATACAATCTCCAGCACCACTTGGTCCTATTACTCGTGCTCGTGCCCATAAACTCAACCATCAAGTAACTTTATTCTTAAACTCTAGTCCATCATATTTAGACAATGGAGACACGTGCGCTCTTGTTTTGCTTAGGAACGATGGGGAGGATCAGCAGGACAAGGGATGGGCACCGACTCGATTTGGACTGCAGGACAGCGCCAACTTGTGATGGATGCCACGACTTCATACGGACTCCGATTGGGACGTTCTAGCACTTTTTGGAAAGCTTATCAAGTCTACATTCCAACGGATCTAGAAGCATGGCTATACCTTATCAGATGCGTCCAGACTCATCATTTTTGCACCGAGACCTTTTCTGTCCACCGGTGCTGCGTCACCTTATTTTGGGCCGATGGCCCATGTATCAAGTTGGGTCCATTAGGGATGCGTCTTAGGGTTGGAGAACGACCCCAACACCCTTGTGGTCGTTCTCTCAATAGGTTATAAGTACTTAGAGCCATCGTAAACAGATTAGGTTTTGTTTCGTGGAGTTAGCTATTGCTACCGCCTTTCAGCGCGCGTGTTGGATCAACCGTCCGTCTGATTGTCATCAGAACCTCACCATATTGTGTTCTCAGATTGAAACCTTCATATTTATCTTGCAATTGAGTGCTTGTTCATCTTGTTCTTGTTGGTTCTTCGATTGCTTGCAGGACGGGAGCCCTAGTGGCTGGTTGTCACACCGCAAGATCACGACAGCCATCGGAGGTGGTGTATCGGTTGCTAAGGCGCAGCGTCCTTGGATGGTTGTAGTCGAGCCATGAACGTCCTTGGATCACCTTCTTGGAGGACCTTCTGTGGTAGCCACCCATGGGATTGTGCTTGTCCTCGAAGTGGTGCTCGCGCTTGTCCTTGCGCTTGGTGAAGTCGCCCGCATCTTTCTTGGGGCAATTTGCGATGAAGTGATCCTCATCACCGCAATGGTAGCACCCCTTGGCCGATCCACCACATCGTCGGTTCAAATGGTTGTTGTGAAACCGTGAGAACCTAGTGATGACTAGGGCTAGCTCGTCATCTCCAAGAGCCTCCACTTGCTCCTCTGTCACAGAAATCAAAGACAAAGCAAACAAGGAGTGTGAAGGGTCAGAAGAGGAAGAAGACGTACCGTCGCGGCCAGAAACCAACGCCATAGATGGTTTCGACGGGTTTTCAAGCTTGGCCCGGGTCTGGTAGTCAATCTCGGAGGACTTGAGCTTGCTGAATAGCTCGTCCACGGTCAAGGCATCATAGCCCGGTGACTCCTGAATGGTAGTCACCTTCATCTCCCACACCTTCCGATCAAAAGCATGCAAAAGCCCTTGGAGGTAAGCCGACATGCGCACCTTCCAATAGGCAAAGTTGGTTCCATCGAAGTAGGGAGGTTTACTAGCACCTCGCTCCATGTCGCCTTCGCTGATCAAGAACCGTGTAAGGTGGATGGATCCTTAACCGGCTCTGATACCAATTGAAGGACCAGAAACGGCGACCAGAGGTGGGGGTGAATGGGAGCCAAATAAAAATTTCTTTTGGAAGATCTTGACCCTTGTCCCAAGCACAACCCAAAGCACGAACTAGGCTCACGACCCTCAAGTGGGTGGATGTTCTAGGAGATGTCCTATGAACGTAGCGGAGCTAGCCACGAACAGGGAGAAACAAACCTCAACAAAAACGGAGAAGAATGGCATCCAGCAGGAGGCTCCGGACTACCTTAGTCAAGACCACCGGACCAATGGAAGTGGTCTGGTGCCTTTGGTCTGGTGCACACCAAGGCACCTCCGGACTGGTCCGACGCCTACTTTGGGAAATCCGACGCATGTCCAGAAAACATTAAGGGAGTGCCCTTGCTCCGGACAACTAGTCCGAAGCTCACCGCCGGACTATAGGAAGTAGTCCCGAGCTCACACCGACCACCGAGCAAAAAACACAGCAAGCTCCCTGCCTTCGGACAACTCGTCCGACGCTCACCGTCGAACCAATCGCTCTGGTCCGACGCTCTGAACAGTCAGATGGCCTCCCGGGACTTGACCACCGGACCAATGGCCTATGGTCCGGAGCCTAGTCAAAGTGGTCCGGAGGTTAGTCCGGAGCTCACGATCAGAAAACTGTTCTTCGCGAAAACGGATTTCTCTCAACCAAATCTTCCCAAAACTCAACCAAATGATCACCAACTGCAACCAAACTTTGCAGGCATCATCCTATTGTAGTTGTGGAGCTATCCCGAAGAAATCATCGCTCAATTTGTTAAGGATAAACGGGAACACTCAGATTTGGGGGAGAAAAGGAAAAATGAAGAACGCCACAAAGGAATCACCCGATCTACGCACTCGTGAGGTTTGAGGAGAATTCCTTCGGTGCAAAGAAGCTACTCATGATTTCGAACAACTTGGTTCAAGTCGATTTTGCAAAGCTACTCTCAACAAAGAGAAATCATCTTGGAAAAAAGAGAGAGCAAAAGCAAAATGGGAAGAACACAAGCAAACCAGGGAAACAAACACGAAATCGAAGCCACAATGGCTTACGGAGGTTACGGCCTCCGATTCCTCGCAACAAATCCAAGTTCTTACAAAGGGTGGTGGAAACAACCGAGGGATCTCATGAACTAGAGAGAGAGAGATGGAGGGGGCAAGTGATTAGGGTTCAAGAGATGGGCTGAGGGATACACCTTCACCCCCTACTTATCGGGCTTTTGCTATTTCCCAAAGACCCCGTTAGATACATTGAGTGAACTACCTAGCCTAAGCATTGCAGTCCAAGCTCCGGAAAATATCTCTCGCATTTTGAATGGATAGCCCCGCTTCCTGCCAGGAGTTGCCGTCGCCTCGACGCAACCTCCAGGATTCCGCCACGTGCCATCCCCGCTTCCTCGGAAGCTCCGCCTAGGTTTTGAGGCCCAAACCCAGGATACCCACCACCGGTAGCTTTGGGCTCAACTACCAAATCCCCGGTTTTGCGGCCTAAACTCAGAAACCATCGCGGATGGTTTTGAGGCCCAAACCACCAAACCACTCGACGCGAGCCACCTTGTCTTCGCCCTGTCGGACTTCGAGTCCCCTGAGCCTCCGCTCGACTCGCGCGTCCACCGTCTTGACTTGGTCGACTCGGTCTACCTCCATGTCTTCTCGCACTCGCCGGTGCCAAGTACTAGCCACCACAGCTAGTCCGCCGGCGCCCATGGTCCCTCAGTCCGAGCCCCGCTTCCACCCTTCACTGCTCTCAGTCCATCGGCATGACAAGCGTCTACTCGACCTTCTCCACGCCATTGACCACTGTCACTAGGCTTAGCACCCGCACACCACAAGCCGATAGACAAGCACATGTTTCTGCTTTCGCAGAGGTTAGGATAAGCCACTCAAATTGAACACTCACGTGTTGGACGATCACTCATCATAAAGCTGAACATACATGGGTACTTATGTACCATGTGTTCGCACCCTCTCTTGTTGTAGGGATTTGGTGGCGTCGGGGAGTTGAATCTTCTTCGGGTTGGCTAAGTTTAAAGCTTCATCTACTTTCTTCAACTCAGCTAGCAATTCTTCTTTCTACGCCGATAGACGGGCAATCTCTTGTTCAAGCTCGATGCTGGAAGCTTCTAGAAGGCCGATGTCCTTGAGCTTTTCATCAGCGGTTTGCTTGAACTTGAGTATTTCCTCTTCAAGTTTTGCTTGAGCGCCTCTATCGGCGATGCGGAGTGAAGCCTTTTGGTACTGTAGCTGCCGACTCTCGAGGAATGCCACTTGGAAGAGTGGTTTTTGAATATCGGCAGGCAGTTGGGCCTGAAAAGAAAAAGGATTAAAATTTGTTAGTTGAAAGTTTGTGTCTTACTAGCTCATGATAGATAGTTGGCTTACCTGCTTTAGAGTGATTTCATACCTTGGGCTTGGCAGGGTGACTAGCGTAGCTGTGTCCTGAAGATTGGTGATGGTTGCCGATGAGCTTGCCTCTGTAGGAGGAACAGTTGGTGTTGGTGCTGATGTTGGTGCCGGTGTTGTTTCTGCTATTGAGAATCCCTGCGGTGACGGTATTGTCCCTTGGGTGGGAGTTTGAATCGGTGATTGATTGAGGATGGATGTCGATGCTGGCTATGGTGTTGGTGTATCGGTAGGAGCTTCAGGAGATGTGGCCATTGATGTAATTGGAGCTGACAGCTTTGGGTGTTTCGGTCGGGGAGCGTTTTGACTGTTGCGCTTGGGGGGCATTGGCAGGCTGAGCTGAAGAAGTTTGCACGTTTGGGACGACTACCGATGAACTTATGTGCTACAGAGAAGAATTTGGTGCAGATTGAATAAAAATTGTCGATGAAAAATATTGTTGTGATCGGCACAGATAAGTGAAGACTTGTTACCGTAAAGGCTTGCGCCAAGACAGCGGCAGCGGTGGCAGCATCATCGGTTGACAATGGTTTGGACCTGATGGTGACCTTGGGAGCTGCCTTTTGATGCATGAGGGTCGCCAATGAAGGGGCCTTGCTGCCGATTACCGATGTAGGGTTCATCGGTCACAAGTTAAAATATTTGCCGCTCTTGCTCTTTTTGGGGATCAAATCGTTAACCTGTTGACAGAAGATTAGTTACCGATGCATTTTGAGGGATAATGAAAAGATAGTATCAGAAATAAACTCACCGCGTCATCAGGCATAATATGATCAGCGTCAATCTGGTGCCGATAGTAGTGTGATGATCCAGCAAATAGTTGATCCTTCCACTCTTGCCACCAGGATTTGTATGACTTAGTGATGAAAGATGTCAGCGCCCAAGAAGATAAGTCGATGTTGGTTACATCGGCGTGAGGGGGGAGAGTCACGATCTTATTCCAATCCATAGCACTAGAGATAACTTCTCTTGGTTTTATCACATTGGCGTAGCTGAGTTTGATCATGACCAAATGCTAACTGTCTTGTTGCTGCCGATGGATAATAGAATTCATAAGATGGATGAGTGTTCTTCCCGGTCTCAAAGATGTTGACTGGAATAGCCGGGGAGTGAGGGTAGCCTTCATAATTCCTTCATTCTGTGGTATATTCCCATCGGTAAGGTTGAAGGAGAGTGGAAATCGGTTATCCTCATCAATATAAGGCCACCAACCTCGTTCTGCAGCAGGGATTCCACAGTAGTCTCTGAAAGAACATGCCGAATTGATCTTCGTTGACATCAGTTCCTGGTAGCACTATTATGGCTTCTCCAAAATTGAGTGGGGAGCAGGTTGCCGATTCATCCTCAGCAAGTATATAGTCCTCAGATAAATCTCTTGAGAATTGATGGCTAAACAGATCAAATTGAAGACATTTATGCATATGGGCGCTTAGCCAAAAGTTGATGAACCACCAGGGCCTCCGAGGTTGCCGATGGGCTCGCCTAGCAGTAATTTTCCCGATACCTAGTGCAATAGGTGATAGACTGAGCTGAGGAGGTATCGGCCAAGAGGAAATCCTCCATCGGCCAAAAGTTTTGCTATAGGAAGATACATGTTGGTGGGTCCAACTGTTCTGCCGCAGAAAATAAACTTCTCCAACCACATGTTTAGGAAGGTGGCATGCTCCCTTTGGCCTACCGATCCGGTCTTCTGATATTCTTGAATGTATCCGGTCCAACCGCCGATATTCCGTGTGCTCACCTGACGTTCAGACTTCCTACGGAAAAGGGTAGCAGAATCGACAGAAGAGACATCGAGGCCGGTAAGCATGTGCACATTGGTGAGTGCGGGAGTGGCTGGTTCATGTCTGAATAGAAACACGTTCATTATATCGGACTAGAAGTAGGAAGCAGCAATCATCATGTTTTCATTCTTGGCCATATCGGCAAGTGACAATCAGATGCATTGGTCGATGTTGCGTTCTGACCAATAGACCTGTTGTGACCTAGCCATCCTAAGGAATATGGAAGGATATCGCGATGAATTTGCGCGGTAATCGAGGAATTGTAACTATTGACGCTACAATTGTGGGAGTTGTTGGTAATTTACAATGATGGCACGTGGTAATCAAAATGATGGCATAGGCATTTTGGAGGGAAAGATTACAGTAGAGGAAATTCCGGCGCATGATATATTTCATACTCTGAAATTGGGGGGCATGTGTTGACACCATTTTTTGACGTGTCAATATGAACCGGATGCACTGATCGGTAAAAGGATGGTTGCTTCTCCTTATCAGCATCAGGATACTGCCAATCAGATTGCCGATAGAAGTAAGAGATTGAAGAAACGTCAAAGATAAAAAGTAGGATCTTTGCCGATGGGAGGGTGCTGCCGATGGAAACAAGAGGACATTGCTGATCAGAAATGTTGCTGATGGATGCGAGATGATGTGGCCGATGTCAGCAGAAAGCTACCGACGACAATAGGAGAAGGTTGCGGATTGAAGGAATCTGCCGATGGAAGGTTTCATTGTAAGGAAGACAGATAAGGAAACTAGTAGTTTTATTATAGTATTATTATTATAATTGGAGTCCGACTCTTGCACGAGTCGTTTATTTCCTTAAAAATAGGAGTTTTGTTTAGGTCTGAGTAGTGTCTGTTTACGATTACTCCTACTGGGGGTATAAATATGTATTGAGGGGTGGTGTAAAAAGATATACAATCAATCAAATACATCTATTACTTTCGTCTACTTTTTTCTAGCAAATTTACTTTTGTCGCATTGGTTCTAGCTTATCTACGAGTTCTTACGAAGTCTCGATGGGATGCATATACTCGATCTCCGTCAGCCTCGCGAGTTCCGTGTTTTGAGCAATCTGAACCTTGACGTTCGGGCGCATCGTTGTCATCTCGTTCAAGTTTGTTCTAGTTATCGTCTTTGTCGATTAACTGGTCAAATCGACCGGCACACCTTGGATATCGATTTCGGGTATAAGCCCGAGGTGTTTGCAGATCCTGACGCTTTTTGTGTCAACATTATTCTATTGGGGAGAACCATCGTGATAAGAGACACCTCAGAGAATGCTTACCACACGGCCTATAAAACCCTACCAGTCCTTCTAACGGGATTGTGGGTTCCAAAGGTATCTACGGAATTGTCACTTTCTGAGCTACTACCACAGATCCGGCTAGACAGGGGATATTTATGAGTATCCTAGCCCAAACACCACGTTTATGCTAGAGACGATTACCCTACTCTCTATGCGAATAGAATAAAGTAAACTCACAAACCAAAGAATTAATAAACAAGGAACTTACTAGAATTAGAAGTCAAATTACCGAAAAAATCCTAGGAGCAACCCTCGGGTTAGGAGACTTGATCCCATCGATACAAATTGGAGAAGAGACACCGACAGGCTAGACTTCCTCCAATCCACACCTCCACTCTAAATCTCTCAATCTAATCTCACATGTATGCTAAGCCCTAGAGAATAGATCCATAAGGGATCTCTCTGGAAAATATGTAAATGAATAATGGATTTCTCTTTGCCAGGGGCCAGGGGTCCTCCTTATATAGCCCCCTCAAATGATCGTCGGTGTTGGATCAAACCGACCTTAATGGATGGTGTAGATGTGATCTCAAAGGTGGTGGAGAGATGGTCCACAAGGCAGAGGCCCATTGGGGCTTGACCTAGGGCGGCCGCCCTGTCCCTGGGCCCGGTTGCCCTCTGGTTCCTTCCCGAGCCTTCTTAACCCTTCTAGATCATTCTTTTTCGTGCGAAGGTGTTATGTGTCTATGTAATCCTTACTTGTGCGAAGGTTGCCCGGTTGCTCTTTTGCAGTTGTCTCCCTGCAGAAACAGATAAACACCAAAACTCGTGGAATTCTGTGAGTTAAACCCTATGTCTAGGTGGTGTGTTGCCAATATATCCTTTCTTCTGCTTAGTTGACACTTAGAATTGATACTTAAGAGGTGTCAACAAGCTCCCCCATACTTAGGCTTTTACTCGTCCTCGAGAAAAGGATGGTGAAAACATAAGCTTAAGGTTTATACATCAATAGTAGAAAGTTCATTTTTACCTATACTGCGGGAGTTCTCTGTAGAGTCACCATAAAGCTATGAGTAATTGAGGAATAAAGTAGCTAGAAGTAGAGACCCTTCATCTATCAATTTTGTCACTTGGAGTTTTTCCATGTTTAGCTTACTTCTTTCCTCTTACTGGTGCTCTCAGATCACTTATGAATTTCGAAAAGATGTAGGTAGATGTGGCATACTTACCTTGCATGTATTGCCTGGTCAAACCGGAATCCGAGGAGAATAATGCCATACTCTTAGATCAAGACTTGTTGGTCAAGTTTTATTATAATGTCATCTCTTGCTGATGCATTTCTATTAGAGGAACCATGGGCTATCTTTGTATATATGTGTTTTTTTGAGTGGGTGCATGAAGTACCCTAATTCTACTACGAGGTTGTCTGATTTTATTTCCCCGAATTAATTATTTTTGCATAGCCCATGCCTCTAATGAAAAACTACTTCTGAAGAGAGAATCTTTTGTGTTTGTAAAGTATGAATGAAGCCTTGACCTTTGGAGTATGATAAAATTCTAACAAGGATCCACACGATTCGAACAAACTCAATACAAAATAAGCAGCCTTTTGGCTTTTGTTTGGTAAGTGTAAAGCATATAGGAGATGGTAGTTGTTTATTTTAAAGAAATTCTCCAAGTGACAGAGATTATCAAGAACTAAGTTCTCATATTCTACCATCTTATATTCCACAATGACTTAAGAAACATGGAGACTCTAACTTAATTCCCAATATTAGCAGGACTCTAGGAAACTTCATACAGAGAGTCTATTCCATGAAGATGTTTTAAGGAAACATTTTATCATGTTTAAAGCATTTATTTATGGAAACTCACTGCACAAATTGAAATTTAGAGATGTGTATGAAAAAATGTAACGTGCAACGTGGAAACCTGACCGTGATCGAAGGACAGAGCAGGGGGTGCTCAGCCCAGGAGGAGCGCCCTGGGTAGTGGGGCGGCCGCCCTGCTGGGGTGGCCCCTCAGCCTCTGCTTCGACGTGTGCGATTGTTGCTCTGTTTGTTTCCGAAATGTTTGCTCGTTGTGGTTGAATCTGTTCATCTCGTCATTGGGGGTCTCCCCCATACTTGTTTCCTATTTTCTTAGATAACAACAGTGGAGACAAGCAAGGTACAATAATAATAGGAAATGATCTTCATTTATTATTTATTCCGAGGCATGCATACAAAGGGAAAATGGAACAAACTAACTTCTAGCTAATGGATCTAATCATGCCTCAAGGACTGTTTAACTCGCTAAGGCATCTAGCGACGTTCTAAAAACTTCATCTTCTTCTTAAGATCATCTACTCGCGCCTAAGGCCACCTACTGTGGTGTTCAGGTTCGTGACCTGCCTAGTGTAACAGTCTAGAGAGCTTTGTAGATTGATGATCGTGACATCTCTAGCATGGAAGTCTTTTTCTAAATCCGCTACGGTTTTGCGGCATTTGGGAGATGACTCGAAGGAATTGAAGGAGTGCTTCGGGGTGTCCTTTGGCTGTGTGAATTTGACTTTGGAAGCACGGACTCCTTCGAAGTAGGGACGTTCCTCTTCAGTTGTGTACTTGACGTGGTCGATCTCTCCTCCATGGTGGGTCTTTACTCCTACGACCCTCTCATTGGGTCGTGGTGTAAGAACCTTAGTGCCGGTAGGTACCTCGATGATGGGATCTTCCTTCGGCCCCTTGAGCAGGAGCGGTTGCGGTGGTGCAACAAGGACAGGCTGCGCGTAGTAAGACTTGCTATAGCGCTGCTCCTTTCGTGGAATGGTGGCTAGCGGGAGCTCATCATGGACTAAGACTAAGGCCTTGGAATCTGGAACTTCTTTGGGGAACTGGTTGAGGATGGATCCATAGGGGACCATCCTCCTATCGGCGTTGTTGTTGCTGGCCATTGGAGCAAAGAGATCTAGCAAGAGAGAGCTAAAGAAAAGATTGAACGATGATGATGATGGCTGACGTCATGGGTTCTTTATGTAGGGGTGGAAAACAGCCTCTAGAAGCATCTACGGAGCAAATCCCGCGAAAAAATGGTTGGATAAGTGTTCCGCAAGGTTTATCGGATAAGAGAGGATAGAAGGTTCGGGAGTGCAAAAGGCGGCGACGAGAGGTAACACAGTTGGAGCGGCCGCCCTAAGGGCTAGGGCGCCCGCCCTAGCTTGGGCTCTGTTGCCAGGCCTCTTCCGCGCACTCGTTTCTAGAAGGTTCTCCATACGAAAAACATTTGCATGGCCCAGAAATGTAAAGATAAAGTGATTGGGCCTTAAAATTCACTTAAAAGGTAGAAATTAATTACGTCTATTTCTTCTAATTCTTCATTAGGTTCTAGAAATATTTTGAGACGTTTACCATTTACCTTGAATAACGTACCTTCGTCATTTTGAAGTGTGATTGCTCCGTGGGATGAGGAATTGATTAGCTTATATGGTCCTTCCCATTTGCTTCGTAGTTTTCCATGTCCGAAGAGCTTTACCCTAGAATTAAAAATTAATACCTTATCTCCGGGTGTGAACTCCTTCTTGATCTTCTTCTCATGCCATCGTTTAACTCTTTCTTTGTAGATCTTTGAATCGTGATATGTTTTTTCTCTCCACTCCTCCAACTCTGATAATTGCATTTGTCGATTCTCTCCAGCGGCATAAAAGTCCATATTCCATATTTTTATAGCCCAATGTGCTTTGAACTCCAGTTCAACAGGTAGGTGACAAGTCTTCCCATATACGAGTTGATATGGAGACATTCCAATTGGGGTTTTGTATGTAGTCCGGTATGCCCAGAGTGCATCGGGTAACTTGTCCTTCCATGTTGTTCCCATTTCATTCACTGTTTTCTAAAGAATATTTTTGATCTGTTTGTTTGAGGTTTCTGCTTGGCCACTTGTCTGAGGATGATAAGGTGTAGCGACGTTGTGGCGGATCCCATGCCTCGCTAGATACTGTTCAAATCGTTTGTGTTGACACAAAAAGCGTCAGATCTGTGAACACCTCGGGCTATTACCCAAAGCTCGATGTCGAGGGCGTGCCAGTCGATTTGACCAATCAATCGACAAGGATGATAAATATGACAAACTGAACGAGACGACAGCGATGCGCCCGGACGTCAAGGCTCAGATTGATCACGGGTAACTAGAGCAGAGCTAGACGAGGCAAACAGCGATGCGCCCGGATTGCCAAAGCCTAGAGGTACTCCCACGCGGAACTAACAAGGATTTTGACGGAGATCAAGGTGATGCAGCCCGTCGAAAGCTTGAAGAACTCGTTGATAACTATGACTAATGCATAAGAAGGTAAAATGCGATAAAAGGTAGAATAAGATAAAATTGGTTTGTTTTTTATTTGATTGATATCTATTCCATAGCCCTCGGGATCATATTTATACTCCCACATGGAGAGTTGTACAATGACACGACACATATCTTTCCTAAAACAAACTCCTACTTTAAAGGAAAACTGACTCGCGCAGGAGCTAGATAACAATATTTATTTCCTAAACAAACACACCTATTTTAAGGGAAAATAAATGACTCACGCAAGAGTCGGACTCAAATTACTATAATAATACTGGCATAAAACACCAGTTTCCTTATACCCTTCGATGGAAACTTTCCATCGGTAGATCCCTGCAACTTCCTTCTTTGGCCACCGGTAGTCTTCTGCTGCCACCAAGTGCTAAATCACACCCATCGGCATCGGTAATACTTCTCCGATCGGCAATCAGCAGCATCTTCTTCATCGGCAATCGGCAACCATTTTTCCATCGGCAATCGGCAACAAGCCTTTATCGGCAATTGGCAAGGCCCTTTCATCAGCAATCGGCAAAGACTCCTCATCGGCAATCAGTTCCAGCAGGACTTCACCGATTTGGTCGGCAAGGCTTCTCAGCTTCCATCGGCAAAACTCATAGCACCCTCCTATCGGCATTATCAACTCCTGATACCGATGGGGAACGGCCGCTGACCAGTCAAGCCTCAGCCCATTTGACACGTGTCGAAAAACGGTGTCAACACATGCCCCCCAGTTTCGGAGCGTATAACTTTACGTGCCGAAACTCTCTCCACTGTAGCCATTGCTGTAGCCGTTATCCCCGAGATAGGCGTACGGTTTCCTCGATCCCCGCATGTGGAACTGCAATTAAATAATAAAATCCCTCGATTGCAGCACGAACAGTTACTTACCACCTCGATTACCGCGCGTATCCACCGCGGGCCTCCCTACATTCTTGCACAGTGTGGAACAGAACCCAAAATGCCCCTGAACAGGCTTATAAAAGTTACTGGGGTCCATACCGTCCTTTTTACCCGAGCCCATTTTCACTTTCACCTTCCTTCCTTCGTCCTCAACCTCCGGCTGCCCTGAAGAACACAAGCTCGAGCAACAGTACCCTTTGCAATCTAAGGACGAACCAAGCACCCCTTCGGTTCCAAATGGTGATCCAAGTTGACATCCCGAAGGTAAGATCCATTCCTCATCTAATCCAACCTCTCTTTTTTGCGCAAAAAAACTTGATTTCACCTCTGTTCTTCCTTCTGATTCGTCCTTTTCTCGAACCCTAGGAGCTGTACAACAAAGTCATCATCCCTCTTGCTGGTTCCAATCTTAGCTGCCTAGGCCCAATGGGCAATCCAGACCCCACTTCCATCATCAACGCAGAAACTAATAGGATACCATTTAGATCTGAAAGCTTTGGTCTGGGATTGTGGAAAGATACATTCCGTTCATGGCCCAAGCACACCAAAGGATGGAAAAACTGGTATCTGAGGTTGGCAAGGTCACAGTAGGTGTACTGGCAGGAGCATAGCTTAGATCAATGCATTAGGCTCTCAATTGCCGATACAGAGAAGAATGAGAACTTAATGATAGCAGCTTCATACTTCTGGTCCGATAGCATGAATGTCTTCCTCTTCAGGCATGGACCAACTACTCCCACCCTTGCCGATGTCTACATGTTGACCGACTTGGATATCACTTCTGCCGATACGCTTAGCCTCTTCAACAGAAAAGCTGAGCACAAGGTGAACACCCGCAGTATCGGCGGCTGGACAGGCTACATTCAGGAGCATCAGAAAACTGGATCGGTAAGCCAACGGGAGCATGCCATCTTCTTAAACATGTGGTTAGAAAAGTTTGTCTTCTGTGGCAAAACTATCGGCCCGACTACCATGCATCTCCCCGCGGCTGAACTGCTTGCCAATGGCACAAGTCTCCCTTTAGGCAGGTACCTCCTCGGGTCAGTCTACCGACTGCTGCACCAAGTATCCAACAAGCTGCTGCTAGGGGAGCCTATCGGCAATCTCGGTGGCCCCTGGTGGTTTGTTAACCTATGGCTGAACGCTCACATGCACAAGACTCTCGGGTTTGATCTATTTGCCCAACAATTCCCAAGGGATATATCAGAAGACTACCGATACGATGATGACGAATCGGCAACTTGGCCTCCGCTTAACTTTGGAGAAGCCGTCATAATGTTGCCAGGTACCGATGCCGACAGGGAGCACTTCGGCTATTACTTCCAGAAGTTCTACAGCGGATTTCCCTCCTCGGAACGGGCCTGGTGGCCATACCTCGATGAAGACAATCATTTTCCACTGCTGTTTAACTTAACCGATATGAGCCTGCCCGAGAACCAAGCAATCATGAGGGCCAGTATAACTCCCCGAGCTATCCCAGTAAACATCTTTGGATCTGGGAAGAATGCTTCACCATCTTATGAGTTCTACTATCCATCGGCGGCGGCAAGACAACTGGCATTTGGCCAACTGCCGATCAAGCTGTGCTATTCCAAGGTAGTAAAACCCAGACAGACAATCTCCAGCAATCTGGATTGGAACAAAGTCATCAGCCTCCCTGCCGATGCCGATTTATTAGACCTCGACTTGTCCTCCTGGACGCCAACCTCCTTCATCACCAATGAGTTCAAATCTTGGTGGCAAGAATGGAAGTGCCAACTACTCGCCAAATCTTCGTATTACTATCGGCACTTGATCGACGCCGATTACTTCATTCCCGACGACGCAGTAAGTCTTCCATCCGATGTACTTTTATTATTTATTTCATTTGTCATCGGCACCAACACTCTTTTGCCCCTTCGCACCTGATAGGCCGATGATCCAGTCCCCACAGTGAGCAACAGCGGTAGACCCTTCAAACTTCGGATGATGGGTCCTATATCGATCATCGGCAACAAAGCCCCATCACTGGCTGCCTTTACGCCCCAACAGGTACCTTTGTCGATGCCTACAAAAGCTCAGGCTACATCGGCTGCCGCTGTTGCCTTCACGCAAACTTATGCAGTAAACTCTTTACTTGTACCGATCATACACTGTTCCATCGGCAACATTTACCTTTCATAACTCGCTTTGTATTTTCAGGCATTATGGTCATCGGCATCTGTTCACAGAATACAACTAACTTCTGACCCTATTGCCGATGCCCCCCAGTCTTCATCCAAGCGGATTGGCTCTCCTACTGCTGCGCCGACAAAGAAAAGGCGCTTGAGGCTGGCTTCCCCTCCGCCATCGGCTCCAACTGTACCATCAGCTGCCGATGCACCGCCAGTAAGACTACTTCCGGCTCCAGTCGCACCACCTGCCGACGGGTCATCGGTAGAAGCTCCATCGGCTTCCGTACCTGAACAACCGATGGATAATGCCCCCGTCCAGGAGATAGCGGCTGCTGCAACGATCGAAACGGCGTCGGCATCGGCACCGGCTATGCTGACTGAAGAAACAACTCCCGCCGTAGCAGCGGAGGTAACACTGGCATCGGCAACGCCAACCAGATTATCTGGCGAAGGAACCACTCAAGCCCCCACAGCAGCAACAATGTCGGCATCGGCACCGTCGACCCAGGTCCCCGATGATAGAGTGCCACCACAAGAAACCGCCACTACATCGGAGGCGATACCAGCAACAACTACGCCAAGACCAGCAGCATCGGCTGCCTCCCCAACACGGGCTCAGTCATCGGCATCTGCCAGACCGTCTAGCATGCCAAGCCCCAGGCAGGAGATCCGCTTCAAGACGGTAAGTAGATTACCTTAAAGCTCAGTATAGTTTTACAATCAGCATATTTTAACCTTTGTTTTCAGGCCCAAGATTCCCCGGACAGCCTCTTCTCCTATAGCTTAAATCTTCAGAACGAAGATGAGCGCCCAAGCCGCCTCCGAGCAGACAATTTGTTCTCTTTTGCCGTCGACGTCCCTGATGACGATGAAGAGGAGAGCTCCCACCCGGTTCTATCGGCAGAAGTCAAGTCCAAACTTGAGGAGTTGCTCTCCCTACTGCTGCAAGATACTTCCCAACTTGTCCAGGACTCATTGGCGGCAAGGATTATATTCAAAGATATCTAGAGCCATCTTTCCGCCGATGCAGCAGAAACCATCCTCCAAGCAGCTTCCATTGACGTCAAACAAATTCAGTACCAGCGGCTTACTCGTCGCATTGCCGATAGAGCGGCCCAAGCCAAGAGCGAGGAACAGAAGTTCAGATTTAAAGGCCTTGCCGATGAGAAGCACAGAAGCATCGGTCAAGCCAAAACTTCCATCGGCAACCACGACCAGGAAATCTCTCGGCTATCGGCGAGGAAAGAGGAGCTGCTGGCAGAACTGCAACAGATTGAAGAGGGTCTGACAGCTGCCAATCAACAGAAGACCCAACTGTCTGACACCATCGGGGCTTTGCAACAAGAAAGGGATCAATATGCTCGGCAAGCTATCTCATGGAAGAAGAAAATCAAGCCGGTTGAGGGCTCTGCCGATGCTGACGCTCAGGAGTTAGATGAAATAGACCAAATTCGCCTGCGCGCGATAAATGTTATTCATTCCTTATTTTGATGTCTGTAGTATCGGCAGGAATGTAACCTGATACTTAATTTTGTTTTGTAGTATAACGCCAGTTTGCTTTCACCGATGTTTTTATAAGTTCACTTTTCATCGGCATTTGACTAAGCATCATGCGTCTACCCATACGCTAGGGTAATATCTCTTCAAGTATTTGCCGTTGATCGCCCTAGAAAACGTCATCCCCTCGAGGGTTTCCAAAATTTATACATTACCAGGAGCAGACTGTTTTATCCGATAAGGACCTTCCCAATTAGGGGACCACTTTCCAAACTTAGAGCTCTTAGTCCCAATCGGTAAAATCAACTTCCAAACCAAATCACCATCAGCAAACTCTTTTACCTTTACTTTCTTATCATACCATCGGGCAACCCTCTTCTTGTTCTCTTCAATATTAATTAACGCTCTCAACCGATGACTTACCAAATCTTCTAACTCATCTTTCATCAGAGTAACGTAATCATCGGTCGTCAACTGATCTTGAAAAGATAATCGCCTAGAACCAGTTTTAATTTCCCAAGGTAGGACAGCATCGTGTCCATAAACCAACTGATACGGCGAGACCTTGGTTGCACCATGACAAGCCATCCGATATGACCATAAAGCTTCGTTCAACACCACGTGCCACCTTCTAGGGTTTTCTTCAATCTTGCGCTTTATAAGCTTAATGACTCCTTTATTAGCCGCCTCGGCTTGACCGTTAGCTTGAGCGTAATAAGAAGAATTCAACACCTTGAAACCTGTGCTAGCAGCAAAGTCATCAAACTCCCGATGTGAACATGGTCCCTTGATCGGTGGTAATGGTTTGAGGAATACCAAATCGGTAAACAATATGCTCCTTAACAAAATCCACCATGTTTGTCGATGTCACCTTTTTTAACGGAATTGCCTCAACCCATTTAGTGAAGTAATCGGTAGCAACAAGTATGAACTTGTGCCCCTTGCTCGACGGCGGATAAATCTGGCCGATGAGATCAATAGCCCATCCTCTAAACGGCCAAGGTTTAATTATAGGATTCATTGCCGATGCAGGCGCCCTTTGCACATTACCAAACTTCTGACAATCTTGGCACCCTTTGAAATAATTGAAACAATCTTCTAGGATTGTCGGCCAATAATATCCATTCCGCCTAATCATCCACTTCATCTTGAATGCCGATTGATGCGCTCCACATACACCTTCATGGATCTCACCCATCAACTCCCTTGATTCCTCTTTGCCAAGACATCTGAGCAAAACTCCGTCAATTGTCCGATAATACAACTCATTATCAAGGAGCACATACTTAGTGGCTTGGAACCTTAGGCGCCTTTCAACTTTTCTGGATGGATCCCTCAAGTAATCGGCAATCCCCTTTCTCCAGTCATTGGCATCTGTTACCGATGTCGTGACTTCCTGAATTGGCTGATATCCTGAGGCATTTTGTGCTAGCCGATTAGCCTCTTCATTATGCAACCTTGGAATGTGCTCAAGGCGGTACTCTTTGAACTCCTTTAACAACCGCAGACACCGCTCATGGGCTGCGATTAACACTTCACTTCGGCACTCATATGTCCCGATCAGCTGATTAATCACCAACATGGAATCACCGAAGATTTCAACGGCATCGGCATGCACCTCCCTGAGCAGTTCTAACCCTTTAAGCAAAGCCTGGTACTCAGCCTGATTGTTCGTTGAAGTAGCAACAATCGGCAACGAAATCTCATACCTCTGTCCTCGGGGTGAAATTAACAGAATACCGATACCTGCTCCATCCTTGCACGTAGACCCATCAAAGAACAGAGCCCAAGGGGCAATTTCAACAAAGCCCACCATATTGCAGTGCTGAGTGACAAAATCGGCCATCACCTGACCCTTAACAGCCTTTGCCGATTCATACCTTAGGTCAAATTCAGATAATGCCAGAATCCATTTACCGATTCATCCACTCAAAATCGGCATTGACAACATGTACTTGACCACATCATCTTTGCGGACAACAGTACATTCGCCCGACAGTAAGTAGTGTCTTAATTTAGTGCAAGAGAAGTATAAACATAAACTCAATCTCTCTGTGGCCGAATACCTGGTTTCAGCGTCCACCAACCTTCTGCTCAGGTAATATATTACACGCTCCTTCTGCTCAATACAGACACGAAGTTTTCCATTCTTTTTATACACAGGAACCACATTAGAAATCCAATCGGCATATCGGCATTGAGGAATAAATCCAGCTTCGATCAACTTAGTAATCTCAGCTTTGATATCGGGTAAGATAGTAGGATTGCATCGGCGCGCCGGCTGCCGATGTGGCTGGAAACCAGACTTGATGGGTAACCGATGTTCGACTATCGATCGGTCTAAACCAGGCATCTCTGTATAATCCCAAGCGAAACAATCTTTATTTTCTTTTAATAAATCAATTAACTGCTGCTTACATTGGGAATCTAACTTAGCACTAATAAAAGTAGGCCTAGGTTTACTACCATCGCCGATGTCGACCTCGAGCAAGTCATCGGCAGACGTGAAGCCCTGCCCCAGTTTTCCGTCATCGGCGAACTGATCCATTAAGACTCCTCCTCAGGACCGACTGCTTGGATCGGTTTGATACGGTAATCGGCAACTTTGAGGAACTCTTTGTCCCAGGCTTCGCCAGATATGCACCTGGTCTGCTCATAAGTATCCAACTCTGCCGATGCTACAGTAGATGGGGCTTCACCGCGGACTACTTCAATTCTGTCCCCGATCCACTATACCAGACTCTGATGCATAGTAGAAGGGATACATCAATTAGCATGGATCCAGTCCCTCCCAAGGAGTAAGTTGTAGGTGCCTTTGCCGCTGATTGCAAAGAACGTTGTCGGCAAAGTCTTACTGCCGATGGTCAATTCAACACATACAGCTCCCATGCGGTTGACACATTGCCTTCGAAGTCCTTGAGCTTCATGTCGGTTTCGACCAAGTCCCGATCACCTTTGCCAAGCTTCTTGAACACGACGTAGGGCATTATGTTGATCGATGCGCCGCCATCCACTAGCATTTTGGTCATCGGCTGACCATCCACCTTGCCCTTAACAAACAAAGCCCTCAAGTGTTGCCTCTCGTCTTCGGCCGGCTTTTTGAAGATAGCCGCCATTGGGTCCAGTACCAACTGTGCCATATCGGCAACCTCTTCATCATTGCTGACGGGCGCCATAAACTCCATCGGCAACATGACAACCATGTTTATATCTGCCGATGGGCCTCTGTCCTTGCGCTTCGGCCTCCATTGCTTCTCCTCCGAGGGTTCTGCACTGTCATATAGGTTGTCGTGGCGCTGGCGCTGAATTCTCCTCTTCTGGGTCTTAGTCAAACCCTTAGGGCACCAGGGAGGAAGCTTGGTCTTCCAGACAGGTTGATGCTGCCTCTCACAGCTTACATCGGCACTTCTTCCGATGTTGGGATCTCTGGAGAATATCTCCTCGTCGGGCACTCTAGCGTTGGCCATCTCCTCTAGCTCCCTCTGGTCAACACGCCTGCCAAGCCGATCGTGGGAACTGAGCTTGCCCCCAGTCGGTCATGTGCCGATCTGTCTTCTCTGAGCGGCCGGGCGTACCTGGGTGCCTGATCATCAAAACAAGGTCGCTTACCTGACCGATCGGCTGTGTAGTACCCATTGCATTCCGGACAGTTATCGGCAGTGGGCAGCTTGATGCCTTCTTCCCAGCAATGAACAAAGAAGGGACACCTCCAGTGGTCCTTATGTCGAAGCCATTCCCGATGCTCCTCTTCTTCTTGCCGATACCGTTCCTCACGTGATTGCCGATGATATCGCCTTGGCTGTTTGTGAGTAATCACCACTCTGGGACCCCTGTTGGCGCTGTTACCTTCATCGGCAACCTTCTTACCTTTTCTGTCATCGGCAAACTTTCCTGCGTCGCGCTTAGGCACTTGGTATTCAGGATCTACCGATGAATTCCTTCTGGCGGCTTCCGATGTCAGCACTTTGGTTTTGTCATTGATCTCCACCATGTTGTTTGGGAACGGGTGCTGATCTATCTTCATCGGCTTCTGGGCTTTAGAGTTTTCGAACTTAATATGCCCAGACTCAATCTCCGACTGCAACTGCTGCCTGAATACTTTGCAGTCATTGGTACTGTGTGAGGTTGCATTATGCCACTTGCAGTACCTAATCTTCTTGAGCTCTTCGGTCGATGGAATCACTTGATTGGGCGCCAACTTGATTCGCCCCTCTTGCAGCAATAGGTCAAACATCCTATCGGCCTTGGTGATATCAAAGGTGAACCTTTCTGTTTCTTTTTGGCCGAACGGACAAGACACAGGCTTCTTATCCTTCACCCATTCGGCCGCATCGACATTCAGCTCTTCATCTGATCCATAGTCTTCTTCTCTCCCGATGAAGGTCACCTTCTTGTTCCAAGTCTTCCTGGGCTCAAAGGCTTTGACATCCTGATCGGCAATCCTCTGCACCAGGTGACTTAGGCTCTCAAACTCCTGGGATGCGTACTTGTCCTTGATGTGCGGCAGTAACCCCTGGAAGGCCAAATCTGCTAGTTGCCGATCATCAAGCACCAGACTGTAGCACTTGTTCTTCACATCCCGTAGCCTCTGCACAAAACTTTCTACCGATTCGTCGTTGCGCTGTCTCATTTTAACCAAATCGGTAAGCTTCTTCTCATGTATGCCAGCAAAGAAGTATTTGTGAAATTGCCTCTCCAGATCGGCCCATGTAATTATAGAATTTGGAGGCAATGATATGAACCACGTGAAAGCCGATCCAGACAATGATGACGAGAATAGTCTCACCCTTAATTCCTCCCTGCCGGCAGCCTCCCCGCACTGGATAATGAAGCGGTTGATGTGCTCCATCGTCGACGCGTCGTCTTGGCCGGAGAACTTGGTAAAATCAGGCACCTTGTACCAATTTGGGAGAGGAATCAAGTCATATGCAGGCGGGTACGGGGTCCGATAGGAGTATGTATTGACCTTGGGTTTGATACCGAATTGCTCCTTCATGACTTCGGCAATCTTGCCGACCCAATACGCATCCTGCTCCTGCCGACTCATTGGCTGATTATCGACTGGTGGAGTCAGCTGACGCGCCTCTTGGAGATGTGCAATAGTTGTGGGCGCAGCACCAGTCATCTGGACGCTATGCATCGGCTGATTTACCGATGGATAGATTGGCATGCTTGGCGGAGTCGGCTGACGCGCCCCTTGAAGATATGCAGTTGTCGCAGGCGCAGCATCAGTCATTTGCATGCTATGCATCGGTTGGCCTACCGATGGATGATTTGACATACTTGGCGGAGTCGGCTGAACTGTTACGTTCATCGGTTGTTGTACCGATGATCCGCCTTGGATGTAAGCTGGGCCTCCATAATAACACATTGGCGTGCCGGGCTGCTGAGCTGGTGGCTGGTTGGCCCATCCCATATTGTAAGGCATCGGCATGTGACTTGCCGATGGTTGATAGCTGACCGGAGCATGCGACTCTTGAATCTTGGAGCAATTGATCACCAGATTGCCTTGGGGATACGGAGCTCCGGCTTGAGCGTTTGCCGCCAGAGATTGACTACCGGTGGTTATAATGTGTTGGATCGGCACAGAGCTTGCCGATGGTGGCATCAGAGGTATGTTGGGGATCACTTGGAGATCATCTGATGGCACTTGTATGGTTGGAGCAGGCGCGGAGTTGTGCATCACATGAGCCATCGGCTGTGGCTGTGCTGCCGATGTTGTAGAGTTCTTCCAGGTTGAACCGCCTCCCTGCACCAGGTTAGAGCCAGCATATAGATTCGGAGGCATACCGTATCCCCACCAGTTAGCGGGGGCTGGTCCTGAAGTTGCCGACGCGGCTGGATCTGCGTTGAACTTGGTAGCATCGCCGGCGTTCGGTCTTGGTGACGTAGCCACATCGGCAGACGGTTCCACCGGGGTGGAAGACACCATCTGAGCCGCCGATGGGCTTGCAGATGCCATCCCAGGTTGATGGTACGCTGGGCCGGCATATCGCGGTGCATGTCCTTCTTTGAATGTTTGTGCAACAGCATTGTAGACAGTATTGGACAGCACGCTAGAGTGGTTAATCAAAGCTTGACTTACAACGACGTTAACCATCTCTTGTAGCTTGCCAGGGTTGGCGTCGTACGTGACCTGCCGTGGCAACGGCGGATCTTGCTTCTGAATTGCTTCGCCGCTCCTGCTGAGGCTGAAGGATTTGAGATACAGCTGCCTGTATTCCTCCATAGCCCGCTCCACGGCCTGCTTCTGATCATCTTTCAGATCGGCCTCAGACAATTCAATGACATTCCTCTGATTAACATCGGCGTGATCAGCCATGCCGGATGTGTAGATTTGTATAATCAGGTCCCACTGGGCGTGCCAAAAGAGGTGTTGACACAAAAAGCGTCAGATCTGTGAACACCTCGGGCTATTACCCAAAGCTCGATGTCGAGGGCGTGCCAGTCGATTTGACCAATCAATCGACAAGGATGATAACTATGACAAACTGAACGAGACGACAGCGATGCGCCCGGACGTCAAGGCTCAGATTGATCACGGGTAACTAGAGCAGAGCTAGACGAGGCAAACAGCGATGCGCCCGAATTGCCAAAGCCTAGAGGTACTCCCACGCGGAACTAACAAGGATTTTGACGGAGATCAAGGTGATGCAGCTCGTCGAAAGCTTGAAGAACTCGTTGATAACTATGACTAATGCATAAGAAGGTAAATTGCGATAAAAGGTAGAATAAGATAAAATTGGTTTGTTTTTGATTTGATTGATATCTATTCCATAGCCCTCGGGCCCATATTTATACTCCCACATGGAGAGTTGTACAATGACACGACACATATCTTTCCTAAAACAAACTCCTACTTTAAAGGAAAACTGACTCGCGCAGGAGCTAGATAACAATATTTATTTCCTAAACAAACACACCTATTTTAAGGGAAAATAAATGACTCACGCAAGAGTCGGACTCAAATTACTATAATAATACTGGCATAAAACACCAGTTTCCTTATACCCTTCGATGGAAACTTTCCATCGGTAGATCCCTGCAACTTCCTTCTTTGGCCACCGGTAGTCTTCTGCTGCCACCAAGTGCTAAATCACACCCATCGGCATCGGTAATACTTCTCCGATCGGCAATCAGCAGCATCTTCTTCATCGGCAATCGGCAACCATTTTTCCATCGGCAATCGGCAACAAGCCTTTATCGGCAATTGGCAAGGCCCTTTCATCAGCAATCGGCAAAGACTCCTCATCGGCAATCAGTTCCAGCAAGACTTCACCGATTTGGTCGGCAAGGCTTCTTAGCTTCCATCGGCAAAACTCATAGCACCCTCCTATCGGCATTATCAACTCCTGATACCGATGGAGAACGGCCGCTGACCAGTCAAGCCTCAGCCCATTTGACACGTGTCGAAAAACGGTGTCAACAGTTTGTCGATGAAATGTGATCCTCCATCACTTATCACTATTCTGGGACTCCAAATCTTGGAAAGATAGTTTCTTCAAACATCCTCTTTCAGTTCATGTTGTCGGCATGTTTGCAAGGTAATGCTTCCACCCACATGGAAACGTAGTCAACCGCCACCAAGATGTACTCACAATTCTTTGATGGGGGAATGGTCCCATATAGTCGATTCCCCAAACATCAAAGAGCTCTATCTGCAAATTGCTGGTGAGTGGCATGACATCCCTTGAGTTTATGTTGCCATGTCTTTGACATGGCCCGCATCTTCTGATAAATTCTATAGTATCTTCGTACATTGCTAGCCAATAGAATCCACACGGCCAAATTTTTGCATGTGTGCGGAATGCTCCATATTGACCTCCATATGGTGATGAGTGGCATCTCTCAATGATCTTCATTCCTTCTTCAATAGTCACACATCTCCTGAGTAAGCCATCACAGCATACTCGGAAGAGGTATGGCTCATCCCATATGTGTGAACGACTTTCTTGAATAAGCTTTCTTTTTTTTCCTCCTGGTGGTACATATCCTGAAACCATAAAATTAACAATATCTGCATACCAGGGGTGATCCCGTAGAGCATGTCATCCCGGAGTGAATCATCAATGGGTAGTTCCTGCGGATTCTCAAAATACATTCTAGACAAGTGATTTGTAACAGGGTTATCTACTCCCCTTTTCTCTTTAATTTCTAAGTCAAACTCTTGGAGAAGCAAGATCCATCTTATTAAACGAGGTTTAGCATCTTTTTTAGTGAGCAGATATTTTAAAGCAGCATGATCAAAATAAACAATTACTTTGGCTCCTACTAAATAAGATCTAAATTTATCTATAGCGAAAACAACAGCCAGGAGCTCTTTTTCAGTGGTTGCATAATTAAGTTGAGGTCATATCAAAGTTTTACTAGCATAAGCTATTGCATGATGCTTCTTATCCTTAGTTTGTCCCAAAACTGCCCCCACAACATAATCACTAGCAGCACACATAATTTCAAAAGGTAAAGACCAATCAGGGGATTGAATGATTGGTGCAGAGATGAGCGTTGTTTTCAATAATTCAAAAGCTTTTAAACAAGCATTATCAAATATGAAGGGAGCATCCTTGGCAAGCAAAAGGGTTAGCGGTCTAGCAATAAATGAAAAATCTTTTATAAATCTTCGATAAAAACCAACATGACCAAGAAAGCTTCTTACTTCTTTCACATTTATAGGCGGAGGTAACCGTTCAATTACTTTAATTTTAGCTTTGTCTACCTCAATGCCTCTTTCAGATATTAGATGTCCTAGCACTATTCCTTCTTTGACCATAAAATGACATTTTTCCCAATTAAGGACTAAATGCTTTTCTTCACATCTTTGCAAAATCCTGTCTAAGTTTTTAAGACAACTATCGAAAGTTTTTCCATAGACTGAAAAATCATCCATGAAAACTTCCATAATATCTTCAATCATATTAGAAAATATAGACATCATGCATCTTTGAAAAAGAAGTTGGAGCATTACATAGCCCAAAAGACATTCTACGATATGCATAAGTTCCATAGGGGCATGTAAAGGTAGTTTTGCTTTGGTCATCAGGATGGATCGGGATTTGGTGATACCCTGAATATCCATCTAAGAAACAAAAGAAAGAGTGGTTGGCTAACCGCTCTAACATCTCATCTATAAAGGGTAAAGGAAAGTGATCCTTTTTCGTAGCTTTGTTTAGCTTCCTGTAATATATCTTAGTACTTGGAGATTTTTATTAATTTTCAAAAGAAGGCACATATATCACTTTTACTCTTGAACTAGTACTCTAAGATCGCTCAAAAGTGTATAGTCCTTACCAAGGTATGCTTGATGTTACCTTCTTGTGTTTCATCCTACTCTTATTAGGCTTATGTGGAGCTTAGGTAGAGATAAACATGATAGAATACTTGAATTGCATATATTGTAAAGTCAAAATATGGATCCAAGGAGAAAAGTGTCATAGTCCTAGATCAAGATGTGCATGTGTATGGAACATGGTGCATGGAAAAGTAATGCTTCTTTATTGAATCTATCTCTCTCTCTCTCTCTAACTTATTCTATTGAGACATGGCTATCATTTATTTTTGTCATGAGCCTTCATGTGCTCAGATTTTTTTCTTTTCTTTTTCAATACTTGGGACCTTCATCTGTTCCTATTATTTTTATTTTTCTCTTTCATACTTTTGCATAGCCCATGTCTCTTCTACTAACATAATACTAAAGAGAGATCAAACTTTAAAGCATGAAGCATTTATTTTGTGGAAAATGGAAGGCATGTTGTTGCATACTTCTAGTGTAGAAGCAGCATGTATATATGGTGTGTACATGATCTTGATCTTGAGACTATGAAAAAATTCTCAACAAGGGTCAACAAGGTTTGACCAAACTCAATACATAAACAAGTAGCATAAAAGAAAGATTTAAGTATGTATGCACATAGCATTTCAGCTTTGGTAGGTATTTCTCACTATTGAGGAGTTAGAGACACTGTGGTTTCATTATGTTTTCAGAAATAAACTCCAAGCACTTTGAATAGAAAAGGTATGAATCATGAGCTAACCATATCACATTAATTAACAACTTAGTCAACATGATTTTCCTAAGAATATATTTCCCACAATTATAAGCTTGTTGGGGATATTACCTAGGCATATCCGCAGTGATCTTATGGGCCTGCCGACCACACGACGGTCCGGCCCAGGAGGCCTTGCGACACGCGACCCGCCCGTCGTGCTCGCCAAGGACTCCGAAGAAGCCTTGCTCGCCAAGAAGGATCCTAGTAGATAGGCTCGGATCCCTTACCTAAAGGGACCGATCATAATCTGTTAGGATATGGAAACTGTAACCCTGCACCCCGGCTATATAAGGCGAGTAGGGACCCCCTCCAAAACGATCCCTCCACAATCCCCTAAATCGCATCTACGGGTCTTATAACCTAATACTCGTATCAATCCAGCCACCAAAACACATGACGTAGGGTATTACGGTGATTTGCCGGCCCGAACCTGTCTAAATCGCCGTGTCTACGCTCTCTGTGTTATCCTTGATCGCTGTCGCCACACCTCCGCCTACAATCTACTACCATGGGGTACCCCCTAGGTAGACTGCAATGCGTATTTCATCGACAATTGGCGTGCCAGGTAGGGGTGTGTGCATCGACTTCATGGCTCGTCAAGCAGTTACATTCCCGTATTCGATGGTCCTACCGACGGTCGGCACCGTACTTCAGATCGGATCCATCTCTTGGACTGTCGGATCTACTCCACGAGGGGCTGACGCGCCGCTACTCACGTGTCACCCCACCATGCCGATATATCGCCCACGAAAGAAGATCAACATCGACGATCTGGTCGACACCATTGACCTTTCCAACGCCAGCATCACCGAGTGCATCGACCTCGTTCAGGCGGTGCGACGTCGGCTCTCCGGTCACCATGATCGCCGACCACGCAATCACCAAACCACGAAGGCGACGACCTTGACGACCAGAGACCCCCACCTCCCCTCGACGATGCCTCACGGGCTGAGCAATCAGGCGGCGCTCTTCCAGCGCCAGATCTCCCGATCGGTCTCTGACCGGATCTCGGCACCACCATCGTGAACACCGTCATCATCTCCGCAATCGAGAGCGACTCCGAGCAGGCAGTTTCTCTTGGCGGCACCGCCTACCCAGGTCCAACCACCAGCACAGGGATCGAAGTTGCGAGCTCATCTAGATCGACCGGTAGTTTCCCAGAGTTCCCCTGGGCTTTGGTGGGATGATTTTCCAAGTTTCCACTGATAGCATCGCCCCCGACAACGAAACAGACGCTGAGCGCACCGCAAGGGAGCAGCGCAACGCCGACTGTGCGCAAAGGCGCGACGACGAACACTGCGAGCAAGAAAGGCGCAACTAGGAGCGTCTCGATCAAGAACACATTGCACGAGAAAAGTGCGAGCAGGATCAGAGGCATCATGGTCAGCCGCCACGGCGCAACCTCCAGCACGAGTTCGAGATGATGGGCGATGTCCCGGTATACTCAACACCTAGCGCCAATCTAGTGGCAGCCGTCTGTGAGCTGACCAAACTCGAAGGTACGCCGGTGGTCGAGAAGATAGACGCCCACATCAAGGCGGCTTCACTCCAGGTAAAAAGAAAGCAACAAGTGCTCGAGTCCTACGGTCAGTCCCACAACAGGACTCACTCACGAAGCCCTGCAAAAGAGCCCCAGCGAGGATCTCCAAGACGCGACGAGGAAGACCATGACGAGGCCCGCCGTGGTCGAACACTAGAACCTGTGCGCCGGAGCCCCTTGAGGGACCGAAGATAGAGACACCTGCGGTACGACAACAGAGAGGACATCAGGACCCAACGTGATCAGTCACCAACTCCACCACGCCGGAGCCCTCCGAGACAACACCGACGAAGGTCGCCAAGGTACGACAATGATGAGTATCACAACCCCAAACGGAATCGGGTGCCAGCGCCCCCAGCCACGGGGGGATTACGCCTCTTCTCAGCCCGCCTGCGCGCCATCCGCTGGCCCCTGAGCTTCAGAGTGACATTAGTGGAGAAATACGATGGCAAGGAAGATCCGGAACAATGGGCCTCCACATACGAGATCGTCGTATATGCCGCTGGAGGAAACCGAGATGTGATGGCAAATTACCTGCTAGTAATGTTGTCAACGTCCACCATCAGCTAGCTCCAGAAGATCCCAGAACGCACCATCGACAATTGGGAAGACCTCAAGGAAGTCTTCATCGAAACGTACAAAGCCACGTGTATCTAGCCAGGAACACATTACGACCTGGAGACCGTCCGCTGAAGAAGTAATGAGAGCCTCCGAGAATACATCAGGCGTTTCTCCGACAAACGCCTGAGCATAACAGAGATCTCCGACCCGGAAGCCATCGCCATCTTCTCCAACAGCTTGCGAATGGACGACCTCCGAAACAAGTTGGCCCAAAACAACGTAAAGACCATAGAGCAGATGATCATGATTGCAAACCCCTACGCCAACCAAGACGATGCCACCCAAAGCAGAGAGAACAGACGGCGTTATTCCCATTCTCCGAAACACACAGGGGATAACAATCACCGACCAGACTACCTGTCGACGAAATATGCGTCATAGGCTACCTATGGGGTACCCCACGGTAGTAGATTGTTAGACGGAGGTGTGGCGACGGCGATCAAGCGTAACACAGAGAGCGTAGACACTGCGATTTAGACAGGTTCGGGCCGGTAAACCGCTGTCATACCCTACGTCCTGTGTTCTGGTGGCTAGATTGATCTCGTATATCAGGTTACAAGATCTGTAGATGATCTGAGAGAGGTTATCTAGGGATTTTTGAGTGGGGTCCCTGCTCGCCTTATATAGCCGGGGAGTAGGGTTACAATTTCCATATCCTAACCGATTACAATTGGTTCCCTATGGCAAGGGATCCGAGTCTATCTACTAGGATCTTCCTTGGCAAGTAAGTCTTCTTAGGACTCCTTAGCGAGCACGACGGGCTGGTCGCATGCCGCAAGGCCTCGTAAGCAGGCCCAAAAAGGTCCCTGGGGATATGCCGAGGTTATATCCCCACCAAGTCCCCGAGCACGTTATATTCTTCTGGCGAGCCCGCGGCGTCATCTTGAGAGGCGTCCAGTTGGTCGCTAGCATGCGGGGTGGTCATCGTAGAGCCCCGACCAGTATGGCTAGTCGAGGTGCTGCTCAGAGAGGTCTCCCGACCAGGTCGATCTGGTCGAGAACATCGTAACTTGGCGTGCGAGATGATCGGCTTGCCGGATGCTGCGTCTGCTTGCTGGAAGAATGTGACGTGCTGAAGAAGAAAAGTCTTTTGAAAGGTCTTTCCCTGGTGAGGTGTACCCACTCAGGCTCTACAAAAACCGCACATTAAAACAGCAGAGCGTTGTTTGTGAACAAGACCAGTACATTCACCGCAAGGTGAAGTGTACCCACTTAGTCCCCGAGCATGGTAGCAGGTGAAGTATGCACGTGGTGCCATGCTTTATAATGTAGTCCATGAAGTATATAAATAGAATTTGGAGCATAAATTTGCAAAAACGACTGCGAATACCCGTAGTCCCCGAGCCTGATGGAAGGAGCTCGGAGAGATTCTTGTATCGGGGTCTTTTAGTTTTTGTTCGCAGTCCTCGGGCGTCAGTCCCCGGGTGTTGTCCATCTGGTGGTCGTTTTCTAGCACCCTGATTGCAGTCCCCGAGCCTTGCTCGGTGTGGAGCTAGGCGAAGTCCCCAAGCCTGGTCGGGAGTGCAACTGACACTGAGGGTGGTAGTCGGTGTTGACGGAGTCCCCGAGCGTGTTTGTGCGTGTAGATCTATCGACCGTGTCGGCCAGGTTGCTGTAGTTATATCCTCTTCCTGAAAATAACAAAGATGTGTGTCCAGTCCTCGGGACTGTAGCATTGGTAATATTGTGCAGAAAGATTATTAGTCGTAAATCATGTAATTGACTGTAGGTGAATGTTTATGGAAGGGGAGGTAAATGGGCTGAAACAACCGGTGAGGACAACGGCCCAAGTCACGGTGCAGAAAGTGGGCATGGTGGTTTCTTATTTGGTCTGCGCAGTTTCCCAAAAACCCTGGAATGGGAAGCGTTGCGCCCCAAGCCATAAGAGGGAACGGCGGCGGCGCGGTTTCCACATCTTTGGCTCCCGTTGAGGAGTTATTCCTTGATCCACTTTTCTCGCGCTCTGAGACCTATTGCAATCTCAGTTTGTCGTCGTCTTACCCTGTCGATGGCTCCTCGGAAGAGGCCGAGTACACGCGCGTCGGTGAAGAAGGGGTAAAGCTTTGAAGATGGTGGATGTGCTTCCGGATTGGGCCAAACATTGGACCAAATGTACTTTGGAGGAGGAGGATATTCATCTTCTTGTTACCGCTGGTATTCTTCAGGATAAGTCTCTTGTGGATTGGAGGGCGGCGACTGATGAGGAGTTCCCGACTCCTAACACTGGTGAGCTTGTCGTCTTTGAGTCCTTTTGGCGTGGATTTGGGGTTCCGGTTCATCCTTTTCTTCGCGATCTCTTGGAGTATTACAAGATTGTGTTATGCAACCTCCATCCCAACTCAGTATTGCTCGTCTCTGTTTTTTGCATTTCTGTGAGGCATATCTAGGGATCGAGTCGCATTTCGAGCTGTTTTGTTATTTCTTTCGACTCAAGCGGAATGGGACCACCACATCATGGATTGTTGGCTCTGTATATCTTCAGCTTCGGGAGGGTATGGCAGATGTGAACATTGCTACTCCGTTGCCTTCGAAGGTTCTGGAGTACAAGTCTCATTGGTTCTATGTCCCCTAGGAGGAGCCGTGTGCGCGTGGCGATCCGGCAGATATCCCAGTGTCGCAACCTAGCTGGTCGGCGACTCCTTCGAAGGAGGCGATGGACCAGGTGAAGGATCTAGTAATGTTGATGGGCCGGTCATTGGTTGATGGTGTTTCGGTTCGTTGGAATTTTGTGATGAGACGCTGTCAGCCTTGTAAGAATAGGGTTCATCCTGCCTTTCTTTACGCTAGTCGTAGTGACCCTACCCGCGAAGCACCCCAAAGGTTGGAGCAAGAAGAAGGATTTGATCGTGTTACTGTAATTTTTTATCTTTCCTTGCCCTATCTGAAGAAATCTTGGGATGTGTTTCATGCTGGGATGCCTCCGCCGTCGGTGAGTTTTGATTTTGCCTTTGTAGCGGCCGTCTAACTTTTGGTTTTTTTCATGGTTTTACTTAAATCTTCTTGGTCAGGATCGTGCAGTCTTTGTTTTCCGAGTTCCGTCGGTGAAGTGGCCCCTCGGTGTGGACCAGTCAACGACTGTGGAAGATATACTTGGTGGAGGTGGTCGTGAGTCTTCCGACGAGGGTGTAGCGCATAGGCCCTTGGATAAGAAACGCCGAGTAAATGGCGATCGAGTCGGAAAGCGCCCAGCTGATTCGCCCCATAAAAAGATCAATCCGTCAGTGAAGACTGGGGGCGAGTTTGTTATCAACGAGGGCGCCGCCCATCTGAATTTCTCAATGTCTGATTCGTCTGACGAGGGATCGGGTGGAGGTGATGTGCCGACCACGAGCTTGGACGGGGAGGGGTGTTCGCGCTCGGGTCCCAAGGTGGCTGCCGGTGATTTCCTTGTAGTGGAGCATCCTGCTGCGTCGTTGGAGCGTTCGCCTACGGGTGCTTCATCAGGCTTCGCGGAGGGGGTTCCGGGTCGGCGATTCGTGAGGGGTCGTCGGAAATCATATCTGTGAGTGCTTTATTTTTGTCTCAGTCTTGGTTGTCTTTGTCAATTCTCTTATAATGCTGCTTTTGATAGAGTGCCGAATTCCGAGGATCCGGTGGAGTCTCGTGACAATGGGTCGGATGTCGCTGGGGGAGCATGTGACGGTTCAGAGAGAGGTAGTGCCCCTGCACCAGCTGATCCCCCAACTTGTGAGGAGAATCCTGCTTCGAGTGAGGGGCTGTGTTTGGTGATGGTGCCGATGGCTCTGGGGCTCAAGATGCAGATCCAACTTGTGGTTTTATGCCGGAGTCGTCATCATTTTTGGCACTGGGTCCAAGGCCGGAGATGAGGAAGAGGTCGGCGGTGGTGCATATGGAGCCGAAGGTAGTGGAGGAGATTCCTCGTGCCAAAAATGAACCGAAGGTGATGCCATTTCACACTTTTCGTCGTGATGGTGATGACTTTGTTTTTGTCGAGGATGACGAGGTTGAGGAGGAATCGGCTGCCCTCCTTAGCAATGTTAGCAATCTGCTCGGACCATTCAAGGTAGCTTCGGACTCTTGGCTTAGTTGTGCGTTGTCTCTGTGCTTTTTCTATTTAGCTTGTTGTTGTGTCGTCGCAGGGATTGTTTGAGTCCTGAGGGAGCGTAAGATGATGGCCGACATGCTTGCGAAGCTATCCTCTGAGAATGAGCGTCTTCGTAGTGATGTTGCTCGTGCCGAGGGTCAGTTTGCAGGGCTGGAGGAAAGTTTGGACGCGGCGCACCGGTGCTCGGAAGTGTTAAGAGCCGCAATCCGAGACCGAGAGCGGGAGACCAGCGAGCTTCAATCGCACGTTGACGATCTTCGCATTCGTAAGTCTTCGTTCTCTGTAGCTTTAAATATCGGTGTCTTGTCTTGGTGATAATTTTTCTCGCTTGTCACGTAGAACTGCTTGATGCTCAACAGGCAAAACGCCCCACGGAGGAGAGGGCTGATGCTGCCGAGCGAGAGATGTACAAGATGCGGGAGATGCACAAAGGTAGCATTTTACTGCCTATTGTTACTTTTTGAATGGCTTCCTTACTTGGTTTTTGCTACTTCCACAGTTCACTGGGACAATGTTCGTATTTAATTTACAGATCTGCAGTCGAAAGTGGATTCCCATTACGACAACTTCTGGTCGTTAGCGCGTGAGATCGCCCCTGTGGTAAGGTGTGTTGATGGTCGGGAGCTTATTCCTGAACCTGATGGCCGGGTGACCATGGAGAGTGTGTTAGCGGGGGTTCGCGGCCTGTGGGGTAGACTTCAATTGTTTACGACTTCGGCGGCGCGGAGTGTGGCTGCTCATGGCATGGCTATGTTGCAATCTCATTATGCGAAGATCAAGCTTGGTCGCGTGGAGACCGGGTTCGCGTCAGGGAGATCGGATGAGGATGCGGATCGTCTGGAGGCGGCTGTCGATCGTATCGCAGAAGTTGTAGCTAAAGATGTTGATTTGTTCTCTGCTGGGCAGCGGTAGTTTGTATCGTGGATACATTAATTCGGGCGTGTAAGTGAAAACTACAAAGCTATAAAATATCCGAGCGGTGAGCTTTTGTTTCACTTGTATGCCCTGTCGTGCCTCCTGAGTCGTGAGCCGTAGCGATGAATCGTTCGGCCCCCGGGTTCCCCTATGGCCCAGATCATAGAGCCCAAACCTACTTCACACGTATGTACCACGGAGATTACCAGGGGGGTAAGCTGCTAGCAACCCGCGGCGCAGAGGGTGAACAACTCATGCACGCTTAAGGTGGTGCTAGGGACAGAACCCTTTTCCGAGAGGCTCGATTGTGGCGTGACTAGGGCCTGTGGAGACCGTTCCTGCAGATGCCGGGCGCAAAGCCATGCTGCTTGTAGAGTCGTCGACCGTACCGTGGTCGTATACAGATTCTGGGCGCATATCCTCATGGCCTTCAACTCAGGTGGTGTATCATTTGATAGAGATGCATCATCTGAGAGGTCTATCAACATGATCATAGCGTATAGGGTAGCTAATTCTATGCGTTATGAAGTTGATAGACCAGATTTGAAGGTTTTTCGGTTATGGCCAGGCTGTTTGGAGAACGCCGTGATGCGTTTGGATAGGTCGTCGAACACTGTGAGAGTGTTTTGGAGAGGTTGTCGAACGTCATATGTTCCTTGCTAGACATCGTATCGCCTTGGGTGTTTTGTTGGAGTCGAAGTATGTATAAAGTACAAAGAAGAACATATCACTTTATTTATTCATCGGGGATAACCGGTACAAACTTTATTGGACCTCTTCAAGTGCCTAAACTGCTTGTATTGCCCGCCGCATGGATCTTCACATGTGTTTGCGAGGTAGGTCGGCGTTGGTTGTTAACACTTGCATTTCCTTCGGTCTCTTGGCGGTGGGGTTATCAGTAGTGCTGGAGCTGTATTTGTCGTGGGGCCTCCCAGCAGCATTTATTGTTTGCTGTTCACGCTCATATGCGACTTTCAGATCGGTGCGGAGGCTGAGGATGCCTTGCTGTGTTGGTATCTTGAGCACCATATAGGTGTAATGCGGTACTCGCCATAAGCTTTGCGAGCGCCGGTGAGCCTAGGATTGCATGGTAAGCTGTTTGGAAGTCAGCGATGATGTAGTTGATATTCTCGATTCTGAAGTGATTCTGGTCGCCGAGTTGTACCGGGAGTGTAATTTTTCCTACTGGTGTGGATGCCTTGTCTGGGACTATACCCCAGAAAGGGAAGTTTGCCGGCAGGAGGTCCTTCTTTGAGTAATCGAGCTGGCGGAATGCGTCGGCGAAGATGATGTTTAACGCGCTGCCACCGTCGACTAGCACCTTCCTGAAGCGGCACGTGGAAATGGTTGGGTCGATGAGGAGTGGGAATCGACCAGGGTACCTGTAATCCGTCCACTCGTCTTCCGCTGAGAAGCTAATAGTCTGCTCCGACCAGTCTAGGTACCGGGCGTTGGCCGAATCATCATCTTTGGCGATGACTGAGTAAATGTCTTTGCGAACTTGACGACGTCGCCTTTCTCCTTCACTAACCATGCTGCCCCCGAAGATGGAGTACGTCGTTGAAGGTGGTCGGAACTTTGGTGCTGCTGGGTCTCTGTCTTCACCCTTACTGGAGTCGTCCTTCTTTACTCTCTTGTCGCCTCTTCGCCTTATCGCTGCCTCAAGGAGATCGCACTCGCGCATAGAGTGCCTAGAGTCCCTGTGTATGGGACATGGTCCATCAAGGATCCTTTCATAGCTAGCGTCATAGTCTATTCCTAGTCTGGCGCTCGGGTTGGCGAAGCAGCGGTCGTTTTGCCTGTAATCGTGCCTCTGCGAGTGGCGTTCGGAGTTGTCGGATCGGTAGTTCAGTCGATAACCAGCTCTTCCGTCGCTAAGATGGTCTAGTCGGCGATCCTTGTCCCTTTTGCTTTCCGGGGAACAGAAGTGGCGTCACCCGCCCTTCCTGGTTCGTGCGGCGTTGTCTTGGTTGGTGTGGGGCATTTCTGCCGAATTATTACTGAGCTCGTCAGCCGGTGGATCGCTGGAGAAGATGGGAATCGCCTCCGTCTCGTTATCACAGGGGTGCTGCCGGCCGAGGCTTGGAGAATCATCCTCCCGAAGCCTGGGGGGACTCTAGGAAGTCACTGGTCGATCTAGAGGGATCAGGTGTTTCAGGCCTCCCGGAGTCCACCGATCCTGAAGAGGCCGTGCCAATGAGGGATACTGCCTGGTCGGAGTCGTCGGAGATCGGGGAGATGACGACGGTGTTCACGATGGGTGCTGGAGGAATCTGGTCGGAGATCAGTCGATACGTTTGGCGCTGGAAGATAACAGTCTGATTGTTGAGCCCATAGGGCATCATTGGGGAGGGGCGGGTGTGCCTGGTCATCGTGATCATTGTTTTCGGCGGAGACTGATGGTGGCGTGGTCGGCGACCGTGGTGACCTAGGAGTCGGCGTCGCGCCGCCTGGACGAGGTCAATGCAGCTAATGATTCCGGCGTTGGCGCGATCGACAGCGCCGATCAGGTCGTCGATGTTGACATCCTTACGCAGGTGGTACTTCCGTATGGCGGGATGACACGGAGATGGTAGTGAACTTACCCCGCGTGGCGCGGATCCGATGGTCCAAGACATAGATCCGATCTGGATCACGGTGCTGGGCGCCAGAAGGGCCATCGAATCCAGGAAGGTGACCGCTTGACGAGCCATGAAGTTGATGCACACACCCCCTACCTGGCGCACCAACTATCGACGAAATATGCGTCGCAGTTTACCTAGGGGGTACCCCACGGTAGTAGATTGTTAAGCGGAGGTGTGGAGACGGTGATCAAGCGTAACATAGAGAGAGTAGACACAGCGATTTAGATAGGTTCGTGCCGGTAAACTACCATAATACCCTACGTCATGTGTTCTGGTGGCTAGATTGATCTCGTATATCAGGTTACAAGATCTGTAGATGATCTGAGAGAGGCTATCTGGGGGTTTTTGAGGGGGATCCTTGCTCGCCTTATATAGCCGGGGAGCAGGCTTACCATTTCCATATCCTAACCGATTACGATCGGTTCCCTATGGCAAGGGATCCGAGTCTATCCACTAGGATCTTCCTTGGCGAGCAAGACTTCTTAGTAGTCCTTAGCGAGCACGACGGGCTGGTCGCATGCCGCATGCCGCACTACCTTTACATTCTCCCCTCTCTTTCCTTTCTGGCGCCGCCGCCTTCCATCTCCGCCGAGCTCGAATTCGAGCAGGGAATCCCTCCTTCCTTCCCTACGGAGCACCCCTAGCTATAAAAGCTACGCCCCTACACCCTACCGCCCTCACCTCGCCCTCTCGGAACACCCCAGAGGCACACCAGAGCCACCACGACCGAGCACAGAGCCGCCGCCGCCGCCTCTGCATTGCCGAGCTTCTCCGCGCCGTTCGACTACTTCCCGAGCCCCGCATCGTGGTAAGGACAGCCTCCAGGAGCTCTCCATCCCCCTTAATCCCCTCTGTTTCGCCCGTGTGGCCTTCCTCCATGTCCACCGGCGGTACAAGCGCCGCCCCACCGCGTGGGCACCGCTCCTCCGAGCGAAATCGGTTCAACCAACCCCGTCGCGGTGTTCGCCGTGTCTCCCTCTCTCTTCCCATCCTGGTTGCGCAGAGAATCGTGCACCGAATCGGCAGATCGACTAGCGTCGCCCTAGTCCGGCAATGGCGCCACCGCCACCTCTGTCTCCGGCCACCAAGTGCCACCGCTCCCTCCCACTTTCTAATCTCGACCATCCAATCTGGATCGGATGGCCCTCAGCACCCCTTACCCTTTCGGTCGTCTGTTTTGCAAAAGAGCCCCTGTTCTTTTTAAAGTATGAACCCGCAGTCCTAAAGCGTCTTCTCCCTTTACGCTTTCAGTTCTAGAAGGCGTAATTCTTTTCGGATTTGTTTTAATTCAAAATTAAATAGAAAATCCTATTTACAGTTTTGCCACTGAATTTCCAATGCTTATAAAATGCTCATCCGTTCAAATTGCGTTAGATTCGTTTCGACGTTATCTACGTGTTAGTTAGTTCATAGTTCATGTTAGACAACTTTTAAAAATAGTTAATCACTTAATCTCTTTTAATCTCTAGTTTAATTTATGAAACTTGATTAGTTCATATCTTCTTCGTTATAGCTCCGTTTTTCGTGTTTCAAATGTCTATGTGATAGTAGTGATACGTAGATTAGTTTTATAAACTTTTAATCTTGTTTTATTATAATTGGTGTATTGTTCTAATCTATAGCCTTTATTTGCTTGCATGTTATGCCCTGGTATGATTGCATGTGATGTGGTGATCGAGTATAGACGGTGAGCAGTACATGGGTGGCCAGGAGGTTTTCTTTGAGCAGGAGCAGCATGAACCCTTTGAGCAAGGCAAGTATTATATGGGATCTTCCTTGATGTACTATTCATGATGTTTTAAATAAAATCATATGCATGTGTCTAATCTTGTTACCTTACGGCTTACCTAGTTTTGTTACCTTGAACCTTGGAATCCTATGGGTTATCATTGCATCTAGGTAGTTATTGCTAGCGCTCCATTAAATAAGCATGATCTTTAATCTTGATTAATGACTACATGAAATGATGAAGTAAAACTTGACTTTTTAGCAACATGGATTTAGGACCCTATCTGTCAGCAAAAGCTGGGACATACAGTACAACCATGAGAGCTACATGGCTCTGGCTTTAGTTCAGTATTAGGGTCACTCTCTCGCATATAGCAGTTCACGAAAGTTGCCATTGACGCGCGGTTGCGGGTTGTGGCCGGAGTGGCTACCGCTGCGCGTGTGTACCATCTCGGGGCTCCCGTATACCCCTTGCCCGTGGATCCGTACTATCTGTGGTATGTCAGCGAGCCCCTTTGAAAGACTTCATAGTGTACCCTACCCTCTCACCTCGGAAGTGTTTTGGGAGTTATAAACCCGGGCATATGGGTAACACGACTCATGGGTAAAGTGTACAACCTCTGCAGAGTGTTAAAAACTGGTATATCAGCCGTGCTCACGGACACGAGCGGCCCAGAAAACTCATAGAAACTTTGGTTACTTGTTACTTATCTTTATGCATCACTTTATCATGATATTATGTTACTTGTTCATTTGTTTATATGATCATGCAGTTTAATTTGGGGGCTTAAGCATAATCTTGATCTACCACTTGCAAAGTTTTGCTACAAATTAAAAATGCTTATCGCAGTAAACCATGTCAACCTTTTTGAGCCTCATGAACCCCATATATGCTTGTTGAGTACTTTAAGTACTTACGCTTGTTTTATTTTTCATATTTGGATAAAAATCCCGGATGGGTACCAGATTATCAGAGTTATGAGGAGTATCCAGAGGACTACTAGGTTTGGGGTCAACCAGTTGACGTCCCTGTGCTATGGAGCTTCGCGAGAGTTATCTTTTATTTCCGCTGTTATGTAATAAACATTAATAGATACTTATTCGCTATGTAATAAACACTTGTGATGGTACATTTTTGATAATTTGTTGGCTTATGTGTGTGACTGATCTCTGGGCACACATAAAGTTATTGCATCCTGTTTTGTCTTTAAAATTGGGTGTGACAGTAGGATGGGCCGTCTCCTGGTCGACAGGCCCAAAAAGGTCCCTGGGGATATGCCGAGGTTATATCCCCAACACTACCGAAACGAGAAAGGATCCAGCGACCATCACGACCACCGAATGCCGACCGTAGAGATACGACTATAGGCAAGACAATCGATATGTCGCCAACACTAACGCTCTCCCAGAGAAGAACTATGATGACGACTACGAAAAGATACTCGACGGGCAGTGCCCCAAACACAAAAACGCCAAGCACTCCCTGCGCGCATGTAATCTCCTCAGAGACACCGTGCGGGAAAGAGCTGACAAAAGAAAGAAGGAAGATGGCACCGATAAGGGCAGATATAAAGAACCACCTGCACCAGGATTCCGAGCAGCCTCAACACCTCAACAACGTACTCCATCTTCGGAGGTAGTGCAGTCACCGAAGGAGAAAGACGACGCCGCCAAGTCCAAAAGGACGTCTACTCAGTCGCCGCCGTAGGAAATAACATGGCCAATTCCCGATACCTCGACTGGTCAGAATTAACCATCAGCTACCCAGCTTGGATTACAAATACCTAGGTCGCTACCCACTCATTATCGACCCCACCATCGCCACATGCTGTTTCAGGAAGGTACTGGTCGACGGTGGCAGCGCCCTCAACATACTCTTCACCGACGCATTCCACCAGCTTGACTATTCAAAGAAAGACCTCCTCCCGGCGAACTTCCCTTTCTGGGGGATCATACCAGACAAAGCATCCAAACTAGTAGGACAGATCACCTTACCATTATAGTTCGGCGACCAGGATCACTTTAGAGTGGAGAACATCAACTTCATCGCCGACATTGAAACAGCTTACCACGTGATCCTGGGTCGCCCGGCGCTAGCCAACCTAATGGCGGTTCCACGCTACACCCACATGGTGATGAAAATCCCAACACCACAAGGCATCCCGAGCCTTCGCACAAACCTGAAGATTGCGTACGAATGCGAGCAGCAGACGATCAAAACCATTGGAAAGAACCGTGCCCAGGACACATACAACTCCAACTCCAGCGATAAACCCACCGCAAAGAAACCAAGGGAGACAGAAGCAACGACGACAAGCGCCGACCCCCTCCGCAACTACATATGGAAGTTGTCAGCCCCCAGGGGCGCTAGAAGTAAAAACCGATCATGTACCATGTCTTCATCAATGAATAAATAAAGGTGCTTTGTTCTTCCATGCATCGTCCAAATCCCCACAAAACGCGTATGGCGTTCAACACCCATGAATAAGAGTAAATGACATCCGACGACCTCTCCAAAACACTCCCACAGTGTTCGACGACCTCTCTAAAAAAACGCAATACGGCGTTCTCTCCAAACAGCCTGGCCATAATCGGGAGCTTTCGAATCTGGCCTACCGGTCTTCATAACGCATGCAAGTAGCTACCCCCATACGCTATGATCATACCGATAAGCCTCTCAAACGACGTCTCCCCACTAAACGGGAAACGTCGTTTGCGTCGAAAGTCATGAGGTTATGTGCCCAAAACCTGTACACGACCACGATACGGTTGATGACTCTACAAGCAGCATGGCTTTTCGCCCAGCGTCTGCAGGTATGGACTCCACTGTAGAATCATGGACCCTTGTGTTTAGGCGATTAACGACAATACTAGGTCACTATGACTAACGTGTGTTTTGCAGAGGCAAAGTTGTTTATGTTAAGTCATTAGTGATGCATTTTGAATGGGCTTAATGGACATTCATGCCCCAAAGATGGAAATTGTTTCGGTTGCAAAGGATGAAGATGCACGTCGAAGACTAGGCTAGTTCTTAGTGCCATAAGGTTGAGAAGGGCACTAAGTATAGCTAGGGTTTTGTTTTTCCTTTGACCGTACTATAAAGGGGGGTATGAGATTAGTAGCTTGACCTAGGAGAGTTTAGGAAAGTGGGTATATGCACACTTGTCACAACTAGTCCTAGAGACCTTGCTTTTAGCCCTTGGTAAACCCTAGAAATGGTAGGAGCAAAATCCCTTGAGAAACCTCAGCGAAAACAGTTGAAAAAGAGGGAGAAAGAGGCCCCGGACCACTCTGCTAAGTGGGCGTCGGACCAAGGAGAGTGGTCCGATGGTCCCTGACTTAGGCAGAATTCCAGCTCGAGGAGCTCCGGACCACCTGTCTAGAAAGCGTCGGACCATAGGAGAGTGGTCCAGTGACTTGGTTCAGAGTGGCTCCGGACTAGTCCGACGGTTAGTCCGACGGCTAGTTCGACGCCTCAAGACAGGAGTTTGGGTTCTTGCAGAGAGCTCCCTGGCTCCGGACCAGAGCGTCGGACCAGGGCACCAGACTAAGGAGAGTGGTCCGGTGGTTCATAAAAGAGAGAAAGTTTTTCACTCAGAGAGCACCGAGGCTCCGGACCAGTGCGTCGGACCAAGAAGAGTAGTCCGATGGTGCCTGAGTTTGAATCCAGACTGAGCTCTGGACCAGTGTGCATGGTCCGGTGGTATGAGCTCCAGACTAGTCCGGTGGCTTCGTAGAGAGATGAAAAAGTAAAAAACGGCTAGTTTTGGAGGTGGGGACTATTTATAGTTGCCCCCTTAGTCCCTAGAGTGACTCTTGGCCATTGTTTCAGCTGGTGACACCTTGAGAAATCTTTTGGAGAGCCAAGAGGCTAGTGAGGGAGAGATTAGAGAGAGTTCATCTTGTTCTTCCCTCCTAGATTGATTAGGAGTGACTTGTGTGCATCCATCAACCTTCCTAGCCTTGAGTGGGTCAAGTGAAGGTCTTGTGCTTGTTACTCTTGGTGTTCGACAGCACCTAGACGGTTTGGTGGTGTTCGGAGGAAGTGACCGCCGGGAGATTGTTGGCGGCTCTTCTCCAAGCTTCTTGTGATCGGTTGTGGGCGATTCACCAAGCCGGAGTGGCGAAGAATCAGCCCATAGAGAGCACTCTACCCTTGCGCAGGTAGAGGGGGAGCGATACCTTGCGAGGTGCTCCAACGAGGACTAGGGGGGTGTGTCGACACCTCGATACCTCGGGGAAAAATTGCTGCGTAACTGAGAATTTCTTTTCCCTAGCTCTTTACATTTCCGCATTACTTTCTGTCTTGTTTTTACTTTATCTACTAGAATTGCTTAGGTTGCTTTTAATTCCTATGAACTGCTACCGCTTTCTCGTTAGGACACACGGATCGTAGGCACTAGGGGGTGATTGGCATTTGATAGGTTTTATTATTTGCTTTAGAAATTTAAAACAAACCCAATTCACCCCCCCTCTTGGGCATCTTGATCCTTTCAATTGGTATCAGAGTCTTGTTGCTCTAATTTAGGCTTCACCGCCTAGAGCAAGATGTCCCATGGGGATGGACCGCCACCCATGTTTGATGGGGATGACTTTCCGTATTGGAAAGTGCGGATGGAGGCCTACCTTGAGGCCGTGGATGTCGGCGTTCACAAAGCCGCCAGCCAAGGTGGATCGGTGTTCGCCGAGGACCCATACTTTGAGAAGAACAATGCCAAGGCAAAGAACATTCTTTTCCGTGGCATTTGCAAGGATGTGTTCAACCGTGTGCGGAATTGCAAAACCGCGCATGAGATTTGGACAAACATTTGTGCTCTTCACGAGGGCACTAAATGTGAAAGAGAAGAGCGTTATCACCTCATCATTGCTATGTTAAATGCTTTTACTATGCTATCTCATGAAAATGCTAATGAAATGTATTCTCGCTTGAATGTGCTTGTAGAGGAGTTGAATGGCCTTGGGCTCTCTCAAATGACACCGGCCGATGTGGTGCGCAAGATACTTTGTGTCCTCCCAATAGACAAGTATAGCCACATCATCACGGTTCTTCATCAAGGCGATCTCTCCGCAACTACACCAACACAAGTGTTGGGCAAGATCAATGCTCATGAGATGTACATGAAGATCAATGATGGAACTTCATCATCCTCCAAGAAGAAAGAGAAGGAGGAGAAGAAGGACTTGGCTCTCAAGGCATCTTCCAAGGAGAAGTGCAAGATTCAATATGTCGTTGAGAGTACAAGTGATGATGATGATGAAGACAACATCGCTCTCATGGTGAAGAAGACCGCCAAGATGTTGAAGAGTCTAAACAAGAATGGAGTCAAGTTTGACTCAAAGAAGAAGAAATTCTTCACAAGCTCTTCAAGGAAGCCAATCTCCCAAATGAAGTGCTACAATTGCGGCACTCTTGGTCATCTAGCCCATGCATGTCCCGAAGAGAAGAAAGACAAGTTCAAGAACAACAAGTTCAAGAACTTCAAGAAGAACAAGGGCGACAATGATGACTCAAGTGATGATGACAAGAAGCAAGATAAGCCATACAAGAAGAAGAAGAACTTCAACTTCCACAAGAAGAAGAAGGATGGCAAGGCTTACATTGTGGGTGATTGGCTCACCGATATTGATGATTCAAGTGACTCCTCCGATGATGAGAGTGAAGAAGAGAAGGTGGCCGCATTGGTGATTGGTTCTTCTATTCCACCGCCACCTCCTCCTTCATTGCCGGGCTCATCCTCTACACACCTATGCCTTATGGCTAAAGGTGACAAGAAGGTACAAAAAGAGGATGATGGTGATGACCTCTCTAGTGATGATAGTGATGATGAAGACGCACCTTCCTATGATGAGCTAATTAAAATTTGCAACAAGTATGCTAGCATCATAAGGAAGTACAAGAGTAAAAATGACAAACTTCTTGAAATCAAAGAAAACTTGCATGATAAGCTTGATAACTTGTCTAGTGCTAATGATGATTTGAAGCTTGAGATTAACTCTCTCACATCTAGCACTAGGGAGCTCAAAGCCTCTCTTAAGCAAGCCAATGAGAAACATGATAAGCTTGAGAGGTCATCCCAAGAGCTCCTCACAAGGTTTAACTTGCTAAAAGATGACTACAACCAAGTGAAAAGTGATCATGGCACACTAGTGGTAGCAAATGAATTACTTACTCAAGATCTTACACATGTTGCTACTAACCCGTGTGCTAAGTGTGCAAGTGCTACCTCTTGTGATATCGAGCTTGATGATGTGGCTCTTGAGCAAAGTGCCAAGTTCAAGGGCAAGAGAGTTGTAGAAGCCGACAAGTATGATGATTATGTGAAGATGAGTGAAGAGAACTCAAAGCTCAAGGAAGAGCTAATCAACCTCAAGGAAAACAAGCCCTTCACCATCAAGCCGGCTCAAGAAGAAGACAAAGATGCTATCACTTTGATCAACTCTCTTCGAGAAGAAATTGCCAAGCTCAAGAATGACAAGACCAAGCTTACAAGTGGCCTTGAAAAGTTCACCAAGGGCCATAATCTCCAAAGTGAGATTCTCATGAGCACCATCATGAAGAATGACAAGACCGGTATTGGGTACAAGGAGAACCAAGTTATGAAGGCCAAGGTCAAGATTGAAGCCAAGAACTACTACAAGAACAAGTATAATGGCTACAATCAAGAGAAGCCAAAGCCCAAGCCTAAGAGGTGTTTTGGATGTGGACAAGTTGGTCATCTCTCATTTCAATGCAAGACTCCACTTCCCAAGACCTTGCCCAAGCACACTAGGCCATTTGCTCATGATGCTCACTATGTCATCAACCAAGATTCCAAGGGTAGACCACTTGTGGTGCTTCTTGGACCACCAATGAAGAACAAGCCTAGGGTTCTTTGGGTTGCTAAGGAGTTGGTTGACAAGGCAATGGGGCCCCGCACTAAGGGGGTTCCCAAACAACAAGCTTAACTCCATGTTGCTTATGTGTAGGTGAACTACAAGACCTGTGGGAGCCATTGGGTAATTGATAGTGGTTGCACTCAACACATGACCGACGACCCCCGGATGTTCACCACACTTAATGAGGATTGTGCAAATCAAGACAAGATCACTTTTGGGGATAATTCAAAGGGAAAAGTTCAAGGCTCAGGCAAAGTGGCTATCTCTCAAGATCAATCTATTTCCAATGTCTTGCTAGTACAATCATTGAGCTTCAACTTGCTATCGTTGGTCAACTTTGTGATCTCGGGTTTCATTGTCTCTTCACTCCAAATGAGGTGATGGTGACCAAGATTGAAGATTCATCAATGATATTCAAAGGGTTCTGGCACAACAACCTCTACTTAGTGGACTTCACTTCAAATGAAGCAAACTTGCAAGCTTGTCTATTCTCCAAGAATTCTTTGGGTTGGCTATGGCATAGAAGATTAGCTCATGTGGGCATGTCAACCTTGAAGAAGCTAGTCAAGAAGGAAATGGTTAGAGGAATCAAGGATGTGGTGTTTGAGAAGGACAAACTTTGTAGTGCATGTCAAGCCGGCAAGCAAGTGGCAAACACTCATCCAACCAAAGCTTTCATGTCAACCTCAAGAGTACTAGAGTTGTTACACATGGATCTATTTGGCCCTACTACTTATGCTAGTATTGGAGGAAATCTCTATTCCTTAGTGGTAGTGGATGACTACTCTCGGTACACTTGGGTGTTCTTTCTTCAAGACAAGGGAGAGACACAAGGCATCTTCAAGAAGTTTGATACAAGAGCTCAAAATGAATTTGATGTGAAGATCAAGAAGATTAGAAGTGATAATGGCACCGAATTTGTGAACACAAAGATTGAAGATTATTGTGATGAAGTTCGGATCAAGCATGAAGTGTCCGCCACATATACTCCACAACAAAATGGTGTCATAGAGAGGAAGAACCGGACGCTCATAACTCTAGCAAGATCTATGCTTGATGAGTACAACACTCCCGAGAAGTTTTGGGCGGAGGCAATCAACACCGCTTGCTATGCGGCAAATTATCTCTTCGTCCAAAGGCTACTAAAGAAGACCCCCTATGAGCTTGTCAATGGGAAGAAGTCGGATATTTCATTCTTCCGGGTGTTTGGTTGCAAGGTGTACATCTACAAGAAGTGCCAACACTTGGGTAAATTCCAACGGCGGTGTGACATTGGTTTCCTTGTTGGTTATTCACTTAAATCCAAGGCATACCATGTATTTAACAAAGCCACCGGCTTAGTTGAAGAAACGTATGACTTGGAGTTTGATGAAACTAATGGCTCCCAAGGAGCGCTTGAGGATATTGATGTAGGTGATGAACCCTTGAGGGAGGCAATGAAGAATATGCCAATTGGTGCTATCAACCCGCAAGAGGTGGAAGAAGTTGAAGATGAAGCAAATCAAGATCCTTCTCCACCCCACACGCCTCAAGTTGATGAAGGAGATCAAGTGAGAGAAGCTCAAGAAGACACTCACATTCCTCAAGATCAAGCCGAGGCCGAAGCAAGCAACGTTGAAGCACCGCATCCTCCTTATCAAGAGACAAATAGAAGATCAACATCTATCCTTCAAGCTCACCCCCATGATCAAATCATAGGAAGTCCATCAAAGGGAGTAATGACTCGCTCTAGACTTGCATCTTATGTTGAACATCACTCGTTTGTTTCCTTTGTTGAGCCTACTAGTGTAGACGAAGCACTTGCGGATCCGGATTGGGTGAATGCCATGCATGAAGAACTCAACAACTTCACCCAGAACCAAGTGTGGACACTTGAAGAGAAGCCAAAGGATGCAAGAATCATTGGCACCAAGTGGGTGTTTAGGAACAAGCAAGATAATCAAGGCGTGGTTGTGAGGAACAAAGCAAGATTGGTGGCAAAGGGGTTCTCTCAAGTAGAAGGACTCGATTTTGGAGAGACCTTTGCTCCGGTTGCAAGACTTGAAGCCATCCGTATGCTTTTGGCGTATGCTTCACATCGCAAAATGAAACTTTTTCAAATGGATGTGAAGAGCGCTTTCTTAAATGGTTTCATAAATGAACTTGTCTATGTCTCACAACCTCCCGGGTTTGAGGACCCAAACTTGCCTAATCATGTGTATAGGTTGTCCAAGGAACTCTACGAATTGAAGCAAGCTCCAAGAGCTTGGTATGAGAGGCTAAGGGAATTCCTAATTAAGAAGGGCTTCAAGATCGGGATCGTCGACACTACACTATTCACCAAGAAGCTTAATGGAGAGATCTTCGTTTGCCAAGTATATGTCGATGACATTATATTTGGATCAACAAACCAAGACCATTGCAAGGAGTTTGGTGACTTGATGTCCAAGGAGTTCGAGATGTCAATGATTGGCGAGCTAACCTTCTTCCTCGGCTTTCAAGTGAAGCAAATGAGAGAAGGGACCTTCATCTCTCAAGAAAAGTACACTTATGATCTACTTAAGAAGTTCAAGATGGAGGATTGCAAACCAATCAAGACCCCAATGCCTACTAATGGGCATCTCGATCTCGATGAGGGAGGTAAACCGATTGACCAAACTCTTTATCGTTCTATGATCGGTAGTTTACTTTACCTCACCGCATCTAGGCCGGATATCATGTTTAGTGTGTGTATGTGTGCTAGGTTTCAAGCAAACCCTAAGGAGTCGCATCTTTGTGCGATTAAAAGAATCCTTAGGTACATAAGGCACACCCCTAGCATGGGTCTTTGTTATCCCAAAGGAGCTCCCTTCCAACTAGTTGGCTATTCCGATTCGGATTATGTCGGGTGTAAGGTTGATAGGAAGAGTACCTCCGGCGGGTGCCACATGCTAGGAAGATCACTTGTTTCTTGGTCCTCAAAGAAGCAAAACAGTGTGGCATTGTCAACCGCCGAGGCGGAATACATTGCCATGGGAGCAAGTTGTGCACAAATCTTATACATGACCCAAACACTCTTTGATTACGGCGTGTTTTTAAAAGAAGTTCCACTTTTGTGTGATAATGAAAGCGTCGTAAAGCTTGCTAACAACCCGGTTCAACACTCTCGCACCAAGCACATTGATATTCGCCATCACTTTCTTAGAGATCATGTGGCTAGGAAAGACATCACACTAGTTGGAGTTAAGAGCGAAGATCAATTGGCGGATATCTTCACTAAACCACTCGATGAAACAACCTTTTGTAGGTTGAGAAGTGAGTTGAATGTGCTTGATCAGTATAACTTCACTAAAAGATGAGCTTGTGTGAACCATGCATTCATATGTAATATAACATGTTTAATTTGGTAATGCACATAGGCTTGGCTAACGCGATTAAGATAACCGCCCTCAAAGCGTGTGACAAAGCTTAACCGCGGTTTAAACTTGCAAGCAACCTAGATTCAAATTCCGTTTTGCATTGCATTTGCATGAGTGTTGCTTCTTCATTTCTTTTCGGTTAAGTTTTTGGTCATTATTAGGTTCAACACTTAGGGGGAGCAATTCAACGCTCTAGCTTCAGCTAATACCCCTCTTGTGCCCCTAAGGTGACCCTTGGAGCTTTATTGAACTAATTCTAGCCTATGGCAAACTATTTCTAAAATTGAGGGTTTGAGAGATGGTTCTTATGTTAAGTCCAACAAGTGTTCCTATTTGCTCTTTTGTGTTGGTACTTGGCTAAGAGAAAAGATTGGAGAGAAAAATAGGAAATTTCAGAGCAAAATTAAGCACCGGACCACCCTCCGGACCACTCTGCAATGGTCCGACGCCCTGTCCCTCACTGCACAAAATTTTTTCAGACACAAAATCCGTCGGACCAGTGTCCGACACTCCACCGGACCAATGGCAAGTTGTCCGATGCCTCTGTCAATTCTATCTGTGCACCGTCGGACTAGTCCGGTGCACCGTCGAACCAGTCCGGTGAGTCGTCCGACGCCCTGGTCCGGTGGTCGGTTGCTCACTGTTTTCTCTTCTCTTGTACCGTCGGACTACCCGTCGGACCAGGCTCTAGACCAAGCGGAGTGGTCCGACGCTTTGAAATTTTGCGGATAACCCCCGCGTGCGGCTCCTTTTCCTCACTACCTTCTTCCTCAGTCGTCCGTACGCCGCCGCTATTCATCGCCGCCATTCCACCCTAGCTCCCGCGCCGCTGTTCTCGTCACCGGTGAGGCTACACCTGAGCTCCGCCGCCTCTGCCCCGCTGCTCTGCCCTCTGCTCCACCTCCCTTTGCCCGCCGCAGTGCCACCACCTCTCCACGCTGCCCTGCGCCGTCCACTGCTCCGCCACCGCCCACCTCGCCGCCGGGAGAACCCAACCCCTCGTCGGCGATCTGCTCCTCCATCATCCCTGCCAAGATCTGCCGCCCTAGGGTTTCCTCCCTCATTCCATTGCCATTGCAGAGTCCCACTTAGGGTTTGCCCTAACCCTAGCAGGGGTTTCGCCATGTTCGTCCTCGAACGAATTCGTTTCATCGTCATCATCTTCGACGTCTTCGTCCGCGACCGATTTTGTTTCATCGCCATCGACTTCATCACTTCTCACTAGGGTATGGCTTTCATTTACGATATCGCGTTTTGTCGAGTCGTCGATTGAGTCATGTCCTAGGATTGTTCCTTGAAAATCCATATTCAATCCAATTCATTAAATCAATTGCCAATTGTAATTCGCAGCTCGTAAATCTCGTTCGGAGCGTGGTTTGGTACTTGACATTGCTCTGAATAGATACACTTTCTTACCTCAGGTATCATGTCAGATTTCATTCTATTTCTTGTCTAGATGCTTGCTTCTATACGGATTCTTATCTCTAGATTTTATATATGCTTATGTATACCCTGTCTATTCTATCCAGCAGCAGTCAGTGGCAGTTTAAACTCGGGGCAAAGCTCGCGAGTAAGGATTGAGGCAAAGCCTCAGAGGTTCAGTCCAGTGGCTTGGAGGCCCCTCTATCAGTTGCACTTTGTTTGATCAGTTGACAGTGGTTCTTATAGCTTTCAGTGGTTCTTGTGGCAGTGACCTGTCAGTGTGTTCTTGTCAGTGGCTTGCTTTTAGTTGGCAGTGGCCATTGTGTTTGACAGTTGTCAGTGAGCAGTGTTTCTTTGATTGCTTCAGTATGACTCGCAGTACTCATGCTCGCGCAGCTGGGTCAGGTGATGATATTTCGCCTCCACCACGTCCTTCCAGTGATAAGGGCAAGAAGCCAGTTGTTGAGAAAGCAAATAAAAAGAAGCGCAAGCTCATAGAGGCTGAGAAAGCCGAAGCAGTGGCCGATGCAGCAGACCGTGCAAAGCGAGGCGGTCGCCGAGGCACAGTGAGACTTGGCACCCCTCCGCGGGATCTTCCTTCTACTCCTCCAGCTGGGTCACATACCGAGGCTACTCCAGAGGAGCCAGACCTTGTCACTGAAGCTCTTGGGACTCCGTTGGCACCTAGCTCCTCGGGGCGTTCTACTCGTTCCCAGTCAGCTCAGTCACCGCAGTCAGCAGCACCGACAGCAGCTTCAGCTTCAGTTCACCTCGATCTGAGGAATCTTACAGCAAATCAGGTGAAGAAGCTACGGTTTGTCGCGTTAGAGAAGTGGTGCCTAGATCAGCGTGACCCCTGAGCCTCACCAGGATGGCATACACCTCTCATGGAGGATTTCTATAGAGCAGCTCAGCTGACCAGCATTCAGATTCGACCGCACAGGATTTGCTCCTTAGAGAGCATCGTTGAGCTAGCTGGTGAGGAGATCAGACCGTTCCTGACTTACCTTCCGGGACTAGCTGATTTGCTTGGCCATTCCGGAAACTACATAGAGAGATGGGTCAGAGAGTTCTATACTTCAGTATGGGTGGATCCAAAGCACAAGTTTGTGCAGTACACTTTCAGAAGCAAGCGCTACAGGCTATACTTGACGAGACTCAGAGAGATCTTTCGCCTCCGTCAGCAGGGTGGCGAGCTCGATTTACACTATGAGTGCTACAGAGGAGCTTCAGTGCCTCGCAGAGCTCGAGGTGGCCATACACTGTCAGTTCAGGAGGTGGCTCCTCTCTTCAAGCCACCTTTCTCAGAGGGCTCCAGACGTAGCCCAGCAGAGCTCAAACCCAGCGTTCACAGGTTGAACGAGGTCCTCCGTCGTACTTTGCTTCCTCGCACGGGTTACAAGGAAGGACTGACAAATATGCAGCAGCTTCTCCTTCAGGCCCTAGTATCTCAGACACCGTTCGACGTCGCAGATTTTCTTGTGTCAGAGATTGAGGACGTGATAGCAGATGGCATGAGGGCCCGTCGTCAGTTTCCCTATGCTCACTGGATTGCATCGATCATTGCTATTGAGCTTGAGGGAGCGAACCCTGGACTCCGCGCCCTACTGGATCAGTCGCCGACATCCTTTCTAGCTTACAGAGTTCTTGGTTCATTTGACAGCCGGTTTGGAAATCGGGTCCTCCGTCTTGTCAGAGAGAGGACAGCACCAGCTCACAGAGCAGATGTTGATGCTCAGGATGAGGCTATACGCAGTGTTGAGCAGCAGGAGCTTCATGGACTAGATACTGGAGCTGATGTGACTCCTGAGGACACTTCAGATAGCTCAGATGCAGATTTCCAGCCAGTTCCACAGATGCCCCCACGGGCTCACGACACTGAGGCTGGCGGCTCTGCCTCTACAACTGAGACCATGATGCTCAAGCTTCTTGATCGGATGAATGAGCAGCAGAGTTCCTTGGTCACTGCAGTCACACAGGTCCAACAGCAACAGGACGAGATGCAGCGAGAGTTTAAGGAGCGTCACTTCGAGATGCAATGATAGATGCTCGCTATGCAGCTAGAGTCCCAGCGCCTTCAATTACAGTCACAGCAGCTGCAGCAGCAGAACATGGCCTTTATGGCCCATATGATGAAGTGGACTGGCGCTCCTCCTCTTGAGTTTCCTGCAGCCCCTCAGATACAGATGATGAGTACATCTCAGCCCTCATAATCAGTTGGGCAGATAGGAGGCCCACAGCTTTCAGTTGGACCATCAGTTGGCCCCTCAGTGGCCCCTACGAGCTCCGCCGATCATACAGACACTCCCACCCCAGCTGTACAATCCAGTGGACTTCAGGGTGACGGATTGACCACCCCGTTCCAGTCATCGGTGACTCAGATGACACAGTGGTTTGACACCTTTGGCCCCACTCAGCAGTTCACCCCTCTCACTACTGGTTTCACGCCGCTTACTACTACGATGGGTGCTACTGCTAGAGATCTATCTGCGTCATTCAGTGACATTACCGGGCAGCCGTCCCCCACTGGTCCACAGATCGTAGCAGAGGTTGAGGCCAAGCTAGTTGCACCGACAGCCGACCACCACCGCTCCTCAGTGGCTTCCTCAGAGGCTACACACGACAGTCGGGCTCCAGCCGTGTCTACCCCTCCTACAGCTGCAGTTGGTACCGATGCCACAGTGGTCACTTCCACTCCAGTACAGCCTTCGCAGTCTCCGGTTCTTCAGACTCCAGTCAAGTTCGTGCATGAGGCACAACCGGACACCGCCGCTCCTGAGGCTCCCACAGAGACACTGGCACCGGTTCCTAATCCTACTTCTTCTCCAGCTACAGCTCCAGAGTCTTCGACCGCAGCAGGCCTGTCAGCTTCCAACCCCCAGACCGCTTCACTACCAGCGACAGATACTTAGGGGGAGGATTCTGTTGACACCGTTTTTCGACACGTGTCAAATAGGCTGAGGCTTGACTGGTCAGCGGCCGTTCTCCATCAGTATCAGGAGTTGATAATGCCGATAGGAGGGTGCTATGAGTTTTGCCGATGGAAGCTGATGAGCCTTGCCGACCAAATCGGTGAAGTCTTGCTGGAACTGATTGCCGATGAGGAGTCTGCCGATTGCCGATGAAGGGGCCTTGCCGATTGCCGATAGAGGCTTGTTGCCGATTGCCGATGGAAGATGGTTGCCGATTGCCGATGAAGAAGATGCTGCCGATTGCCGATCGGAAAAGTATTACCGATGCCGATGGGCGTGATTTAGCACTTGGTGGCAGCAGAAGACTACCGGTGGCCAAAGAAGGAAGTTGCAGGGATCTGCCGATGGAAAGTTTCCATCGAAGAGTATAAGGAAACTGGTGTTTTATACCAGTATTATTATAGTAATTTGAGTCCGACTCTTGCATGAGTCGCTTATTTTCCCTTAAAATAGGTGTGTTTGTTTAGGAAATAAATATTGTTATCCGGCTCCTGCGCGAGTCAGTTTCCTTTAAAGTAGGATTTTGTTTTAGGAAAGATATGTGTCGTGTCATTGTACAACTCTCCATGTGGGAGTATAAATATGAGCCCGAGGGCTATGGAATAAAGAGATTAATCCAAATCAAAAAACAAACCAATTCTACTTTTATCCTACTTTTACTGCAATTTCCCTTTTTATGCATTAGTCATAGCTTTAACGAGTTCTTCAAGCTTTCGACGGGCTGCATCACCTTGATCTCCGTCAAAATCCTTGTTAGTTCCGCTTGGGAGTACCTCTAGGCTTTGGCAATCTGGGCGCATCGCTGTTTGCCTCGTCTAGCTCTGCTCTAGTTATCCGTGATCAATCTGAGCCTTGACGTCCGGGCGCATCGCTGTCGTCTCGTTCAGTTTGTCACAGTTATCATCCTTGTCGATTGATTGGTCAAATCGACTGGCACGCCCTCGACATCGAGCTTTGGGTAATAGTCCGAGGTGTTTACAGATCTGACACTTTTTGTGTCAACACCTCTTTTGGCACGCTCGGTGGGACACGATTATATAAATATATCTATCATGACTAATCCCAGGAGTGTCATTGAAGTCTCCACAGCAGATCTGACAGGTCACCAGAAACAGGCTCTGGAGCAGGTAATGGAGGAATACAAGCGCTCGTATCTTAGATCCTTCAGCCTAAACGGGATCGGCGAGGCAATACAGAAGCAGGATCCGCCGTCGCCGCAGCAGACCATTCTCAACGCCGATCCTGGTAAAATACAAGAGATGGTTAATTCTGCATTCAATAATGCATTAATTAGCCAATCTAATGTGCTGTCCGACGCTGTATGCAATGCTGTCAAGCAGACGTTGAAGGGACAGGCACCATATTATGTTGGTCCAGAGCGTCAACTCGGATCGGCATCTGTTGCAACCCCATCGGCGGTTCCAGGAGCGTCTTCACCAATCGTGAACCAATCTGCCGATGAAGTCGTGCCACCAAGATTGAGCCTAGAAAGCTTTATTCAGGTGAATGCAAATCCGGCGGCTTCAGCAGTATCCGGACCTGTCATCCAGAATCAGCTAACTTCAGCCAACTGTTGGAGGTATGGTACGCATCTAAGTCTATCTGCCGATTCCAGATTGGTCCAAGTTAACCATGCAGGAGGGGAAGTTCCTATAGCATCGGCAATGTCCGCACAGCTGATGGTTTCAATGATGCGTCGCACTACGTCCTCTCCAACAGTGCAGTCGCCAACAGGGAATCTACAAACGGCAATGCCCAGAGTGCCGCGTGCCCAACCGTCGGCAGGCCACTTGCCGATACAACGAAGCCCGGCAGTTGCAAGTCAACCCATGGCGGCCATGGTTCTTCAAACTGGGACACCGGCTAATCAGGGTAGCTATGTCATTAATTGTCCGGCGCCACAAGAGCAGCAGGCATCAGCCGGCTATCAGCCGTTGGCAACTTTTGGGCCGATGCAACAAGGTACGCCAACCGTCAATCAACCTGCATTGGCAATAGCTACTCAAGCTGGGGTGCCCGCGAGCCCAGGTGATCAATCGAGGGTACAACAAGAACAAACACCCGCCGGTTATTGGTTATCGGTGAATGCTTGGCCGATGCAGCAAGACGCGCTGATATTTAATCAGCCTACATCGGCAAATTCTTGGCCGATGCAATCAACCATGTCAAGCGTCAGTCAGTCTGCATCGACCATAGCGGTTCAGCCAGCCTCAGCTAGCTATCAGTCACCGGCAACTGCTTGGCCGATGCAACAAGGTGTGCCGATTGCCAATCAACTTGTATCGATCGTAGCTGCTCAACCCTTGGCACATACAAATCAAAATTATCATCCAAGAGTACAAGGGTTGCAGGAATCAGTTGGCTGCCAACCATCGGTAAGTCTTGGGTCGGTGCAGCAAAACGTACCGAGTGTCAATCAATCTGCATCGGCAGCGGCTGCCCAGCCCATGGTATTCGCAAGTCAAGGCTATCATCTAAGTGTGCAAGAGCTACAGGAATCAACTAGTTGTCAGCCATCGGTAAGTCATGTGCCGATGACACATAATATAGGTTGGATTAGTCCATCGCCGATTCAGCGGCGATATGTGTAGCCTGAGCGCCGAGTGGTGAGAGCTCTACATTATCATCCGGCGAATTTGTATAATGAAGCGTCGGTACATCAACCGACAAGTACTAAACCACAATGCTCGCAAGTGCACAATGAGACATCGGCGCAGCGACCGATGAATGTAACGCCACAACGCGAACCAGTGACTGTGCAAGATGGCTCATCGGCGGCCCTGCCGATGCATGGTGTTCAAACAACTGGCACTGTATATGTTCCAAACACTTCGAGTACTTTGACATCAAGACCAGAGGTAGTACATCAACCTAATCAGCTAGTAGACGTTCGAAGTGGCCCATCGGTCAATCAGCCGATGCATAATGTTCATCAGATTGGTGCTGTGGATATGTCAGTTGCTTCAGCTTGTTCACCACGGAGACACGAAGGGGAACATCAATCTGCTCAGTCGATTGATCGGCAAAATCAAAACACAAGGGTGGTTCCAATCAATGAAATGGAAGTTCCAGATTCGGGCAGAGAACCAAGTATCGGTGACCTTGAATTGGAAAGATTCACCTTCGATGTTGCGGAGGCCGATCAGGATGCCAAGTCGTTTGAGCCTGACAGGGCTTGGAACACCAAGGTGCTCTTCGTTGGACAGGGGAACTTCGAGTCAGATGATGAGACGAATGTCAGCACTTCTGAATGGGTGGAGGATGAAGAACCGATACCTTATATGCTCGGCCAGCACAGGGCTAGAAAGTTCACCTTCGATGTCACGAAGGCCGATGGGGTATTCGACTTATTACTTCGGGAAGGACGGATTAAACTAGCCCATGATCAAGTAATTCCATCGGCCAAGGAACTCAAGGATACCAGGTACTGCAAGTGGCACAACGCAAGTTCTCACAGTACCAATGACTGCAAAGTGTTCAGGCAGCGGTTGCAGTCAGAAATTAACTCTGGACGGATCCAATTTGAAAGTCCTAAAATCCAAGAACCGGTGGAGGTAGATCAGCACCCGTTCCCCAACAATATGGTGGAGATCAGCGAAAAAACCAGAGTGCTGACGTCGGAAACTGCCAGGAGGAACTCATTGGTAGACCCTGGTCACCAAGTGCCTGAGCACGATGTAGGGAAGTTCGCCGATGACAGAAGAGGTAAGAAGGTCGTCGATGAAGGTAGCAGTGCCGACAGGGCTCCTGGAGTTGTGATCACGCACAGACAGGCAAGGCGGTATCATCGGCAATTATGTGAGGAACGGTATCGGCAAGAAGAAGAAGAGCATCGGGAATGGCTTCGACATAAGGACCACTGGAGGTGTCCCTTCTTTGTTCATTGCTGGGAGGAAGGCATCAAGCTGCCCACCGCTGATAATTGTTCGGAGTGCAACGGATACTACGCTGCCGATCGGTCGGGTAAGAGACCTTGTTTTGACGATCAGGCACCCAGATACGCCAGGCCGCTCAGAGAGGACAGATCGGCGCACGACCGACTGGGGGGCAAGCTCAGTGCCCATGATCGTCTTGGCAGGCGTGTTGACCAGGAGGAGCTAGAGGAGATGGCCAGTGCTAAAGTGCCCAACGAAAAAGTATCCTCCAGAGGTCCCAACATCGGAAGAAATGCCGATGCAAACGGTGGGAAGCAGCACCAACCTATCTGGAAGACTAAGCTTCCTCCGTGGTGCCCGAAGGGGATGACTAAGACCCAGAAGAGGAGGATTCAGGACCAGCGCCGCGACGACCAGTATGACACTGCAGAACCCTCGGAAGAAAGGCGGTGGAGGCCGAAGCGCAAGGATAGAGGCCCATCGGCAGACGCCGATGATTCGCTGATGGTCTGATTGAAGTCAATCTTGGACCTGTTAACTTGGGGGTTGTATTCGGCAAACCGGCGAGTCCAATTATTATACTTTGGGCACCTACCGATAGCTTGCGTATGGAACGCCGCACTGCCGATAGATTCGTTAATTGTCGGGAGAATGGTTCTGCTGCGCTTGCGTATGATAACTAAGTATGTGTTGCACGCGTCCTGAGGTTGCATGCTTTGCGGTGGGTCGATCGGCGTTATCCTGATTCTTATCCGAGGGAAATATGAAGTCTCATTGCCGATTGTCGTTACAATCAGGCTAAGTACCAGGGCCAGCTAATGAGTTGAATTACTCAGGATTTTAGCCGATTCGATGAGTTACGCTATCGGTAATGATTGCCGATGACTGGGTAAACAAGTTTGCCGATGATACTCTAGAATGGAAATTGATTTTACCGATTAGAATTGAGTTCTAGGCCTGGGGGTTTTCTAATCAAGTTTCTATCGGATAAGATAGTCTGCCTCCAGCGAAGCATACATGCCAGAAAATTCTCAAAGGGGTTGACGTACGACGTGTTCGTTTGAATGCCGATGAGAAAGAATTGTAATACATCGGTAAAAACATGCAAATATTATATTACAAGACGAGATCAAGTATCGGATTACATTCTTGCCGATACAACATGCATTACAGTAAGGAATGAATAAGGTCTATCGCACGCAGGCGAATCTGTTCTATCTCGTCCATCTCCTTGGCGTCAGCATCGGCAGAGCCCTCAACCGGTTTGATCTTCTTCTTCCACAAGATGGCTTGCCAGGCATGCTGGTCCCTTTCTTGCTGCAGGACCTTGATGGAATCAGACAGTTGAGTTTCGTGTTGGTTGGCTGCAGTCAGATCCCCCTCGACCTTGTGTAGCTCCGCCAATAACTCCTCCTTTCTTGCCGACAGTCGAGAGATGTCTTGGTCCAGGTTGCCGATGGAAGCTTTTGCTTGACCGATGCTTCTGTGCTTCTCATCGGCAAGGTGTTTATATTTAAGCTTCTCTTCTTCGCTCTTGGCTTGAGCGGCCCTATCGGCAATACGACAGGCGACCCTCTGGTACTGAATCTGTCTGACGTCGATAGAGGCTGCCTGGAGAAGGACTTCTGCTGCGTCGGCAGGGAGATGACTTTGGATATCTTTGAAAGCAATCCTTGCTGCCGATGAGTCTTGGATGAGCTGGGATGGCTCTTGTAGCAGCAAAGAAAGCAGTTCCTCAAGCTTGGTCTTAATCTCTGCCGGTAAAGCTGGGACAGAGCTCTCTTCCTCCTCGTCATTGGGTATATCGACTGAGAAGGAAAATAAACTATTTGCTTGGAGGGGGTCTTGGCGCCTATCTTCATCCTGCGGATTGAGGCTGAAAGAGAAGAGGCTATCTGGAGAATCTTGGGCCTGAAAACAGAAGGGTTATAATATGCCGATCGAAGGATTATACTAGAATTTTCAAGCGACTAACTTACCATCTTAAAGCGGATTTCTTGCCCGGGACTTGGCATTCTAGATGGCCCAGCCTCGTCTTGGACATCGGCAATAGTTGCCAATGAATGAGCTTCTGTTAGGGGAGCAATCGGCGCCGTTGGTGATGGTGTTATCACTGGCGTTGCTTCTGGCATGAAACTTGGTTGTGGTGGTGATGTCATTCTCTCATCGGGATCTTCAGATGGTATCGATGCCGATGTTGTCTTTGCCGTTGCCACGGGTGGAGCTGTCTCATCGGCAACTTCGATTGACGGCGCCGACGCTGATGTAGCTTTAGCCGCTACCGTGGGTGCGGTTGCCTCATTAGGGACATCGGTTAATGGTGCCGATACCGACGCTGTTTTCACTGCCATTGAAGGTGTTTCTTCGTTGGGAGCTTCGGCTGACGGTGCCGATGCCAATACTACCTCTGCCTCTGCAGCGGGTGGAGTTGCTTCATGACCGATGGTGTCGTCCATCGGCCGATCTGGAACAGGAGCCATTGGGGTTTCTGCCGATGACATACCGGCAGTTGGTAGTTCAGCTCGTGCTGATGACGAAGATGGGTTGGCCAGCCTCAAACGTCTCTTCTTCCTTGGCGCAGCAGCAGGAGATCCAGCTCGTTTAGACGAGGACTGGGGGGCATCGGCAGACGAACTTTGAGGTACTTGTTTGCTTGGAGCAGTTGCCGATGACCTCATGGCCTGAGAATATTCAGTGCAAATTACACGAAGCAGATGTTGCCGATTAAAACAGTATATAATCGGTGAGTGAAGATGAGTTTACTGCAAACACCCGCGTCAGGGCAGCAGCAGCGACCGATGTAGCCTTGTCCTTTGCAGGTGTCGGCGAGGCTACCTGTCGTGGGATGAAGGCAGCTAACGAAGGAGCCTTATGGCCGATGAGTGATACGGGACTCATTATTCGAAGCTTGAAAGGCTTGCCGCTCTTGCTCATCGCAGGAATCGGGTCATCAACCTGTCAAACACAAGAAGGTCAAATACCGATGGCGAAGGTACAAATGAGGAATGCATCGGGATGACTTACTGCGTCGTCGGGGATGATATGATCGGCATCGATCATGTGCCGATAATAGTGTGATGACTTGGTGAACAGTTGACACCTCCACTCTTGCCACCAAGACTTGTACTCGTTTGTGATGAAGGAGGTTGGTGACCAGGAGGATAAGTCAAGATCCGATACATCAGCATCGGCAGGAAGACTGACAACCTTGTTCCAATCCAGAGCACTGGAGAATGTCTGCCTAGGTTGCACTACCTTGGAGTAACAGAGCTTGATTGGCGGTTGGCCGAACGCCAGTTGTCTTGCCGCTACCGATGGGTAGTAAAATTCAAATGATGGAGGGGCGTTCTTTCCTGATCCAAATATGTTCACTGGGATAGCCCGAGGGGTGATACTGGCCTTCATCATTGTCTGGTTTTCAGGTACATTCCCATCGGTAAGATTAAATAGCAGTGGGAATTGGTTATCTACATCGGCATATGGCCACCAGAGTCGTTCTGTGACAGGAATTCCATTATAAAACTTCTGAAAGAAGAGACCGAATTGCTCTGCATCGGTATCGGTTCCTGGCAGCACAATAGTAGCCTCTCCAAAGTTGAGTGGAGGGCGAGTTGCCGATTCCTCTTCCCCACACTGGTGGTCTTCTGGTATGTCTCTCGGGAAGCGTTGGGCAAACAAGTCAAGTTGGAGTACTTTTTGCATGTGTGCGTTCAGCCACATGTTGAGGAACCACAAGGGGCCTCCAAGATTGCCGATGTGCTCACCTAGCAGTAATTTCTAGGATACTTGATGGAGGAGACGATATACCGATCCCAGAAGATATCTGCCCAAGGGAAGCCTTGTTCCATCGGCAAGCATCTCGGCTGCTGGGAGATACATGTAGTAGGTCCAACTGCCTTACCGCACAAGATGAATTTATCCAGCCACATGTTCAGGAAAGTGGCGTGCTCTCTTTGGTTTACCGATCCAGTTTTCTGGTATTCCTGAATGTAACCCGTCCAACCGCCGATGTTCCGGGTATTTACTCTGTGCTCAGCTTTCCTATTAAACAAGGAGGGGGTGTCGGTAGAGGAGATGTCTAAACCGGTCAGCATGTGGACATCAGCAAGAGTGGGGGTGGCTGGTCCATGTCGGAATAAGAACGCGTTCAGGTTGTCTGACCAGAAGTAAGAGGCGGCTATTAACATGTTCTCATTCTTCTCCATATCGGTAATGGACAGCCTGATACATTGGTCCAGACTGCGCTCCTGCCAGTAAACTTGCTGCGCGCTGGCGACTCTGAGGTACCAGTTCTTCCACCCTTTGGTGGGCTTGGGCCATGATCGGAATGCATCTTTCCACAATCCCAAACCAAAACATTCAGATCTAAACGGAATCCGGTTGGTTTCTGCATTGATTATATAGCTGGGATCCGGGTTCCCCATGGGGCCTAAGCAACTGAAGGTGGAACCGGTAAACGGAATCACTACCCTGTTGTACAGTTCCTAAGATTCAAAGGAGAAGGCGAAGTGCAGTCAGAAAGGAACGAAGACAGATCCAGATTCGTGCGGATTACAGGGAACTGGATTGGGAGGAGGATAAGTCTTACCTTTGGGATGTCGACCTGGATCGCCATTGGAGTCGAGAGGGTACTTGAAGTTCGTCCTTGGATTACAAAGGAGTACTATTGCTCGAGCTTGTGTTCTTCAGGGCAGCCGGAGGTTGAAGAAGGCAGGAAAGTGGAAGTAAAATGAGCTCGGGTAAAAGGACGGTATGGACCCCAGTAACTTTTATAAGCCTGTTCAGGGGCATTTTGGGGTTCTGTTTCACACTATGCAGGAATGTGGAGGCGCCCGCGGTAGATACGCGCGGTGATCGAGGTGGTCTGTAACTGTTCGTACTACAATCGAGGGATTTTATTATTAAATTACAGTTCCACACGCGGGGATCAAGGAAACCGTACGCCTATCTCGGGGGTAACGGCTACGGCAACGGCTACAGTGGAGAGAATTTCGGCACGTAAAGTTATACGCTCCAAAACTGGGGGGCATGTGTTGACACCGTTTTTCGACACGTGTCAAATAGGCTGAGGCTTGACTGGTCAGCGGCCGTTCTCCATCGGTATCAGGAATTGATAATGCCGATAGGAGGGTGCTATGAGTTTTGCCGATGGAAGCTGATGAGCCTTGCCGACCAAATCGGTGAAGTCTTGCTGGAACTGATTGCCGATGAGGAGTCTGCCGATTGCCGATGAAGGGGCCTTGCCGATTGCCGATAGAGGCTTGTTGCCGATTGCCGATGGAAGATGGTTGCCGATTGCTGATGAAGAAGATGCTGCCGATTGCCGATCGGAAAAGTATTACCGATGCCGATGGGCGTGATTTAGCACTTGGTGGCAGCAGAAGACTACCGGTGGCCAAAGAAGGAAGTTGCAGGGATCTGCCGATGGAAAGTTTCCATCGAACAGTATAAGGAAACTGGTGTTTTATACCAGTATTATTATAGTAATTTGAGTCCGACTCTTGCATGAGTCGCTTATTTTCCCTTAAAATAGGTGTGTGTTTGTTTAGGAAATAAATATTGTTATCCGGCTCCTGCGCGAGTCAGTTTCCTTTAAAGTAGGAGTTTGTTTTAGGAAAGATATGTGTCGTGTCATTGTACAACTCTCCATGTGGGAGTATAAATATGAGCCCGAGGGCTATGGAATAAAGAGATTAATCCAAATCAAAAAACAAACCAATTCTACTTTTATCCTACTTTTACTGCAATTTCCCTTTTTATGCATTAGTCATAGCTTTAACGAGTTCTTCAAGCTTTCGACGGGCTGCATCACCTTGATCTCCGTCATAATCCTTGTTAGTTCCGCTTGGGAGTACCTCTAGGCTTTGGCAATCCGGGCGCATCGCTGTTTGCCTCGTCTAGCTCTGCTCTAGTTATCCGTGATCAATCTGAGCCTTGACGTCCGGGCGCATCGCTGTCGTCTCGTTCAGTTTGTCATAGTTATCATCCTTGTCGATTGATTGGTCAAATCGACTGGCACGCCCTCGACATCGAGCTGTGGGTAATAGCCCGAGGTGTTCACAGATCTGACGCTTTTTGTGTCAACAGATTCAGATGATGAGACATATCTGGCAGCTTTTAGGGTGCTCGACCGCTCCACGGCTGCTTCCACTCCGCCTCCAGACGCCTAGTTTGGTGCTTCGACGCCAAAGGGGGAGAGGGAGAGTCGAGTAGATGGGCTAGCTTCAGGGGGAGCTAGTAGGACTCGTTCTTTTGATGTGTATAAACTTTATTGCATCATGCATCACGTTTACCGTCTTTATGCATTGTATGATATGTGTGATGGTTGAGACTTGATGGTTGTGTGACGTGTGGACATGCATCTTTATATATCATGTCGCTTGGTTATGCTATATTGCTTCCGCGCTAATCTCTGATCTTTTGGCTATAGCATATCCTTTATAAAATCAAGTACTATGCTCAACTCATATCTATTGTGCTTGTCATGGCTTGAATGGTTAGGCATGTACTTGTCTTTCTAATCACTAACCCATGCCTATCTCATATCAAGTCATGCGTTTCTCTTATCAAAATTCACTCATTATCCTCTACTCGAGCTTGTATTGTCGTCAATCACCTAAAAGGGGGAGATTGTAGAATCATGGACCCTTGTGTTTAGGTGATTAACGACAATACTAGGTCACTATGACTAATGTGTGTTTTGCAGAGGCAAAGTTGTTTATGTTAAGTCATTAGTGATGCATTTTGAATGGGCTTAATGGACATTCATGCCCCCAAGATGGAAATTGTTTCGGTTGCAAAGGATGAAGATACACGTCGAAGACTATGCTAGTTCTTAGTGCCATAAGGTTGAGAAGGGCACTAAGTATAGCTAGGGTTTTGTTTTTCCTTTGACTGTACTATAAAGGGGGGTATGAGATTAGTAGCTTGACCTAGGAGAGTTTAGGAAAGTGGGTATATGCACACTTGTCACAACTAGTCCTAGAGACCTTGCTTTCAGCCCTTGGTAAACCCTAGAAATGGTAGGAGCAAAATCCCTTGAGAAACCTCAGTGAAAACAGTTGAAAAAGAGGGAGAAAGAGGCTACGGACCACTCTGCTAAGTGGGCGTCGGACCAAGGAGAGTGGTCCAACGGTCCCTGACTTAGGCAGAATTCCAGCTCGAGGAGCTCCGGACCACCTGTCTGGAAAGCGTCGGACCATAGGAGAGTGGTCCGGTGGCTTGGTTCAGAGACAGAGAAGGCTCCGGACTAGTCCGACGGTTAGTCCGACGGCTAGTCCGACGCCTCAAGACAGAAGTTTGGGTTCTTGCAGAGAGCTCCCTGGCTCCGAACCAGAGCGTCGGACCAGGGCACCGGACCAAGGAGAGTGGTCCGGTGGTTCGTAAAAGAGAGAAAGTTTTTCACTCAGAGAGCACCGAGGCTCCGGACCAGTGCGTCGGACCAGTGCGTCGGAACAAGCAGAGTAGTCCGACGGTGCCTGAGTTTGAATCCAGAGTGAGCTCCGGACCAGTGTGCATGGTCCGGTGGTATGAGCTCCGGACTAGTCCGGTTGCTTCGCAGAGAGAAGAAAAAGTAAAACACGGCTAGTTTTGGAGGTGGGGACTATTTATAGTTGCCCCCTTAGTCCCTAGAGTGACTCTTGGCCATTGTTTCAGCTGGTGACACCTTGAGAAATCTTTTGGAGAGCCAAGAGGCTAGTGAGGGAGAGATTAGAGAGAGTTCATCTTGTTCTTCCCTCCTAGAGTGATTAGGAGTGAGTTGTGTGCATCCATCCACCTTCCTAGTCTTGAGTGGGTCAAGTGAAGTTCTTGTGCTTGTTACTCTTGGTGTTCGACAGCACCTAGACAGTTTGGTGGTGTTCGGAGGAAGTGACCGCCGGGAGATTGTTGGTGGCTCTTCTCCAAGCTTCTTGTGATCAGTTGTGGGCGATTCACCGAGCCGGAGTGGCGAAGAATCAGCCCGTAGAGAGCACTCTACCCTTGCGCGGGTAGAGGGGGAGCGATACCTTGCGAGGTGCTCCAACGAGGACTAGGGGCGTGTGTCGACACCTCGATACCTCGGGAAAAAATCATTGCGTCACTAAGAATTTCTTTTCCCTAGCTCTTTACATTTCCGCATTACTTTCCGTCTTGTTTTTACTTTATCTACTAGAATTGCTTAGGTTGCTTTTAATTCCTATGAACTGCTACCGCTTTCTCGTTAGGACACACGGATCGTAGGCACTAGGGGGTGATTGGCATTTGATAGGTTTTATTATTTGCTTTAGAAATTTAAAACAAGCCCAATTCACCCCCCCCCCTCTTGGGCATCTTGATCCTTTCATCCACAGGCCTCAGTCACGCCATGATCGAGCCTCTCGGAAAAGGGTTCTGACTCGAGCATCTCCCTAAGCGTGCATGCGATGTTCGCCCTCTGCGCCGCGGGTTGTCAGCAGCTTACCCCCCTAGTAATCCTTATGGTACCTAAGCGTGCAGAGGCTCCATGGCCTACGATATGGGCCTTAGGGAACCTAGGGCCGAACGATTCATCGCTACAGCTCACGACTCAGCGGGCACGACAGGACATACAAGTGAACCAAAAGCTTACCGCCCGGATATATACAACTTTGCAGTGTTCACTTACAAGTCCAAACTCTTGTATCCAGGATACAACATCACTACTTTTCAGTAGCAAACAAATCAACATTCTTAACGACAAGTTCCGCCACACGGTCAGCTTCCACCTCCAGACGATCCGCAACCTCATCAGACGTCACGCACGCAAACCCAGTCGTTGCCCGACCAATATTGACCTTCGGATAATGCGACTGCATCATAGCAAGGCCATGAGCAGCTACACTCCGCACCGCCAAAGTCGTGAAGGACTGGAGCCCGGCCCACAGACCATGCGCCTTCATCACAACGCCACCAACAAAAGCCCGCTCAGCGCGCTCGGGGATCAACACTTGACCATCAATGCACTCTACCACAGGAGCAATCTCCCGCGCCAACGACCAGAAATCGTCATAATAAACATCTGTTCTCGCCTGTAGGTCTGCAAATTGAAGTTGTACGTGCTCCCGATAAGCCGGGACAAAGTAAATACCGAATAAGGTGTCCATACAAATCAAATGGAAAGCAGGAAACCACTACCTTCGTGCATCGCTCGCACCATGTAAATCTCCTGCTCGGCGGCAATGATCCTCTCTTTGGCAAGGCGTTTTGCTTCACAAGCACTGACCAGCTCTAAAAAAGAACAAGTCACCACATGGTCACAAGACGAACAATCAAACCAGAAGAGCGCCAAAGACTTATGAACGGAAAGCTCCTCGACCCTCTCAATGTGAGACTGGAGCTCCGTGTTCTCGCGTTCACGCTCCCAAATTTCACCCTCCAAAGCTTGCGAACGCCGGTGCGTGGCATCCAAACTTTCCTCCAGCCCCGGAAATTGATTTTCAACACGAATAACATCACCACGCAGGATCTCATTCTCATCAGCTAACCTCGCAAGCTGGTCGGCCATTATCTTCGGCTCCTTCTCGACCCTGAAAAGCATCTGCGACCACACAACACCGATAAAGCAAAAGAAGACACGGCGACATAGATGGACTCAAGAAACACAGCAGTCACCTTCTCCCATCCAATCAGATCGTTCGCATCATTAAGGAAGACCATCGCTTCCGCCTCAACTTCACCGTCATCAACTACAATGAAAACTTCGCCATCACGACGGAAGGTCCAGACCAGCCTCGGCCGGAGTCACCCCCTAAACACGGAATCTCCTCCACCGTCTCAGGCTCTTGCGACAATACCGTGGTCCTCTTCCGCTTCACCGGCCTCGGCATCGGCACCACAGAAGGACCAACCTCTGGAGAAACCATTCGAGGATCCCCCGAAAAGAGAAGCCCACAACCAGACAAATCGCCAATTGGGGCACCAGCAACGTCGGGTTCACCCTGATGCTCCGAAGGACCAGCTGGCACCGAAGCAGCACCAAAACCCGGAAGCAGAACGCCACACACGCGATCGGATGCTCCCGGTACATCAACATCGGGGCCAGTTGTATCTTTGACAACTAGCGTCCTGTTAAAAGGCGCACCGTAAGTAAACAGACAAAATCTACGACGACTCAGACAAAACAAAGACAAAGCACTCAAAGGCCCGACTTCCGATGCATCCTCGCAAAACGACGAGGCTCTCCGGCAGAATCTTCAGATGCAACCGCCGACAAACGCCCCAACGCCGGAACAGCACCCGAAACACCTGCTGAAGCAAGCGAACAGGCAACCGACGCCTTAGGCCGGGACATATCCACTCCCGATCTAGAACCTTCTTCACCGTCCAGACCCACCGCCAACACATCATCCTCACCATCCAACCCTTCGTCGGTCCACCCAGAAATGGAGGATTGCGGATGCAGAGCGCTTTCCTTGATAACAAACTTACCGCCCATACTAACCAACGACTTCGACTTCTTTCAAGGCGAGGCAGCCGGGCGCTTTCCCAATGGGTCATCACGACTTCTGAAAGACCGAGAACGGCGACTAGAGGAGGGGGGTGAATGGGAGCCAAATAAAAAATCCTTTAGGAAACTTCTATTGCTTGACCCTTGTCCCAAAATCACACCCAAAAGGCAACTTCGAAAACTTTGACTCGCACACGACCTAAAGAGTAGGTGGACACCTTATGAGAGGTCCTAAAGGTGCAGCAGAGCGGTCAGAAAACCTCGACGAACTAGCCACGGAAGAAGCAAGGGAAAACAACAAAGGCTGTTGAATCTCGGACTGTCCGGCCTTTGGGCCCGGACTGTCCGCCGTACACCGTTCAGTTCACTGCAGACTGTCCGCAAATTTGCCCGGACTGTCCACCGACCAAACTTCCGAAATCACAAGTTTCTAGATCCTTCCCTGCTTGGATCTCGGACTGTCCGCGCTGATGGGCCAGACTGTCCGTCATGAAAAAATGAGAAACACAAAGTTTCTACTCACTTCTGCTCGGGCTACAGACTTGGGCCCAGACATTCCGCCACTTGAGCCCGGAGAGTCCGAGATGCTTTAGACAGAAGCGAAAACAAGGCGAATTTGAATCCCCTTCTCCAAATCTTCCCAAGAACTCTACCAAATCTTTACCAACAAAAACAAGATTTTGTGGGCATGATCCCAACACTATTGGTGAGCTATCTCTAAGAGATCATGGATCAATTTGGATCGAATTAGAAGGGGGTAAAGAAATTTGGGAAAAGTGCTCAAGAACAAGAACACGAACTTTAAATCACCCGATCTAAGTGCCCGTGAGGAATCAAGGGAAACCCTTCGGCGCAAACATTCTTCTCACGTCCCGGCAAAAAATGATTCAAACGGAATCGGTGGAAACGGCCCGTAGCCAAAGATCTCAAGCCCTGAACAATTTCAGGAAATAGGGGAACAAGAGCGAGAACACAAATCACAAGCACAATCGGAGACACAAATCACGAAATTGAACTAATCATGCTTTACGGAGGGTAAGGCCTCCGATTCCCACTTAAAATCAAAGTGCAAATCCTTACATTAGGGACCTCATGAACTACAGAGATAAACTAGAGAGAGAGAGTGGAGGTGCAAATGACTAGGGTTCAAGAGGTGGGATGAGGGATACCCCTTCACCCCCTACTTATCGGGCTTTGGATATTTCCCAAAGACCACCTTAGATACATGACCGAATTACCTAACCCTAAGACATTGTAATCCAAGTCGATAACTCTCAGCCACTCGTTTGAATGGACGGCCCTGCTTCCTGCCGGGAGTTGCCGTCGCCTCGACGCAACCTCCAGGATTCCGCCACGTGCCATCCCTGCTTCCTCGGAAGCTCCGCCTAGGTTTTAAGGCCCAAACCCATGAAACCTGCCACCGGTAGCTTTGGGCTCAACTACCGAACCCCGAGTTTTGAGGCCCAAACCACCAAACCGCTCGACACGAGCCACGTCGTCCTCGCCCGGTCGGACTCCGAGTCCCCTGAGCCTCCGCTCGACTCGCGCGTCCACCATCTTGACTCGATCAACTCGGTCTACCTCCATGTCTTCTCGCACTCGCCGGTGCCAAGTACTAGCCACCAAATCTAGTCCGCCGGCGCCCATGGTTCCTCAGTCCAAGCCTGCTTCCGCCCTTCACCGCTCTCAGTCCATCGGCATGACAAGCCTCTACTCGATCTTCTCCACGCCATTGACCACTGTCACTAGGCATAGCACCTGCACACCACAAGCCGATAGACAGGCACACACTTGCTTTCGCAAGGATTAGAAGTAAGCCACTCAAACTGAAACGCCCAAGTGTTGGGCAATCACTCATCACAAAACTAAACTACATGGGTACTTATCCACCATGTGTTCACAATCTCCCCCTTGATGAGTGCATTATCAACACAAGTGCATTTCAGATTTGAGCCACAAGGTAAAGCTCTCCAAATGACCAAAAAGCTAATAAAGCCAAAATGGGGTCACTTGAGAGAAGCAAAACGAGTCCAAAACTTGGTTCCCAAAGACATGGGCAACGGCTCGACGCAACCAAGCAAATCAAAGCAGGCCCTCAAGAAGAGGCAGAAATGGGATCAACACCGCTAGCAAGCCAAGATGCCAATCATAGCTCTCAAATCTCAAAATACCAAGTGAAACACCAAGAGAAGCTCAAAGACACCAATTCAACCACATGAGGCTCAAAAGGCCAATCGAAACCTGTCGGAGCCATCAAGGCAAGCTAGACCCTCCAGAAGAGGCAAAGGCTCAACACATCTAGCAGAAGCTCCCCCTGGGCAAAAAGCGCACTCAAGATACCAAGAAGGGTGAGCCGAGCCAAGACGCAAAAGAGATACCAATGGAAGGACCAAAGCAAACCAAAGCTCAAAAGGCCCCAATTTCCAATTTCTCACCCTTGACTAATGCATGTATGAAAATGCACCATTTTCGCCCCCTTGGTTGAATATGAATGAAATGCACATTTCTCCCCCTTGTTGACACATGAAGCTCATCAAAGCTCAAAACTCAAGATTTTGGCCACAAATGCCATGAAATGCAAAATGAGTGCAACAAGCTTCATACATAGAGCTAAGACAATGAATAAATGCTCTAAGTGATGTGATCCTGTGAGAATAGGACAAGCTCTACGTGCCCAACAAAGACTCAAGTTGAGCTTAAGATCACTTTAGAAGCTATTTTAGAGAGCATTACATGTGAGAGCAAGGAATGGGTATCATCTCCTAGAGACAGCTAGACATGGCAAACAAGATAGGATCTATCTCCAAGCAATCTCATGAATAGCAAGTAAAACTATCCCTAGCAAAGTTCATACAACAAGCCAATGACCCAACTGAATGAATTTTCCAAATTTCAGAGTTTTGCAGCCAAATTTCAGTTTTAGGCACATTACAAGTTGATATGCGAGTGGTTGTAAGAAAAGTGATGCCACTGCTTACCAACCGGGCGAAGTCAAAGGACTTGACACACCGGTTTTGGTCATACACGACACCGCTCAAGTATCAACTCATATGGAAAGCAGTCTCGAACACACGGTGAAGTGCTCACAATGCAAACCCAACTCGATCTTTCCAATTCACAAAACAGAGAGCAATTTCGTTTTAGATCAATTTTAAGCATGGTGCTCAATGGAAGTGAATGAAACAATGAAGAGCCATAGTTACAAGCTATATACGAAGCAGCCAAGAAGGGTCTTCAAAAGCCTACACATGCTAGTGCCATTTCAGAGGTGACATGGGGAATTAATTTCAGTTTTAAAGCTTTTCTAACTCAGCTCTATTGCATATCTAGAGATTAAAGAGAGTCTAAGTTAGGCAACACCATAGACACATAAAGCACCTCAAATAGAGCATAGATTCATTATATAGGCTATAGGTATGAAGCTTAAAATGAACTATGTCACAAATGCAAATGAGATGCAAAATGCAAACTAACACAAATAACAACTAAAAAGACACCAAAAGAAAGAAAGTCAAAGAAAATACAAAAGGAACCAAAAAGAACTATAATACACAAAGAGCTCCCCTCAACTAAAAAGGGAAGCAAACACCCAACTCACCCCGAAGGCGCGAAAACGTAGCTTGATCCAATAGTTTTGTGAGAATGTCCGCAAGCTGGTTTTGGGTCTCGATATGCCGGAGGTCAATGTCGCCCTTCTCATAATGATCATGCAAGAAGTGAAAGCGGACCTCAATGTGCTTGGTCTTAGAGTGAAGCACAGGATTTTTGTCCACACTAATTGCACTCGTGCTATCGCAAAGCAGAGGCACCTTAGTAAGCACAAGACCAAAATCTTTCAAAGTGGCAATCATCCAAATCAACTGCGAGCAACAGCTAGCCGTGGCAACGTACTCAGCTTCGCACGTCGACTGTGCCACGCTAGACTGTTTGCGAGAAGACCAAGAAACCAAAGAGGATTCGAGAAACTGGCAAGTCCTAGAAGTGGACTTCCGATCAAGTCGGCAACCGGCAAAGTCAGTGTCAGAGTAACCGCAAAGCACAAGAGAGGAAGAGGTGGAGAACCAAAGACCAAATTCAGGAGTGAATCATAAGTACCTCATGATGCGTTTCACGGCCTGTTTGTGCGAAGTCCGTGGGGACACCTGAAAACGTGCACACAAGCAGACGGCGAACTGAATGTCCGACCGAGTTGTTGTCAAGTACAAAAGCGACTCGATCATGCTTCGGTTCTCCGTCCGATCCACCGCCTCTCCTTCCTCTTCAGCATCCAAGGCAGTCATAGTTGACATAAGCGTCGAGAGGGGCTTTGCCTCGCCCATGTCAAACTTCTTCAAGATATTCTTCGTGTACTTGCCTTGGTGCACAAACGTCCCTTCCCAGGTTTGCTTGATTTGCAACCCGAGAAAGAAAGTCAACTCTCCCATCATGCTCATCTCAAATTCCCTGCTCATAATATCTGCAAACTTGGCAACAAGAGCATGAGAAGAACCACCAAAGATGATATCATCCACGTATATTTGGACAAAGAGAGTGTCTTTGCCTTGCTTGAGGAGAAACAACGTCTTATCTACCGATCCCATTTTAAAACCCTTAGCAAGCAAAAAGGTTTTTAGCCTATCATACCATGCTCTAGGTGCTTGTTTCAAACCATACAAAGCTTTATGAAGTTTAAAAACATGGTTTGGAAACTTGGGATTTTCGAAACTGGGAGGTTGTTTAACATAAACTTCCTCCTCTATGTAGCACTTTTAAAACCATTTGAAAAAGTTTAAAACCCTTAGAAGCCGCAAAAGCCGCAAAAGCTAGAAGGATTCTAATGGCTTCTAAACGAGCTACGGGAGCAAAGGTTTCCTCATAGTCTATTCCCTCCTTTTGACAAAAGCCTTGAGCTACCAACCTAGACTTGTTTTGTACTACCACCCCATCTTCACTTTGTTTATTTTTGAAAACCCATTTGGTACCTATGGGGTGGCAACTAGGTGGTGGAGGAACTAAGACCCAAACGCGATTTCGCTCAAAGTTTTCTAACTCATTCATGGCATTAACCCAATCCGGATCCATCAAAGCGTGTCCAACATCTCAGGGCTCAAAAGACACGACAAAAGCCAAATGTGCAAAGTGAGAGAGATAGGACCTAGACCGTGTGACTCGACAGTGAATATCGCTGATGATGTTCTCCGGCGGGTGCTGCCGCTGGATGTGGCGGGGAGCCTGCCTGGATGAAGTGGCCTCCCCCTTGACAGAAGCTGGAGCTCCCTTAGGTGCCGCGTGCACCGTCTGAGGAAGCTGCTCGAACAGCCCCATGTAGAGGAAGTAGACGGGTCGGGACTGTGAGCCGAAGTGGATGTCGCAGGGTCGATTGGGGGAGCCGGTGGAGTCAGCTCGGGATCACCCCAATCGACGTCATCCTGCTCCTCCTCCACAAAGATGCTAGTGTTCACCTCATCATCACCTGCAAGCTCAAAAGCAGTGGAAACATAGGGCATAGTCTCATCGAAATTAATCTCACAAGTCTCCATCACTCGGTTAGTCTCAAGGTTAAGTGCATGATAAGCACGAGAGTGAGTAGAATAACCAAGAAATATACTGTCAGAAGACCGTGATTCAAATTTGTCCAACTTACCACCCTTCTTGAGGATGAAACACTTGCACCCAAACACCCGTAGGTGACTTACCTTGGGTGGTCTCCCAAATCGCAACTCATAAGATGTCTTCTTCTTGAAAGCACGGAGGAAAATGCGATTGGAGACATAGCAAGCAGAACTGAGTGCTTCGGACCAATACCGCCTAGGAGTCCTATGCTCATCGAGCATCGTCCTGACCATCTCAACAAGGGTCCGATTCTTGCGCTCAACAACACCGTTCTGCTGGGGAGTGTGAGGTGAGGAAAACTGGTGATCGAGACCCAAAGAAGAGCAAAGAGTTGCAAAGTGAGCATTCTTGAATTCTATGCCATTGTCACTGCGGATAGCTCTCATGGCATTCTTAGGTAGCTCATTTTGCAATGTCAAAATTAGATCTCGAACAAGTGGAAAATCCTCGTCCTTACTCTCCAAAAATAACACCCAAGAGTATCTTGAGTAGTCATCAACGACTACAACAACATACTACTTCCCTCATTCCCACCTAACCTGAGTTGGACCAACTTTGTCCATGTGTAAGAGCTCATCGGGTTGTGAGGTCATAATTTGAGTTACGGGAGGATGGAAGCAGCAACCATCTTGCCATGTCTGCAAGGATGGCAAACCAAATCCTTCTCGAACTTCAGCTTTGACAATCCTTGGATAAGGTCCATTCAGCTAAGCCTTGCAAGCAAGTCAAAACTCAAATGTCCCAATATCTTATGCCACTTCCAAAGCTCGGAAGAAGAACCGGCAAGAAGACAACGAGAAGGTCCGAAAGAGATAGAAAAATCCGCACGAAAAACCTTCCCGAAGGGTAAAATCCGACAAACAAGATCACCACGAGAGTCCAAAATCCGAGACAAGTTTGTCTTAAAGCTCACTTCAAAACCGTCTTCAAGGAGTTGCGAAACTAACAGGAGGTTAAAATGCAAATTCGCATCCAAAGCAACATCCTTGAGGACAAAAGACAAATTGACTCGGATCGACCCTCGGGACACAACCTTACCTTTACTCTTGTCTCCGAATGTGATGTACTCAGTGTGGCGCACGGGGTCGAGGCTGGAGAACCACTTGGCACTTCCGGTCATATGGCGTGAGCATCCGGAATCCACAAGCCAAGTCTCCTCCAGTCCTCCTTCCTACATCAATAAAAAGACATAGGGTGAGCAAACGGACCAACACTGGGGTTAGTAAACTATGAAGGATACCAGTGTTGTCCCACTTTCCCAAAGAACGGGTTAGGAGAAAAACCAAACATCTCCTGCCCCACGGAGGGATAGCGATCACCACGATAGGGAAAACGTGGTCCGCTAGAGAAGGGTGGAGTAAAACCACCGCCACGAGGCCCGTAGTCGTATGGGTCACGACCGGTAGCCCGCCGGGCACGACCATGTCACACTTCAAAATTTCTTATTTTTCATTGTGCTTAGAAAATACTAAATGAAATAAATGATTTCTATGTTGATATAAAATTTTCCAAGATTAGTTCAAGTTTGTGCAAATTACGATGTCCACCAGTTGACCAGAAGCACAAATAGTGTCGATGTGGTGTTGTGTGCTAATCTTGCTTGTTGTATTGTGTTGCTTGTGTGTTGTCTCAATCCTTTCTATCCAAAGAAGGCCCTGAAGATGATGTTTTGAATATGATCAAAATCCGTGTTAAGTGGGGTAGCGTCCGCTACTGTCGACATTGTCTATGAATCAACCTTTATCTTTCTTGTGTTCAATTGGGTATTCCCAATCCTTGTTCTTGCATCCCAAGAAGCACCAACCAAGAAAGCATGAAGACCTAAATATCAATTGTTATCTTCTTTGTCATCTCTTTGTAATCTTTGTTCCCTAACCTTACACCTCGCAATGTGAAGACTTGAAGATTAACCTCTATCATTCTTTTCAACGTATGCCAATCTTCAATCCTTTCGACCCGAAGATCAACCTTTCTCTTTGTTATCAGCATTTGTCAATCTTTAATTGTTGTTCCTACAACTCATAAATCTCAAAGCAACCTTGAAGATCACCTTTATCTCCCCCCTAGTATCTTTGAATCTCGGGATGAGATTCCTGTTAAGTGGGGTAGTTTGTCACACTCCAAAATTTCTTATTTTGGATTGTGCTTAGAAAATACTAAATGAAATAAATGATTTCGATGCTGATATAAAATTTTCCAAGATTAGTTCAAGTTTGTGCAAATTTAGTATAGGAAAAAGTAAATTTATAAATTTTTCTAAATTAATTTGATAGGTTTTGATTGTTGTGGTGTTTGTTTGCTGCTTGTCTTGGTGCATGTGAGTGTATAAAGTTTTTAAAATGCAATTAGTAAGTCATTTATCCGTCTTTGGGAGTCTCTATCTTTTTCTTTAATCAAATTCTACCTCTCTCGATGTTAATCTTTCTTTTGGACAATTCCCAAGATCCTTTGTCTATTGATCTAAATCATTCCCTCGAGTTCATAATTCATCAATATGCCTCTAAATTCCTTTCATGAATTTTTCTGGCTTTTTCTGGATCTTTTTCCTATTTATTAGTAAGCATAATGTAATTTTTAGATGCTCCAAGATATCTTTTCATGAGCTCTAAATACTTTATTTAGGTTCATCATATTCCAAAGTGTCTCCGAGAATTTTCCCGGAATTTTTGTAGCCTTCGGATTATTTTTCGTGGCTTAAATATTAATTCTAAACTTTTCTAGAATTATTTTATTCAAAAAATAATCTATTTCGAAAATAAATAATAAAAATTTCCCACCGGCCCTCAAAACTCATGTGCAATAATCCTAATAAATCTCAAAAGTCCATGTCTTTATTTACTAATGAGCTTTAATGATTAATTTTGGTCATTTAGTAAATGTGAATATGCGCCATCAATTAGTACAATATTGTTAGTTGATATTGAGGTGTGGAGGCTTCCTCCGTTTATATATGACGGCGAAGGTCTCGACTCGCTCGTAACAAAAATACGACTATTTTCTTTTTCCATCTGTCGCTCCGAGCCCCGTGGATCTAAAACCGAAATTTCGCATCTATTAAATTTCGGTGAACTTTCGGTGAGCTTTGTCGGCCAACTCCGACATCCCCGCCAATTCCGAGACCACCACGAGGTTTGTCTCGTTTTTCTCTTCAGCATAGTGTCTTCTTTCAATCCAATCCATCACCGTTTGATCCTTCCCCGTTCGTTTTTTTTTTCGGTCAACTTTTCAGGTCAGACCACCATGGCCGGTCCTCTGCTTCTTGTTCTGCCCGCCACGGACCGGACCGTTACCTGGCTCCAACCGCTGGTTCTTGCGCCCTGCTCAACGCGCACCGCCCATTGCCCCACCTGGCCCCGTGTGTGTGCCGTCAGCGCTCGCAGCGACACGCTCCGTCAGGTGCCGGCAGTTCCCGTGCGCACCGTTCTGGTTCGGCCTGCTGCTCTGTTCGGACCTACGGGTGGGACCCATCCCACCTGGCGACGCCGCCCATCCACAGGCAGGCGCAGGCTCTTCCCCTCCCTCTCAAGCAGCTGGTATCATCGGGCATCGGCTGGTGTCCGTGCAAGCAACCGCAGGCTCAGGAGCAAATCACGTTCGTGAGGAGACTGTCCAATGAAGGAGATCATGTTTTTACAGATTTGCCACCCGGTTTGTTATCTCTACCGTTTAATCACCGTAACTTCATTTCGCTCCGTTCAAGATGCGTTAGAATCATGTTATCGTGATCTACGCTATAGTGTTACTGTTTCTAGTGTTGCTTAATTATAATGTTTCATTAATTTAAATATTAGCTTAATTAATGTTTACTTAATAACTTTTAATCAATTAGAAGTAATTTAATTTTAATTCCTCTTTGCATGGTTTAAGTTGTGTCTAATTCATGTTTTCATGATCTATATGTTAGAGGTAATATTTATCATGGCACATAATTTTATGTTCTTAGTTAAATATTAAATTGATTAGATATGCGTGGAACTAGTTTAATAATTAAAATCTATATAGGTTTATACTTTGATATTTTGTATACAAGTATTAATATGATTGATCGCAAACATTAATATGCTTCTATAATATAATTTGATTAGTTCAAACATGCATCGTATATTTCATATTTTGATTAGATGCTCTCGTATGTTTAAAGATAGCGTTTCACTTGCTTAATAAATTATATGATAATTCTTACGAATAAAATATGATTAGTTTAATTTTGCTTTTAGAATTCAAGTATGCTTTTATGTAATCTTAATTAGTATGCTTCACATGGTTTTAACCAATTAAAATGAAATACAAATAGTTCTTATTGAGCATTTGAATTAATTCATGATATAAGTAATATGATATTAATCACTTTCACAAAGTTTTATTTAATTAAAGATAAATCAAGCATGCTTGTTTTTCTGTCATAATATAGTAAACCTTCTGGTAGTTGTTTCTTTTTAACGATAGCTCCGTTCTCGGCGTTTCTTGCGTTCTCTTGACCGTAGTACCAATATCTCTTTTGTCTGTTGTTTTATCTTTTGTCTGGTGTATTGTTCTTAGTTGTCTCCTTTGTTTGTTTGTATGTTGTCTTTGTGTGGTGTTTGCTTCGAGTAGAACGAGAATCGCTTGTGAGCGTTGAAGATCAGATGGTGATGACCCGAAGCTGATGCTATGAGAGTTGAGAAAGTGTTTAAGGCAACTATAACATGGGATCATCCTTGTTACCTATTCACCATAATCCATCTAGTCATATTCCATGTGTCTAATTTGATTCCTACTAGATCTATCATAGCTTTGTTATCCTACTAGATCTATGCATATGGGTAGCTTTGCTATGCTTTACAGTAATGAATTATGAGATGAATCTTGATTAATGATATATACAACGATGATTAAAACTGGCTTTTATAACAACATGGAATATGACCCCACTGTAGAGCAAAAGCTGGGACTTAAATGCAACCACGAGTGCTATATGGCTCTGGCTTTAGTCAAGTATAAAAGTTTGGACTAGTATGATTGTAGTTCGTGAAAGGCACCTTTGCCGAGCTGGTTGTAGGGCATGGCCTAGGGTTGTTACCACTGTAATGGTGCCATCGAGTAGGAGGCTTTACACACTGATGAGTGTATGGGTGTCCCGATCTTTCGGTGGAGATAGATAACTACAATTTGACTGGAGAGACGTTCACGATCCGACTATAACCATCCAAGGACGCAGCGCCTTAGCGATCGATACACCAAATCCAGCAGTAGCTCACGATCTTGCGGATCACAACCAACCAAACTACTAGGGTTATTCCTGCAAGCAATCGAAGAATAAGCAAGAACAAGTAGAACAAGCACTCAATTGCAAATAAGAGATAAAGATTCAAATCTGATACTCATAAATATGGGGTTCCGAATCAAGTAGAACGGATGGTCTAGTCGACACACGCAGACACAAGGAAGTAGCAGCAGCTAAACTTTCATCTAAACAAAACCCAATCTGTTTGTGGCGGCTCTAGGGGGATATAAGGAGGAGAGAAGACGACCACAAGGGTCCTGGTGTCGTCCTACAACCCTAGGATGAGTCTCTAATGGACTCAACTTGATACACGGGCCATCGGCCCAAAATAGGGTGACGCAACACCGTTGGCAGAAAAGATCTCGGTATTAAATTGTCTACTGCGCACGCATCTGATAGGATATAGGTATAAGTTCGGACCCATTGGAAAGTAGACTTGATAAGCTTTCCAAAAAGTGCTAGAACGTCCCAATCGGAGTCCGTATGAAGTCGTGGCAACCGTCACAAGTTTTGACTCTTCTATAGTCCGAATTGAACTTCCAAAACGTGTTGGACTTGGACTCTTTGTTTCCTTAGATCCAAAGTGGCGTGGTGGCCTGGTGGAGAACGTTAGGAACACTTGGATTTGGTCCCCAATCAACTTCATTGACCATCAATGCTTTCCATATGCAATCTAACCCTTCCTTGATCCATGTAAGCAATTCTGAAAATGAAAACATACACACTTCATAGTGCAACACTCATTCATCAAATGTAACAATGATAAACCTCATATAGAATGGTTTCACCTTTGGTATAGAAGTGGTTGGCATGGTCATATCTAAGCCGGTGATGTCCTCATCACACACCCCTTTGCATTGGGTCCGTAGTGTCTACTACATACTAGAAAGGCCTTTTTGAAAGACTTCGTAGTGTACCCTGCCGACCTTCCTTGGAAGTGGGTTAAGAGGTTGATCACCTCGGGCGAAAGGGCAACACAACTTGTGGGTAAAGTGTGTAACCTCTGCAGAGTGTAAAACAATCATGATAGTCGTGCTGACGGTCACGAGCGGCTCGGAAAACTCACAGTGTTAGTGATCATGTTGTTTAATTAATGATGATTATTATTATTCTTATATCATGTGGTTATCAATTAGGTTATGCATAACTAAAGCTAAGTGTTGGTAAAACTCGACCAAGTTAAAAGCAACCGCAGTAAGCCAGATTCAGCCTTTTGAGCTTCATAACCCTGTGTTATATTGCTGAGTACGACATGTACTTATGCTTGCTTTACTTTTCAATATTGGATAAAAATCATGGATGGGTAACAGAAGATGGAATAGTGAGTTTGCTAAGGAGTGCTAGGCGTATGCAACCCCTAGTCAACAAGTCCCTGTGAAGTTGAAGTTGGCACTTGAAGAGAAGTTTAGTAATCATTCTGCTATACTCTGATGTAAGTGTTAATATATGTATGTTTTCCGCTATATAACATTGATTATGATATTCTCCTATTGTGTTGTTGTATGTGTGGACTTCCTGGGCACACATATGGCGAGACTGGTTTTGTTCTTAAAACCGGGTGTGATAGACCACCACGTGGTCTCGCCTCCTGAGGCCTAGCACCTCGAGGCATTGTACCTCTAGGCCTAGTAGTGCGCCTCCGAACTTTCGGTCCACGTGCCCCAACTAGTGGGTGGTACATGTCCCGGTTGTTCAACTCAAACTGCCTCCGATCATCTCTCTTCCTCCTATAGCAAAACTCTCTTGTTGGGTTGGGTGGCTCTAGCTTTCTTAGGAGGGGGATCACTAAAGATGTCTGGCAGTGTGTCAAGTGGGTTGCGAAGATGGTTCGGTTTTGCAATCCACACTTGCTTCTGTGGAGTGGTTTTGGGTGGCTCTTCAAACACACCATCTCTCACAGGAAACTCAGAGGGGTTGGTAGGCTTAGGTAGAGTGATCTTGGTAAGCTTGGGAGTTGTGGTGGGTTTCTCATTCTCGCTCAAACCACAGCACTCACCGATCTTACCGAACATGCTATCGTCCTTCCCACCTATAGCAAAGCCTACTCCCGTGCTGCCAGCCCTTTTGCATTGGCTAAGCATCATCCCCAACTGCGGCTCTTGGCAAAACACCCAGCTCAAGATGGACCGAAGGTATGTGTTTTCTTCCTCGGTACGCATCTTGTCGTGTCTACACGACGTGATCTCAAGCTCCAAAGCCTCAAAGCAATCTGACTCTCTAGTGCTATCTGAGTTGACCTTCTCTAGCACAACAATCCTAGAATCTCTCTGTGCCAGCTCAGAACGCAAGCCTAAGCAATACTTGCACGCACCACGTAAGCTAGGCCTAGCCTTCAGCTCACTGACCTCCTCAAGTAGAGTGTCATACTTGTCCTGGAGAGTGACAAGACTAGACATGTGGATGGCACAAGCATCACACTCTACCTCCTCGGTAACCACCACTGACGCCTTAGCAAACTCTAGCTCATGCCTTGAAATCATTCCTCTCGCACGCGACACGCTTGAGCAAAGCATACTGACTCATCAAGGTGTTGTTCAAAGACTCAATCTCGAGAGAGAGGGGCTCGACGGTGGGTGGTACCTCGTGTGTGTCAGAGTCGTAGTCGTAGTCGTAGTCGAGGCCTTCCTTGCGCTTGCCGACCTTGCCTTCTTCAATCGCCATGGTGCAAAAGCCACCATGCTTGGAGTCGGCGTAGAAGCATAGGCCGTTGAGCTTGTCCTCAACCTTTCCTTTGGACTCATCATCGCTCGAAGAAGCACCTCTGTCGGAGGAGGCATCGATGTCGCTGAGGGAGGCGAGGAAGGCTCGGTGCTTGGCCTTCACCTTGTCGATCACCTTCTTGGAGGACCTTTGGTGGTAGCCACCCTTGGGCTTGTGCTTGTCCTCGAAGTGGTGCTCGCGCTTGTCCTTGCACTTGGTGAAGTCACCTGTAGCCTTCCTGGGGCAGTTTGCGATGAAGTGATCCTCATCACCGCAACGGTAGCACCCCTTGGCTGAGCCACCACGGCGACGGTTCAAATGGTTGTTGTGAAACCGTGAGAACTTGATGATGACCAAAGCCAGCTCATCATCTCCAAGAGCCTCCACTTGATCCTCTTTCACAGAAATCAAAGACAAAGCAAACAAGGAGTGTGAATGGTCAGAGGAGGAAGAAGACGTACCGCCAGGGCCAGAAACCAACGCCATAGAGGGTTTTGATCTGAGGATTGCCATCATGATATCTCAAGAGTGTTTGCCAGATCTCCGGTGCCGTAGTGAGACTCGAAACCCGCTCAAACTCTGGAAAAGACAGACAAGAGAAGAGAATGCTACGGGCTCTTGCATTTGACGCATGCTGCGTAACCTAGGCATCGGTGATCCGAGCCTCAAGAACCACATAGTTCTCATTCTTACAAATCTCCCAAAACTTTATGTCAAGCCCTTGGAGGTAAGCCGACATGCGCACCTTCCAATAGGCAAAGTTGGTTCCATCGAAGTAGGGAGGTTTACCAGCACCTCGCTCCATGTCGCCTTCGCGGATCAAGAACCGTGTAAGGTGGACAGATCCTTAACCGGCTCTGATACCAATTGAAGGACCGAGAACGGTGACCAGAGGGGGGGGGTGAATGAGAGCCAAATAAAAATTCCTTTCGGAAACTTCTATTGCTTGACCCTTGTCCCAAAATCACACCCAAAAGGCAACTTCGAAAACTTCGACTCGCACACGACCTAACGAGTAGGTGGACACCTTAGGAGAGGTCCTAAACGTGCAGGACTTTGAGCGGGTTTCGAGTCTCACTATGGCACGGGAGATCTGGCAAACACTCTTGAGATATCATGAGGGAAACCCTCAAATCAAGTCCAGACTCTTCGACACGTACCGTATAGAGTACGAGAACTTTGCTCAGTTGGCCGGCGAATCTGTTGACGGGATGTTCACTCGCTTCCAATCTATCGTCAACAAGATGCGTGCTAATCGAGCCAACTTGCCTTATGATGATCATGAGATGGCTATAAAGCTTTTGCATGCTCTTGATCGGAAGGTATGGGAGATGAAGGTGGCTTCCATTCAGGAGTCACCGGGCTATGATGCCCTGACCGTGGATGAGCTGTTCAGCAAGCTCAAGTCCTAGGAGATTGACTACCAGACCCGGGCTAAGCATGAAAACCCGTCGAAACCATCTATGGCGTTGGTTTCTGGCCTCGGCGGTACATCTTCTTCCTCCTCTAACCCTACACACTCTTTGTTCACTTTGTCTTTGATTTCTGTGACAAAGGAGCAAGTGGAGGCTCTTGGAGATGACGAGCTGGCCCTAGTCATCACTAGGTTCTCATGATTTCATAACAACCGTTTGAACCGATGACGTGGTGGCTCGGCCAAGGGGTGCTACCATTGCGGTGATGAGGATCACTTCATCGCAAACTGCCCCAAGAAAGCTGCAGGCGACTTCACCAAGCGCAAGGACAATAGCGAGCACCACTTCGATGACAAGCACAAGCCCAAGGGCGGCTACCGAAGGTCCTCCAAGAAGGTGATCGACAAGGTGAAGGCCAAGCACCGAGCCTTCCTCGCCTCCCTCAGCGACATCGATGCCTCCTCCGACGGAGGTGCTTCTTCAAGCGATGATGAGTCAAAGGGAAAGGTTAAGGACAAGCTCAATGGCCTATGCTTCTACGCCGACGCCAAGCACGGTGGCTTTTGCACCATGGAGATTGAAGAAGGCAAGGTCGGCAAGCGCAAGGAAGGCCCCGACTACGACTACGACTCCGACACACCCGAGGTACCACCCACCGTCGAGTCCCTCTCTCTCAAGATTGTGTCTCGGAACGACACCTTGATGAGTCAGGATGCGTTGCTCAAGCGTGCCGCTTGTGAGAGGAACGACTTTAAGGTGAAGTACCTTAGCGCGCTTCATGAGCTAGATTTTGCTAAGGTGTCAGTGGTGGTTACAGAGGATGTAGAGTGTGATGCTTGCGCCATTCACATGTCTGATCTTGTCACTCTCCAGGACAAGTATGGCACTCCACTTGAGGAGGTCAGTGAGATGAAGGCTTGGCCTAGCTTACTTGGTGCGTGCAAGTCTTGCTTAGGCTTACGTTCTGAGCTGGCACAGAAGGATGCTAGGATCGCTGTTGTTAGAGAAGGTCAGCTCAGATAGCACTAGAGAGTAGGAACGCTTTGAGGCTTTGGAGCTTGAGATCGCGTCGTGCAGACACGACAAGATGCGTACCGAGGAAAAAAACACATACCTTTGGTCCATCTTGAGCTAGGTGTCTTGCCGAGAGCCGCAGTTGGGGATGTTGCTTAGCCAATGCATCACGAGAGTAGGCTTTGCTATAGGTGGGAAGGATGATAGCATGTTCGGTAAGATTGGTGAGTGCAGTGGTTTGAGCATGAGTGAGAAACCCATCACACCTCCCAAGTTTACCAAGTTTTTCCCACCTGAGCCTACCGACCCTACCAAGCTACCTATGAGAGATGGTGTGTTTGAAGAGCCACCCAAAACCACTCCACAGAAGCAAGTGTGGATTGCCAAACCGAACCACCTTCGCAACCCACTTGACACACTGCCAGATATCTCTAGTGATCCCCTTCCTAAGAAAGCTAGAGCCACCCAACCCAACAAGAGAGTGCCTACCAAGAGTGCGGTGAGGTACCATTGTGAGTATTGTGAGCGGGATTGGCACTTGGCTGAGTTTTGCTTTAGGAGGAAGAGAGAGGATCGGAGGCAGTTTGAATTGAACAACAGGGACATGTACCACCCACCAGTTGGGGCACGTGGACCAAAAGTTCGGAGGCGCACTACTAGGCCTAGAGGTACAATGCCTCGAGGTGCTAGGCCTCAGGAGGCGAGACCATGTTGTGGTCTATCACACCCGGTTTTAAGAACAAAACCAGGCTCGCCATATGTGTGCCCAGGAAGTCCACACATACAACAACACAATAGGAGAATATCATAATCAATGTTATATAGCGGAAAACATACATATATTAACACTTACATCAGAGTATAGCAGAATGATTACTAAACTTCTCTTCAAGCGCCAACTTCAACTTCACTTCTAGGCCTAGAGGTACAATGCCTCAAGGTGCTAGGCTTCAGGAGGCGAGACCACGTGGTGGTCGTGCCCGGCGTGGTACTAGTCGTGACCCATACGACTACGGGCCTCGTGGCGGTGGCTTTACTCGACTCTTCTCTAGTGGACCACGTTTTCCCCATCGTGGTGATCGCTATCCTCCCATGGGACAGGAGATGTTTGGTGTTTCTCCTAACCTATTCTTTGGGCAAATGGGACAACACTGGTATCCTTCACAGTTTACTAACCCTAGTGTTGCACCGTTTCTCACCCTATGTCTTTTTATTGATGTAGGAAGGAGGACTGGAGGAGACTTGGCTTGTAGATTCCGGATGCTCACGCCATATGACCCGAAGTGACAAGTGGTTCTCCAGCCTCGACCCCGTGCACCACACTGAGTATATCACATTCGGGGACAAGAGTAAAGGTAGGATTGTCTCCCGAGGGTCGATCTGAGTTAACTCTTCTTTTGTTCTCAAGGATGTTGCTTTGGTTGCGAATTTGTATTTTAACCTTCTTTCGGTTTCGCAACTCCTTGATGACGGTTTTGAAGTGAGTTTCAGGCCTAATCTCTGTCGGATTTTGGACTCTCGTGGTGAGCTTGTTTGCCAGATTTTAACCTTCGGGAAGGTTTTTCGTGCGGATTTTACTATCTGTTCCGGACCTTTGGAAGTGGCATAGGAGATTGGGATATCTTAGCTTCGACTTGCTTGCAAGTCTTAGCTCGATGGACCTTATCCAAGGATTTCCAAAGCTGAAGTTTGAGAAGGATTTTGTTTGCCATCCTTGCAGGAATGGCAAGATGGTTGCCGCTTCCCATCCTCCTGTGACTGAGATTATGACCACTCGACTTGGCGAGCTCTTACACATGGACACAATTGGTCTAGCTCGGGTCAGGTCGGAAGGAGGGAAGTGGTATGTGGTTGTAGTCGTTGATGACTACTCGAGATACTCTTGGGTGTTCTTTTTCGAGAGTAAGGATGAGGCTTTTCCACTTGTTCGAGATCTGTTTTTGAGATTGCAAAATGAGCTACCTAAGAATGCCATGAGAGATATCCGCAGTGACAATGACATAGAATTCAAGAATGCTCACTTTGCAACTCTTTGTTCTTCTTTGGGTCTCGATCACCAATTTTCCTCACCCCACACTCCTCAGTAGAACAGTGTTGTTGAACACAAGAATTGGACCCTTGTTGAGATGGCCAGGATGATGCTCGATGAGCATATACTCCTAGGCGGTATTGGGCCGAAGCACTCAGTTCTGCTTGCTATGTTTCCAATCACTTTTTTATCTGCGCTTTCAAGAAGAAGACCTCTTATGAGCTGCGATTTGGGAGAGCACCCAAGGTAAGTCACCTACGGGTGTTTGGGTGCAGGTGCTTCATCCTCAAAAAGGGCGGTAAGTTGGACAAATTTGAATCACGGTCTTCTGACGGTATCTTTCTTGGTTATTCTAGTCACTCTCGTGCTTATCGTGCACTTAACCTTGAGACTAACTGAGTGATGGAGACCTGTGAGATTACGTTCAATGAGACTATGCCATGTGTTTCCACTGCTTTTGAGCTTGCAGGTGATGATGAGGTGAACACTAGCATCTTTGTGGAGGAGGAGCAGGACGATGTCGATTGGGGTGATCCTGAGCCGACTCCACCGGCTACCCCCGTCGACCCTGCGACGTCTACTTCGGCTCACGGCCCCGACCCAACTACTTTTTCTACATGGGGACCGTTCGAGCAGCTTCCTCAGTCAGTGCCCGTTGCACCTTAGGGAGATCCAACTGTTGTTAAGGGGAAGGCCACTTTGTCCAGGCAGGCTCCCCGGCACATCCAGCGGCAGCACCCGCCTGAGAACATCATCGACGACATTGACCGTCGAGTCACGCGGTCCAGGTCCTATCTCTCACAATTTGCTCATTCCGCTTTTGTCGCGTCTTTTGAGCCCCGAGATGTTGGACACTCTTTGATGGATCCGGATTGGGTCAATGTCATGCATGAGGAGTTAGAAAACTTTGAGCGAAAACCGCGTTTGGGTCTTAGTTCAACCACCACCAAGTTGCCATCCCATAGGTACCAAATGGGTTTTCAAAAATAAACAAAGTGAAGATGGGGTGGTAGTGCGTAACAAGGCTAGGTTGGTAGCACAAGGCTTTTGTCCAAAGGAGGGAATAGATTATTAGGAAAGCTTTGCTCCCGTAGCTCGTTTAGAAGCAATTAGAATCCTTCTAGCTTTTGCGACTTTTAAGGGTCTTAAACTTTTTCAAATGGATGTTAAAAGTGCTTTCTTAAACGGCTACATAGAGGAGGAAGTGTATGTTAGACAACCCCCGGTTTCGAAAATCCCAAGTTTCCAAACCATGTTTTTAAACTTCATAAAGCTTTGTATGGTTTGAAACAAGCCCCTAGAGCATGGTATGATAGATTGCTAACCTTCTTGCTTGCTAAGGTTTTTAAAATGGGATCGGTAGATAAGACGTTGTTTGTCCTCAAGCAAGGCAAAGACACTCTCCTTGTCCAAATATACGTGGATGATATCATCTTTGGTGGTTCTTCTCATGCTCTTGTTGCCAAGTTTGCAGATCTTATGAGGAAGGAATTTGAGATGAGCATGATGAGAGAGTTTACTTTCTTTCTTGGGATGCAAATCAAGCAAACCCGGGCAGGGACGTTTGTGCACCAAGGCAAGTACACAAAGGATATCTTGAAGAAATTTGACATGGGTAAGGCAAAGCCTCTTTCGACGCCCATGTCGACTATGACTGCCTTGTATGCGGACAAGGAAGGAGAGGCGGTGGATCAGACGGAGTACCGAAGCATGATCGGGTCGCTCCTGTACTTGACGGCGACCCGTCCCGAAATTCAGTTCGTCGTCTGCTTCTATGCTCGCTTTCAGGCGTCACCGCGTACATCACACAAGCAGGCAGTGACACGCATCATGAGGTAGTTGCGCTTCACTCCCGAATTTGTTCTTTGGTTTTCCACCTCTTCCTCTCTTGTGCTTTGCGGTTATTCTGATGCCGACTTTGCAGTTGCCGTCTTGATCGTAAGTCCACTTCTGGGACTTGCCAGTTTCTTGGGTCTTCTCTTGTGTCTTGGTCTTCTCGCAAACAGTCTAGCGTGGCACAGTCGACGTGCGAAGTTGAGTACGTTGCCGCGGCTAGCTGTTGCTCGCAGTTGATTTGGATGATTGCCACTTTAAAGGATTTTGGTCTTGAGCTTACTAAGGTGCATCTGCTTTGCGATAGCACGAGTGCAATTAGTGTGGCCAAAAATCCTATGCTTCACTCTAAGACCAAGCACATTGAGGTCCGCTTTCACTTCTTGCGTGATCACTACGAGAAGGGCGACATTGACCTCCGGCATGTCGAGACCCACAACCAGCTTGCGGATATTCTCACAAAACCTTTGGATCAAGTTGCGTTTTCTCACCTTCGGGGCGAGTTGGGTGTTTGCTTCCCTTTTTAGTTGAGGGAAGTTATTTGTGTATCATAGTTCTTTTTGGTTCTTATTTGTCTTTTCTTTCTTTTATTTTGTGTCTTTGTAGTGTTAATTGGTGTCAATGCATTGTGCATCTCATTTGCATTTGTGACATAGTTCATTTTAAGCTTCATACCTATAGCTGATATAATGAATCTATGCTCTGTTTGAGGTCCTTTATGTGTCTATGGTGTTGCCTAACTTAGACTCTTTTTTATCTCTCGATATGCAATAGAGCTTTAAAACTGAATTTAATTCCTCATGTCACCTCTGAAATGGCACTAGCATGTGTAGGCTTTTGAAGATCCTTCTTGGCTGTTTTGTATATAGCCTGTAACTATGACTCTTCATTGCTTCATTCACTTCCATTGAGAACCATGTTTAAAATTAAACTAAAATGAAATTGCTCTCTGTTTTGTGAATTGGAAAGATCGAGTTGGGTCTGCATTGTGAGCACTTGGGTGGTGTCGTGTGTGTCCAAAATAGGTGTGTCAAGTCCTTTGACTTCGCCCGGTTGGTAAGCAATGGCATCACTTTGCTTACAACCACTCGCATACAACTTAAATGTGCCTAAAACTGAAACTTGGCTGCAAAACTCTGAAATTTGAAAAATTCATTCAGTTGGGTCATTGGCTTGTTGTATGAACTTTGCTAGGGATAGCTTTACTTGCTATACATGAGATTGCTTTGAGATAGATCCTATCTTGTTTGCCATGTTTAGTTGTCTCTAGGAGGTGATACCCTTTCTCTGCTCTCACATGAAATGCTCTCTAAAATAGCTTCTAAAGTGATCTTAAGCTCAACTTGAGTCTTTGTTGGGCACGTAGAGCTTTTCCTATTCTCACAGGATCACATCACTTAGAGCATCTACTCATTGTCTTAGCTCTAAGTATGAATCTTTTGCACGCATCTTGCATTTCATGGCATTTGTGTCTATCTCTTTGAGTTTTTGAGCCTTGATGAGTTGCATGTATCAACAAGGGGGAGAAGAAATGTGCATTTCAGCCTCATATCCATCTAAGGGGGAGTTCCAAGGGGGAGAAAATAGTGCATTTTCATACTTGCATTAGTCAAGGGGGGGAAATTTGAATTTGTGGACTTTTGAGCTTTGGTCATCGTTTGTTCTTCTTTTGGTTAAATTGGTATCTCTCTTGCATACCTGGTCTTTGCACCCTTTCTTGGTATTTGGAGTGTGCTTGTTCCCAAGGGGAGTTTCTACTAGATGTGTTGAGCCTTTGCCTCTTCTGAAGGGTCTAGCTTGCTTTGTTGGCTTCAACAGGTTTCGATGGCTTCTTGTGCTCTAAGGTGTTTTAATTGGTATCTTTTGAGCTCCCTTGAGGTTTAAATTGGTGTTCTAAGCTTTGAGAGCTATGATTGGTATCTTGGACTTGCTAGCGGTGTTGAGCCCGTTTTCTGCCTCTTCTTGAGGGCTAGCTTTGTTTTGCTTGGTTGCGTTGAGCCGTTGCCCATGTCTTTGGGAACCAAGTTTTGGAATCGCTTTGCTTCTCTCAAGTGACCCCGTTTTGGCTTTGTTAGCTTTTTGGTCATTTGGAGAGCTTTACCTTGTGGCTCAAATCTGAAATGCACTTGTGTTGACAATGCGCTCATCAAGGGGGAGATTGCGAACACATGGTGCATAAGTACCCATGCATGTTCAGCTTTGATGATGAGTGATTGACCAACACATGAATGTTTCAGTTTGAGCGGTTTATTCTAATCATTTGCGAAAGAAGATGTGTGCCTGTCTATCAGCTTGTGGTGTGCAGGTGCTATGCCTAGTGACAGTGGTCAGTGACATGGAGAAGGTCGAGTAGAGGCTTGCTGTGCCGATGGACTGAGAGCAGTGAAGGGCGGAAGCGGGGCTCGGACTGAGGGACCATGGGCGCCGGCGGACTAGCTATGGTGGCTAGTACTTGGCACCGGCGAGTGCGAGAAGACATGGAGGTAGAACGAGTTGACCAAGTCAAGACGGCGGACAAGCGGGTCGAGCAGAGGCTCATGGTACATGGAGTCCGACCGGGCGAGGACAAGGTGGCTCCAGTCGAGCAGTTTGGTGGTTTGGGCCTCAAAACCATCCGAGGACGGTTTCTGAGTTTGGGCCTCAAAACTCGGGGTTCGGTAGTTGAGCCCAAAGCTACCGGTGGCGAGTTTCCTGGGTTTGGGCCTCAAAACCTAGGCGGAACTTCCGAGGAAGCGGGGATGGCACGTGGTGGAATCTTGGAGGTTGCGTCGAGGCAACGACAACTTCTGGCAGGAAGCGGTCCATTGAAAATGCGGGAGATATTTTCCGGAGCTTGGACTGCAATGCTTAGGCTAGGTAGTTCACTCAATGTATCTAGGGGGTATTTGGAAAATATCCAAAGCCCGATAAGTAGGGGGTGAAGGGGTATCCCTCATCCCATCTCTTGAACCCTAATCATTTGCCCCAACTCTCTCTCTCTACCCTCTCTCTAGTTCATGAGATCCCTAGGTTGTTTCTACCAACGTTTGTAAGAACTTGAGTTTGGTGCGAGGAATCGGAGGCCATAACCTCCGTAAGCCATGGTGGCTTCGATTTCTTGATTGTGTCCCCGTTTTGCTTGTGTTCTTTGCGTTTTGCTTTTGCTCCCTCTTTTTCCTGAGATGATTTCTCTTTGTAGGGAGTAGCTCTTGCAAATCCATTTGAACCAAGTTGTTCGTAATCGTGAGGATCATCTTTGCACCGAAGGAATTCTCATCAAACCCCATGAGTGTGTAGATCAAGTGATTTCTTTGGGGTGTTATTCGTTCTTGAGCTTTTCCCCAAATCTCTTCTTCTCCCTTTGCTCTAAGCCAAATTGAGCGATGATTTCTTCAGGATAGCTACCCAACTGCACTAGGATCATGCCTACAAAGTTTGGTTGTAGTTGGTGATCATTTGGTTGGGTTTTGGGAAGATTTGGCGGAGTGGATTCAGTTTTCGCGGGGTGCAGAGTTTTTGCGTGGGAGCGTCGGACCACTCTCCGGACGACTCACCTTTAGCTTCGGACCACAGCAAGTGGTCATGTGGTCTTGACCAGTAAACGTGTTAAGCAGCGAAGGGCGTCGGAGCACCCTCCGGACCACTCGTTTTTTGAGGCTCCGGACCATTGACAAGTGGTCCGGTGGTCTTTGACCAGTGAGTCAACTACGCGTCGGACCACTCGCTTTAGTCCAACGGTGTAGTCCGACGGTCTAGTCCGGAGCAGGGTTGCTTGTTGCGTGGTTTTGGCTAAGGCAAGAAACAGCGTCGGACTAGTGCTCCTTGGTCCGACGGTAGCATCGGACTAGTCCGGAGCAAGTCGTCCAGAGGTCAGGTGCTCCCTGCGTGATTGTTTCAGGAGCTGAGTGAGCATCGGACCAAGGGTCCGGAATACTGTACTTACATGAAGAATCAACCTTAGAGATTGGAGAGGAAGATGATATCAATGAGCATATGTGACATCTCCTTAAACCCATGCTCATATGAGACATCTCCCATACCCATTGGTATCTTTATCATTACCATTTATGACATCTTCAACAGCCTCACTTTTTTATTTACAAAAACTTTAAAAGGGTGGTTGTCGATGCATATGTGTTGGGAATATGCCCTAGAGGTAATCATAGAGATGATGTATTCCTTGTATCCATGACATGTTATGAATATCCATTAAATACAACTTGTATCGATTAGCAATTATGTGAATTGCTTGTGAAACTCTTTTACTTGTATGGTTACTATAAAAGTTGTCCCTGATCGGAGTTCTTGCAAGAATGCACATGAATATTAGATCAGCACATTATTAGTTGATGACTATGTTTCACAAGTCATGGACATGAGATGTCAAACTAATAATGTGGGCACATGTAGGACATGGTGCTGGACAGACCCGACATGAGATTGTCTCTATACACATCGTGTACGTTATGTCCTTAGACCTGAGATTGTCGTATGTACTCAAGATGTGAAACATGCTGTGAGACTAGGTAGTTATAAAGGTAGCTTTCGGGTTTGTCAGGAAACATGCTGTGAGACATAGTAATCAAGATGGAATTTGCCACTCTCCATATGAGAGAGATATCACTGGATCACTCAAATGATTAGATCATGAAATGCATTGTCGTGCTTGGGATAAGTGTTAACCCACAAGTTGAACCAAATATCATGAGGCAAAGGAATAACAAGTATATTGTATTGTGGTGGTTCATCTGATATGATCATAGCGTATGCATAGGAGTTGACACGTCTTGCTAGAGACCGCTATCAACTATTGGTCGAGTAAGAGTACTTGGGCCATGTCTATGTGTGCATGAGCCCATAGGGTCACACGCTTAAGGGGCTGGAAGCCTAATTCGGGTTGGACCCGAATTAGACTAGGTTTAGGGTTGCTAATGGGCCTCCAACGTGGGAGCTCATTAGGACGCCTATATAAGCAAGGGGTGGGCGCGGGGCGAGATACTCACGTCCTTTGGCAGCTGCCGTCGCCCTCCCCACGCTCGTGCCTAGTACTCCTCGTGGACCTAGCAGTCCAGAGGCGTGACGCTTTTTCCCTGAACGTGTGGGATTCCTCGGAGGTGCTGCATCTGGAGCACAAGGACGAACCGTGAGTAAGAGACGTTGAGACTGACGACCTCGCAACTGCACGGCACTGCTGCGACGCGCACGACTACATCAAGTCGCTTCCGCTGCACCTGCGCGTCTAGTGGTAACCCCGTGATCTATAACTAGCACTAGTTCCTGGTTTATGGGGTAGAAAAATTTTGTTTTCTGGCTAGCGTAGCAACCTCATAACCCTACAATATGTCTATCATAAATATGGTAGATCTCATTGTGTAAATCTTGAGATAGGTAATGAAGGGGAAACTGTTTTTCTAAAAGCACATCTTGAAAGGTTTCCCTAGGACAAGCATAGTGTCCTAAAACAAGCATCTCTCGGAGCTTAACATTGAATATATGATTAGATTCCTTGGGGTATTTTTGTCACTAACCTTTCCAGTTATAGAACAGAAAGAATGAAGGAATAATAAGCATAAGGTATGTCCAACCAATCATCATGCAACATTGAATTATATTCATCCAAACTTGATTTTTTGCTAAATTCAAGCTTGGGGGATAACCCATCATACAAACATCTTTTGCCATGTTGCTACATCATCTTATTTGTACCTACCTTTAAGGCACGCTCAACTACTAAAAAAATCATCATACTCTTTCATCTTCACATGAGTAAATTTCCATAATACTTTCATGCTACCTTTGTTTGCTATAGTATATGTTTAGGTTTTGAAGAATTTTCATATATCTTTTAAATTATGCATGGTGCTTAATCAAAGGTATTTGGATATTACTTCGAAAGGCTTCTAATTTAAGCATGGTGCTTAGGTTAAAATGTCTTCCTAAATCAAATTAGACGTGGTGTTTAGGTTGATTTTTGAACTGATAGTATGTTGTAGTAGATATCGAATATTTTTGTTGGACTAACCCCTGTAGGAAAACTTTCAATATCAAATTGGGAAAGTCCTGAGAGAAACTCACATTGGAGATGAAGAAAGACACAACAACCTTCATAAGAGAGAGGTAGCTAATTCATCATGATGAATTCCACGGAGCAAGGAGAAGGCAAGTGACAAAGGAAAAAATCTACATCCACTCAATCCTTGGAATAGGGTGAGCAAACTTCAAGACAAGACAATGAAAAGACCAACAAGATCATAGGAACAAGGATGGAGTGGAACAAAGGAGACACGTTATTAATTCTCAACCAGCCGATCAAAGGAAGCTTCCACGAGGTGTTACAGGGCTATCATTCTTCAAAAATTAAAGGTAAGTAATCATCACTCAAAAAAGCATTTCTTTGATTCTGGTATTCACATAAATAAATATCTAAAACATGTTGAGCTTCAACTCTACTTGATCCAACCTCATAAACTCAATATGTTAGTTCTTTAAATCTTGTTCCTAGTACCACATTCTTGTTCTCACAAATTTAACCATATGGGCTGAAATGTTGCGCATCCAACCTTGGGAAGATGATAATCTTAATTGATACATTTATAGAAATTTCTTCCATGCGTTAAAGCAATCTAATATGCCAAGTAATTTTGAAATGATACATTCATGCTCATCTTCTGATCATATCACTCATGTCATGGCTAAACAAAATATTCGATTTTGCTCAATATGTTTAGGCTAGAGAAGAATGAATAAACTTTTAGTTCTATTGGTGTTTTCCCACCAACAGAGCCCATGCACTTCATCTTTGTTGACACAAAAGCTTTAGATCTGTGAACACCTTGAGATTATACCCAAATTCGATATCCATGGTGTGCCAGTCGATTTGACCAGTTAATCGACAAGGACGATAACTAGAACAAAATTGAACGAGACGAATGCGATGCGCCCGGATGTCAAGGCTCAGATTGCTCAAAACGCAGAACTCGCGAGGCTGACGGAGATCATGTAGATGCAGCCCGTCGAGACTTTGTAAGAACTCGTAGATGAACTAGAACTAATGCGGTAAAAGTAGATTTGTTGAAAAAAGTAGAAAAAAGTAATAGATTTATTTGATTGATTGTATATATCTTTCTACATCACCCTTCGATACATATTTATACCCCAGCAGGAGTAGTTGTAAACAGACACGACTCATACCTAAACAAAACTTCTATTTTTAAGGAAATAAACAACTCGTGCAAGAGTCAGGCTCCAACTATAATAATAATACTGGCATAAAAAATCACCAGTTTCCTTATCCGTCTTCCTTACGATGAAACCTCCCATTGGCAGATTCCTTCAATCCGCAACCTTCTTCTATTGTCATCGACAGCTCTCTGCTGACGTCAGCTACATCATCCTGCATCCATCGGCAATACTTCCAATCGGCAATATCTTCCCATCGGCAAGTATCCTTTTTTTATCTTGATGTTTCTTCAATCCTCTGCTTCCATCGGCAATCTGATCAGCAGTATCTTGATGCCGATAAGGAACAACAAACATCCCTTTACTGATCAGCGCACTCGGTTCACATTGACACGTACCAAAAAACGGTGTCAACACATGCCCCCCAATTTCGGAGTATAAAAATCTTATGCGCCAAAATTTCCTCTACTGTAATCTTTCCCTCCAAAACGTCTATGCCATCACTTCGATTACCACGCACCATCATTGTAAATTACCAATAGCCCCCACAACTATAGCGCCAATAGTTACAATTCCTCGATCACCGCGCAAACTCATCACGATATCCTTCCATATCTCTGTTCGGTCAAAAAGGAAAACTCGAAAACGCCCTTTGGCCTAGGCCTATAAAGACTACTGTCCGTTCTTCTTTTCACCCTGAGTTCATACCTTCATCGCCTTTTTCACCGGCACTCTCAAAGAACATTCCGGCAACCTTCAATCGGTGGCTCCTTCTATCAGAAGGCAAAAATATTGCAAGAACTTTCTCGTCCTGATGGCGATCAGCTTCAATGTTCCTTAGGTAAACTTCTTCCCTTCTTACTTCACATTTTGCGGTTTCTTCTCTCTGCACTGTTTCATGATTTCTTTTCGTCTTTCTTCTTTGCTTTCTGAATCTAGGAAATGCGCAATAAAATAATCATCCCTACAGATCAAGCACACTTTTGCTGTTTGGGCCCAATGGGGAATACCGATCCAACCAAAATCATCAATGCGGAAACTAACCGTGTCCCCTTCAGAGCAGCACATTTCGATCTAGGGTTATGGACAGATACCTTCCGTTCGTGGCCCAAACCTACCAAAGGGTGGAAAATTGGTATCTCAGGATGGTCATGTCGCAACAAGTCTATTGGGCAGAATGCAGCTTAGACCAATGTATCTGATTATCTCTTGCCGATATGGCCAGGAATGAGAATATGATGATTGCCGCCTCCTATTTCTGGTCTGATACAATGAACGCCTTCTTATTCAGACATAGACCAGCCACTCCTACACTTGCCAATGTATATATGCTTACTGGCCTTGATATCTCTTTTGCCGATGATACAACCCTCTTCCACAGAAAGTCTGAACATCGGGTAAGCACTCGCAACATCGGCGGTTGGACGAGATACATCCAAGAATATCAAAAGACCGGATCGGTAAGCCAGAGGGAGCATGCCACTTTCCTGAATATGTGGCTAGAAAAGTTCATCTTCTGTGGTAAAACAGTTGGACCCACCAACATGTATCTCCCTGCAGCGGAGCTCTTAGCCAACGGAGGATTTTCTCTCGGCCGATACCTCCTTAGTTCAGTCTAACACCTCCTGCACCAAGTGTCCGAAAAGTTACTGCTCGGAGAGCCTATCGGCAACCTTGGAGGCCCTTGGTGGTTCATCAATATGTGGCTAAAGGCCCATATGCATAAATGCCTTCAATTCGATTTGTTCAGCCAGCAATTTTCAAGAAATTTTGCTGAGAATTATGTACTTGCCGATGATGAATCAGCAACCCGCTTTCCACTCAATTTCGGAGAAGCTATAAGAGTGTTGCCAGGAACCGATGCCAACGAGGACCAATTTGGCATGTTTTTTTCAGAGATTTTATTGTGGAATTCCTGTTGCGGAAAGAGTTTGGTGGCCTTATGTCGATGAAGACAACCAATTCCGACTCTCTTTCAATCTTACCGATGAAGATATACCGAAGAATGAAGGAATCATGAGGGCTATCCTCACACCTCAAGCTATCCCAGTCAACATCTTTGGGTGTGGGAAGAACACTCATGTAACTTATGAATTCTATTATCCATCGGTAGCAGCAAGACAACTAGCGTTTGGTCAACTGCCGATCAAACTCAGCTATGTCGATGTAGTAAAACCGAGAGAAGTTATCTCCAGCGCTATGGATTGGAACAAGATCGTCAATCTCCCCCCGTAGGCCGATGTAACCAACATTGATTTATCCTCTTGGGTGCCGACATCCTTTATTACTGAGTCATACAAATCCTGGTGGCAAGAGTGGAAAGACCAACTGTTTGCTGATCACTTGATTGATACTGATCACATTGTTCCTGATGACGCTGTGACTTTATTTCTGATACTATTTTTCTATTATTTTCTTTCAAATGTATCAGTAACTGATTTTTTTCCGCTAACAGGTTAATGACTTGACCCCAAAAAAGAGTAGAAGCGACAAATCCTTCAATTTGCGACTGATCAACCCTATATCGGTAATCGGTAGTAGGGCTCCTTTGTTGGCTTCCCTCATGCATCGAAGGGCAGTCCCTAAGGTCACCATTAAGTCCAAACCACTACCAGCCGGTGCTGCTGCCACCAGCCGCTGCTGTCTTGGCGCAAGCTTTTACGGTAACAAAACCCTCACTCATTCATACTGATCACAACACTTTTAATCGACAATTCTCACCTAATTCTCAACCTGCATCAAATGTTTCCTCTCTACAGAAGACAAGTTCATCGGCAGTCATTCCAAGCGTACAAACTCTTTCTACTCAACCTACCGATGCCCCCCAAGTGCAACAGCTAAAACACCAAGGCTCATCAAGCACCGATCCTCGACCAAAACGTCCAAAGCCATCAACACCAGTCATGTCACCGGTAGTGTTTTCTCAACCCCCTACCGACACGCCAACACCAGAGGCAACATCAGTATCTACTCCTGATCAAACACCGGCTGAAGACTCCATTCAAGGAATAGTATCAATACCACAGGAGTTGGCCAGCACAACAGAAACGCCGCCGGCATCGGCATCAGCACCAGCACCAAACGTTTTAGTCATAGAGGCAAGCCCATCAGCAACCATCGCCGAACCTCAAAACATAGCTATGCCAGCTGCTCTGCCAAGTCCGAGGCGAGAAATTGCTCTAAAGCAGGTATACCAACTGTTTATCATAAATTCACAAGGCATAAATTTTCAATCGACAAGCTCTAATTATTTTTCTTCTCAGGCCCAAGACTCTCCCAACAGTTTATTCTCCTTTGCCATCAACATATCAGACGATGATGAAGAAGAAGAAAGCTTTGTCCAAGCCTCGGATGCTATATCGGCAGAAGCAAAATCTAAACTTGAAGCCCCTGCTGCTTTTACTGCAACAAAGTACATCCCAACTAGTCCAAGATTCTAGCGCAGTAAGGGCAGCTTTCAGGGCAATCCAAGACCATCTGTCTGCCGACATCAAAGAAATACACTTTCAAGCAGCATTCCTCGAGAGTCGGCAACTACAATACCAAAAGGCTTCACGACGCATCGCCGATAGAGCGGCTCAAGCAAAACTTGAAGAAGAAATGCTCAAATTCAAGCAAACCGCTAAAGAAAAGCACAAAGACATCGCTCGCTTGGGAGCTTCTGGTGTCGAGCTTGAAGAGGAAATCACTTGTCTATCGGCACGGAAAGAAGAATTGCTGGCAGAGCTAAAGAAAGTCGACGAAGCTTTAGATGCGGCCAACCAAAAGAAGGCTCAACTTCCTCATGCCACCAAAGTTCTACAACAAGAAAGAGATGTCGATGCTCGCCAAGCCGTTCTGTTAAGGAAGAAAATTAAGCCGAGGGTGTTGCCGATGATGACGTCAGGGAGATAGAGGAAGCGGACCAACTTCGCCTTCGTGCGATCTCATCCATTCAATCTCTATTGTAATTTACTGCATCGCCAAGTGTGAAATCGATGACCAGTCCTATATTATAACTTTAATGTCTTTCCTATCGATGTTTTTGTACGATAACTTTGTCATCGGTATATATGTATTGCTTTATGCATCCATCCAGATACTAGGATAATATTTCTTTAAATATTTACCATTGATTGCTCTGGAAAATGCAACCCCTTCGAGGGTTTCCAAAATATACGCATTGCCAGGAATAGACTGATTTATCCGAAAAGGACCTTCCCAATTAGGAGACCATTTCCCAAACTTTGAACTCTTAGTCCCAATCGGTAAAATCAGTTTCCATACCAGATCACCATCGGTAAACTCCTTCTTTTTCACTTTCTTGTTATACCATCTGGCAACCCTTTTCTTATTCTCTTCAATGCTGATTAGAGCTCTCAGCCGATGACTCGCCAGATCTTCTAATTCATCCTTCATAAGGACATCATATTCATCAGCTATCAATTGGTCTTGAGAAAACAATGTCCTAGAACCACTTGAAACTTCCCAAGGTAGGACCACATCGTGTCCGTAAACCAACTGGTACGGCAAAACTTTAGTTGCGCCATGGCATGCCATCCGATACGACCACGAAGCCTCATTTAACACTATATGCCACCTCCTAGGGTTTTCTTCAATCTTGTGCTTGATAAGCTTAATGACCCCTTTATTAGTTGCTTCGGCCTGACCATTAGCTTGAGCATAATAAGGAGAAGAGTTCAACACCTTAAACTCCATACCGAGAGCAAATTCATCAAATTCGCCCGATGTGAACATGGTTCCTTGATTAGTTGTAATAGTTTGAGGAATACCAAATCGGTAAACAATATGCTCTTTAACAAAGTCTATCATGTTTGCCGATGTCACCTTCTTCAAAGGAATAGCTTCAACCCACTTTGTGAAATGATCGGTGGCAACAAGTATAAATTTGTGCCCTTTACTCGACGGTGGATAAATTTGGCCAATGAGATCGATGGCCCATCCTCTAAACGGCTAAGGCTTGATAATATGATTCATTGCCGATGCGGGTGCTCTTTGAACATTACCAAACCTCTGACAATCTTGACACCCTTTGAAGTACTTAAAACAATCTTCAAGAATTGTCGGCCAATAATACCCATTTCGCCTAATCATCCATTTCATTTTGAATGTCGATTGATGTGCTCCACATACTCCTTCATGAATCTCACCCATCAACCTCTTCGATTCTTCTTCACTAAGGCATCTGAGCAAAACTCCATCAATCGTACGATAATATAATTCATCATCAAGGAGTACATACTTAGTAGCTTGAAACCTCAACCGTCTTTCAACCTTTCTAGACGTATCTCTCAAATAACCGAGAATCTCTTTTCTCTAGTCATCGACAACCATTACCGATGTCATTACTTTTTGAATCGGCTGATACCCCGAAGCGTGTTGTGCTAGCCGATTAGCTTCTTCGTTATGCAGATGGGGAATATGCTCGAGGCGGTACTCTTTAAATTCTTTTAACAATTGCAAACACTTTTCATGGTGTGCAATCAAAATTTCACACGACATTCATATATTCCAGCCAACTGATTGATCACCAACATAGAATCGCCAAAGATTTCGACAGCATCGGCACGTACTTCCCTGAGTAATTCCAACCCTTTTAACAAAACCTGGAATTCAGCTTGATTGTTTGTCGAAGTAGCGACGATCGGCAATAAGACTTCATACTTTTGTCCTTTGGGCAAAATTAAGACAACGCCAATACCTGCTCCTTCTTTACACATGGATCCATCAAAGAATAAGGTCCAAGGAGTAATTTCCACACAATTCACTGTACCACAATGCTGAGTAACAAAGTCGGCCATCACCTGACCCTTAACTGCCTAAGTCGATTCATACCTTAAATCAAACTCTGACAACGCTAGAATCCATTTGCCGATCCTTCCACTCAATATTGGCATCGACAACATGTGTTTAACCACATCATCTTTGCATATGACAGTACATTCAGCCGATAGCAAATAATGTCTCAATTTCATGCAAGGGAAGTAAAGCATAAACACAATCTCTCAACAACCGAATACTTGGTTTCAGCATCCACCAACCTTCTACTCAAATAATAAATCACTTGTTCTTTCCCTTCAAATTCTTGGATTAAGGTTGATCCAATGACGCCATCATCGGCAGACAAATATAATCTGAAAGGCTTCCCATGCTGAGGCAGAACCAGGACCGAAGGATTTACCAAATATTTCTTAATTTCTTCTAATGCTGATTGATATTCTTCCTTCCATGCAAATTTTTGACCGGCCTTCAGCTTTAGCAACGGGATAAAGGACTTAATCTTCCCAGAAAAATTAGATATAAATCTTCTAATAAAATTAATTTTGCCGATCAAAGATTGCAACTCAGTTTTGTTTGTAGGAGCAACCACCTTATTAATTGCATCAATAGATTTTCTGCCGATTTCGATACCCCTTTGATGCACCATGAAACCTAGAAATTGACCTGCCGATACACCAAATGCATACTTATTCGGATTCATCTTTAACCCAAGTTCCATTGTGCACTCTAGAATTTTCTGCAAATCAGCAAGATGTTTCTCAGAATTTCTGGATTTGACAACCACATCGTCAATATAGATTTCAACCAACGTGCCAATGTACTTATGAAAAATAAAATTCATCGCCCTCTGATAAGTAGCACCGGCGTTCTTCAGGCCAAAAGTCATCACGACCCATTCAAATAAAACCAACACGACCTGGACATCTGAAAGCAGTCTTGGATATATCCTCTTCAGCCATGAATATCTAATTATACCCAGCGTTACCATCCATAAAACTAATGATTTGATGACCAGACACAGCATCAACCAGTAGATCAGCAACGGGCATCGGGTAACCGTCCATCGGCGTAACTTTATTGAGATTCCTGAAGTCAATACAAACATGAAGTTTTCCATTTTTCTTATATACAGGAACCACATTAGAAATCCATTCGGCGTATCGGCATTGCCGAATAAAACAAGCCTCAATTAATTTTGTAATTTCAGCCTTAATATCGGGCAACACATTAGGATTACATCGGCGTGCTGGTTGCCGATGTGGTTGGAAACCAGATTTAACAGGTAACCGATGTTCAACTATTGATCGGTCTAAACCAGACATCTCTGTATAATCCCAAGCAAAACAATCTTTATATTCCTTTAACAAATCACTCAACTGTTGCTTACATTGCGAATCTAACTTAGCACTAATAAAGGTTTGTCTAGGCTTAATACCATCGCCGATATCTATCTCTAGTAAGTCATCTACAGACGTGAACCCCAGCCCAAGTTTTCCGTCATCGGCAAACTGATCCATTAAAACTCTTCTTCAGAACTGACTGCTTGGATCGGTGTAATTCGGTAATCGGCCACTTTGAGAAATTATGTATCCCAAGCTTCACCTGATATGCATTTGGTTTGTTCATAAGTCTCTGATTCTGCCGATGCAACAATTGACGGGGCTTCACTTCGGACCACTTCAAGTCTCTGATCAGAAAGCTAAAGGCGATCGGCTATGTTCTAATCGGGAAATAAAAAGAGCCGATTATATTCTCATGCAAACAAAAATATATAGAGGTGAAGAGTAAGGACATCCGATTGTTCAGAGACAGAATGCGTCGCATTTAATCTATTACAAACCCATGTTTCTACTCGCTCAGGAGCTGGTTAATGGCATCTAAAGCCTCGACCCTGATTCAGCTGACATTGTTCAACACTTTCTGGTCTTCATCTTCAGAGCTTTGGATACTAGACAACTTTGCTTTGAGTTGTTGGTATTCTTTGAGGATGGTTGATATCTTTGATGAAGTTGCTTCTATGGAATTTGACAAATCTGTCATCTTGGCTTTATGAGACTGAATTCTGACATACAGTTCGATTAGTTGAGCCTCCAGCCTGATTTTCTCATCCTCCATGACTTTCAGCTAAGACTCCAATGTTGTCAGTGAGTTCTTGGCGACTTGAATTTGGGAGTGCAGGACTTTAGCTTCTTGCTTCTTCAAAGACCTATTATTTTGCAAGACAGTTCTGGAGGCTATATTTTTATTTGCTCTCCTCACCACGGCAAAATGATCATCAAGGTGGGCTGCAGATTCTAGAGAAGCTTTAAGATCAGATGGAAGGTCTTGGTTGATGAGCTCGAGAAGATCTCTTATCTGATCTAAGTCTTGAACTAGAGTGTTGATATCCTTGTTTAGCAGATTAGCTATATCCTTCAGCCGGGCTTGATTCTACACTAATAGAGTCTGCTAAGAGGTAGCTTCTTCACCCTTCTCAATGATGTAATCATCAACAGTGAAAGAGTAACTGGCAGTCGGTTTGATGGTGTTCTTGAAAGAGGGAGAAGTATTAGCCGACTGGATGAGTGTGCTAAAAGAATAGCTTAAGGCAAGATGTTACCTGCTGTGTTGATTGATCATCAAGATGGATTGTGTCCTGGTCTGGTTGAGGGCTTGATTGGATATCCGAGATGGTGAACCTAGAACTGGACTAGAGGAAGGTTCTTCTACTAGATTATCTATAGTTTCGGCTATTTCCAATAATGCAGATGATAGAGTATAAGAACAGGAAGTAGATGTCATATAAAGAAAAAGAAGTGATTAGCCGAATAATGTTACCAATGTGCTCGGTGGTTTCATGGGCATCTATACCTTCAGCTTCATGAACTTCTATATCTTCAATTTCATGAATCCCTACATCTTCAATAGAGGCTTGAGGAGGAATATCCACCGTTATTGAGACATTGCTTGATCCTGGAATTTCAACATGTGGCTGCAGTAGAGGTGATTGGTATGAAGACAGTCAGAGTTGTTGCCGAATGAGATTTAATTGTCGAGTGAAGGATTCATACCTTGGGAGACCGCTTGACTTTCCTAGACCTTGTCTTTCTGGCCACATTAACATCATCAAGTGTCTTCCTTTTTCCTTCTCCTCCTAAAGGTGCAGTGGCCGAAACTGTAGGGGTCTTCATGAAGGTTGCTAGAATTGGAGCATCAAAACCCAGGACAGGTTTGGGCCCAGCTAAGCAGTACTAGATTGCTTTGGCAGGAGGAATGGGCTCAAAATCCTATACATAACTAGAGGTTAAAGTGAGAAGTAAATCCAAAAGCAAAAAATGATAAGTACAATGAAATTACCTCAATGTCAGAGGCAAATTGGGGTTGCGGATCTTGGCATAGAGGGTGCACTAGTGTGTTGAAGATGTGATTGTGCCATTCTTGCCACCAGGAAACAAAAAGAGGATGAGCAGCATCTACTAACCCAAATGGAGAGGGTTCATATATTGGCAAGTCTCATCCAAGCTCAAAGACTTTTTTAGCTTATGTTTCATTTCTGATCGACTCCCTGAATCTTATGGTTGTTGAGAAGAAAGGTCTTAGGGGCAACTCTCCACATCCTAGTTGCCTGGCTGCCATGTTTGGGTAGTAGAATTCATAGGTAGATTGCACTAACCTCCCATGATGGAATTCGGCTGGCAAGATACAGGGTTTGATGAAGGAGTTGAAAATCTCTGTGGACACCTTGTCAGAACAGCCATATTCATAGCTGAATGCAATGGAGATTTAAATTATCATTTTCTCTGTAAGGAAGCCAAAGCACATTGTCGAAGCCCTTGAAAAACAGCTTGAAGAGATGACCAATGTTCATGTCAATGCTGATGGAAGATGTTGCTTCTCCATAGGTTTGACAGTCCTTAACTCTTACCGTGCTGCCTTCAGCATAATTGACTGAAGGAAAGCTCAAATTATGAAGGGGCACAAAGATTATCTAATGCATATACAGTTGCAGCCACATCTGAACAAACCACCAAGGGCCACATGCACAAGAGATCTCCCCACCTTGGTGCATCTAGGAAGTGATCTGATGCATCATGTGATACACGGATCCTAGAAGATATTTGCCCAGAGGGATTAGAGTGCCCGCAACTAGGTCCTCAGCCATCATCATATGATTTAAGGTTGGCTCATTGGATTTTCCATATAAAATGAATCTGCACAGCCACATGTTCATGAAGGCCCTGCATTCCTTGTCAAAAACAGCACTAGATGTTTCCATATAGGTCTGAATATATTTAACCCATCCACCTTTAGATTTGATAGCTTTCTTGCTGCTTTTGCTCTTGTACTTGAAGGGATATACTAGCTGTGACACATTTAGGCTAGTCATCATGAATACATCGGCCAAAGTGAGAGTCATCATGCCATTGCCGAAAACAAAGGCATTGATAGCATCAGACCAAAAATGGGAAGCTTCTATCAGAAGGGATTCATCTCTAGGCATTTTTGACAAAGACAATTCCAAACAGTGGTTGATGTCTTGAGCATCCCAGTGGCTGCTGCTCTTATCCAACATCCTCTGGTACCAGTTTCGCCATCCGGCGATTGGGGGAAACGGCCAGGTCTTGAAGGTGTTTGACCATTGGTTTGGGAGAGAAGGAGGATTCTCGAGGTTTCCTTATCAATGATCTCAGTTGGGTTAGGGTCTCCCATTAGACCAAGAAGGTAGGAATCAGGGTTTGCAGCATAGGGGATCAAAATGTGGTTCTTGTATTCCTTCAAAGAATAATGAAATCACAAAAAAACTAAGGAATTGGGAGAGAAGGAGGAAAGTCAATCGGGAATTGCCGAATGCGTGGAAGTGAATGAAATTTACCTCTGGAATTTTGTCCTGAGTCGCCATTGAAGATCCGAGGTGAATTCGAGAATGTGCTGAGGTGAATTCGAGTATTGACCTAGGAGAAAGGGGAAGCTTGTGGTCAATTTCAGAATAAAACGACTTTTATCCCAAAATTAAGGTGGCATGTGTTAACACTGGATTTTGGCACGCTTAGGAAGATGACAGGTGGGCCAGTGCGCAGTAGAATTGCAGAGACAGGTGTTCGGAGCATTCGTCAAGTGTCCATGCGGTCGGCTAATTTCTAAAGATTCGGCAAATGATCGTATGGTCGGCTATTCTGAGGAAGGACGGTTTTCCATTGAAGAAGCGACAAAAGCGGCAAGTAAGAAACGATTGGGCAACAAAGGTCACGAGAATTAAGGCAATAAAGACTCTGAAGGAAACTAAAGTCAAAGATGTTATGTTTTCCTTTGATATTTTGTAGCCGTGTCCTTTTAGGACTCATGTCATGACCATGGTATAAATATAAACCCTTGGCCACTGTAAAAAGAGTTCACAACCAAATCAATACAACCAGCCCTGTGCCAACTTCAAGTCTTTTGTCATGTCGTCGAGTTCTTCAAGAGGAGTCATCGATCCGTCGACCTCCGTAAGTCCCGACAACCTTGTCGGTGTCTAAAATGGCGGGGTCTAGACGGCCAACGAGTAAATTTCTAAGCGTGTCGGAGTTCGGATGGTTACGCTCGGAGAACACAGAGGTTTATACTGGTTCGGGCATGAACGCCCTACGTCCAGTGTGTTGCGGGGTTGTATTACCGAGCGCGGAGAGCTCGTAGGGGGGAGCTACAAGCTTTGGTGAGAGAGGGGAGGTTGTCCCCAGGTCTCGTGCGTATGAGGTTCTTGGTTCTGGTGAGTGCTCGCGTGTGTGCGAGTTTGAGGGTGTGTGAATGAATGTTGGAATGTCGAGAGAGCGAGATTGGGGGTCCATTCCCTCCCTTTATACATAGGGAGAGATGGAGGAGTACAGTAGAGAGAGGGGGAGTGACGTGGGCCCGGCTTGGGCTGCTGCCGAAGGAAGCCTTTGTCTTCATCCTGTCTTCCTTCTTGAGAAAGATTGCGCCAGTAGACGCATGTCCGAGTCCTGTCCGTCCTTATAGAGCTGTAGCCATATGCCTTGTGATCGGGAAACCTACTGTTCCCCTTTCCGGGTATGGGTGGAGGTTGGTCGCACAGGACCAGGCACCCCTGTGTTCCGTCATATAGGACTTGATGATGCCCTAATCCCTGTTGGGTGTCCATCGGAGACATGGCGTGGATATCACGCGCGGAAGTCGTCGGTTAGGCAGCACAGGACCCTGTACCGCAGGGTGAACAGAAGTCGGCATGGTGGCTCATGCCTTGAACACCATACCTGAGGACGGAGCGTACTGTGGACCTTTTGACTATGTGGGTTAGGGCGCCCCAAGCTGTGTATGGCAATGAGACCTCCGAGGGCGAGGGTCATCACGGATGACGTTTGCCGGGCTCGGACAGGGCGGGAGAGCCCCTGAGGGTTGGCGGCGCCACGGGGCGACGCCACCTTGGCTCGAGCGAGGCGAAAGAGCCCCCGAGGGTTGATGATGTCACGGGCGATGCCTCCTTGGCTCGGGCGAGGCGGAGGAGCCCCCGAGGGCATATGACGTCACGGGCGATGCCACCTTGGCTCAGGGCGAGGCGGAAGAGCTCCCGATGGTTGATGACGTCACAGGCGACACCACCTTGGCTTGGGCGAGGCGGAGGAGCCCCCGAGGGTTGATGACGTCACAGGCGATGTCACCTTGGCTCGGGCGAGGCGGAGGAGCTCCCGAGGGCAGATGACATCTCGGGCGACGCCACCTTGGCTCGGGCGAGGCGAAGGAGCCCCCGAGGGTTAATGACGTTACGGGCGACGTCAGCTTGGCTCGGGTGAGGCGAAGGAGCCCCTCGATGGTGGTTTTTGTTTTTGTAGAGTCTGGTAATTTGGGTAACCTATTTCTGGGTATCCGACAAACCTTGTTATCATGTCTAGTATCATGCGGTGGATTTAGACGTTGATGCAAGTAGTCTTGTTTGTTTTCAATGATCGTGCGGCGGATCCTTGCTCGACAATCAAGAAGTCTTCTCTTATGTTTTGTTTACGAGTAAATACCGTGCGACAAACGTTTGCTCGATATGCTTAGCAAAAACAAGATAGTTATCGGCTATATTAGATTTGGCAAGATCTAGTAGATTCATTGAGTTATCACGTGTTGCATGTTTCAGATATTTTATATATTTGTAACACTCTTTTGCCCAATCTAGATTGATACGGTTCGGCTCTTTTCTTTCTCATAGATCTATTTATGCTTTAACAGTTATTGCTTTCATGTTGTCTCTACAAATAGATCTTACGTTCATAATAGCCAAATTAGTCTAATCTAGATTGCTATGTGTAGCGGGTTCGTGCATGTTAACCATGTTTAAGCTTTGATAAAGTTAGGTATCGTGCGGCAGATGCAGACTTGAGATTAGTTTGATCGTGTTTGCTTATATGTTCCTTCATCATGGATCCTAATTCGGTTGGATTGCCGAGCTTGGTTACGCTTTAACTCACAGTTAATTATGATTCGTCCAAATGTACTTTTCCCATGCATGCACGTTCGGCAATCAACGCTTTACATACTTTATGTTTGTTTTAGCCGAGTGATCTATAAGACTTGTTGGCAGACAACTTCTATAGCTGTATGTTGTCGTAAGTGGCTTCAGGGCCATATATATGGAACTGTCTGGTCTCACCTGGCATGTTCCAGTTTTGTATCTAATGATTTTTATCCCTTGTTAGTTTCAGGTCAAACTGACTGGCACGTCTCTGGATTTCGAAACACCCGGGCACCTGATTGAAGCCACGCTTTCCGGCTTGCTGTGTGTGAGGCAATGTGTCACATTTTGTGTCAACAACTATCTTCCCGCCGACTTCATGGTTTCATGGGAGCTAAAGATGAAGTCCACCTTATTCAAGGAATATTTTCCTCAACACCACCAACACAATCATCCTCATATCAGAAGAGGACTACTTCCAATTTCCTGAAGAGAAGACGTATTGCTACTTCAATAGCCACACCACTTATGAGAAGACAAGGAAGCATTTCTTTCAATGCCAAATGAAACAAGCCACCAGGATGGATGGACAGATTATCCAAAAGAAAGTCAAGATATGAAGACAAATCCAATAATGAAGATAAAGATCTCCTGGGTAAGAAAGTTGTACCAAAAACAGAGAATGTATCACAAGCTACAGAGAGCAAAGAAGAAGTAGAACCTCAAAACAGTAAATCTCAGGAAGTGAAACCTCAGACTAAGAAAGGGTGGAAGAAGAGACTTCATTAAAACATTAACACAAGGTGAACAAATATCCAAGTCCTCATCAGGATTGGATAACATTCCTGAAGATATTTTAATCAGAAGAGATGTTCGGATCGACGGACCTAAATCTCCGAACCTTGGCCAAAAGGTAAACTCGGTAAGTTATCTACATATTTAATTCATCATTCCACCACCATAATTAATTCTGGCGCTATTAACCAACATAAAATCGAATTTGCATATTTAATTTTCACACTGCATTAGTTTAGCTTACACACTCGAAATTTCTAGTGTTGTTTTGCTCTACAATCATCCATTGCATAATCACCTTCATAAACTTAAACAAATCCTTAGCGCCAATCTATTAAGATACTTAATTGCATTTTAGCATATGACTTATAGATATTCCTAGCATTATTCTCATTTTGCATAATCATCTTTACCATGTGTTGGATACCTAGAAATAGGGTACCCAATTTACCAGACTCCACAAAAACAAAATCAACCCACGGGGGCTCTTCTGCCTCGCCCAAGCTGAGGTGGCATCATCCGTGACGTCATCAACCCTCGGGGGCTCTTCCGCCTCGCCCGAGCCAAGGTGGTGTCATCCGTGACGTCATGAACCCTCGGGGGCTCTTCCGCCTCGCCCGAGCCAAGGTGGCATCATCCGTGACGTCATCACCCCTCGGGGGCTCTTCCGCCTCGCCTGAGCCAAGGTGGCGTCATCCATGACATCATCAACCCTCGGGGGCTCTTCCGCCTCACCCGAGCCAGGGAGATATCACCCGTGACGTCCCTCTCCTTTGGGGATCTCGCCGCCATACACCCTAGTCCATATAGTCAAAAGGTCCATAGTACCTTCCATCCTTAGGGATGGGGCTTAGGGAACGAGTCGTCTTGCCGACCCCTGTTGACCCTGCGGTACAAGGTCCTGTGCTGCCTAACTAGCGACTTTTGCGCACACATCCGCGCCATGCCTCCAACGGACACTTCAATAGGGATTAGGGCGCCATCAGCCCTGTATGACGGAACACGGGGTGCTCGGTCCTGTGCGACCAGCCCCAGCTCATGCCCAGGTAAGGGAACAACAGGGTTCCCGGTCACAACACGCATGGCTACAACACAACAAGGACGAACAGTACCCGGACATGTGTCTACTGGCGCAATCTTCCTCAAGAAGGAAGACAGAATGAAGACAAAGCACCCCCTCGGCAGTAGCCCAAGCCGGGCCCACGTTCACTCCTCCTCTCTCTACTGTACTCCTCCATCTCTCCCTACGTATAAAGGGAGAGAATGGACCCCCAATCTAGGGCTCTCTCGACATCTGAACATTCATTCACACACACTCAAACTCGCACACATGCGAGCACACTCCAGAACTAAGAACCTCATACGCACAAGACCTGGGAAGGCGCTTCCCTCTCTCACCAAAGCTTGTAGCTCCCCTCTACGAGCTCTCCACGCTCGGTAATACGACCCCGCAACACACTGGACGTAGGGCGTTTGTGCCCGAACCAGTATAAACTTCTGTGTTCTCCGAGCGTAACCATCCGAACTCCGACACGCTTAGAAATTTACTCGTTGGCCGTCTAGGCCCCGCCATTTTAGACACCGAGACCATGACATATCTACATTTGTGCATTGCAAAAAGAAAATCTTTAAGCCCATATGAGAGAACTTATGGAATACAATAAGGGAATTTACTGTGGTGGCACAAAAATAATTTTTATTTTTCTCTTGCATCATAAAATAGAAAATTCTAAAAAAAGAGATGAGATATTCAATTCCTGCTAGAACATATTAAAATTGAAATTAGCTCATAAAAATTGGCTGACCGCTAACCCATTGTCATAATGGAGCCTCCAGTTTTGTTTGTTCTTGTCGGAGTATAACCACGCAGGATTGAAAGCACCAAAGAGGAGTAAGCCCAGCCAGAGGCAACTTCCAAAGATCATTCAAAGCAACTATAACAAACATCCAGCTTGGGGGAGGCATCCCCCATGTTATCAGGTAAGTATATCTATGTGATTATCAAGTCTATCTTATAGTCATAAAAATATCAAAAATATGTGAACACATGAAGGTTCACCATAGTATCATAAGAAAAATTAAAATTGCTAAAAACATATGGGCACATGAGGGTCCATGTCTGTCGAGTCTTAAGAGTCCTAAATAAAGATAGATATATATATATATATAGTTAGGGTGTGTGTTTAATTTGTTTAGACTCAATAAAAGCCATGAACAATAATTTTGCCTTGGAAATGATGAATAATACTTGAGCGGTGTCGTGTATGACCAAAACCAGTGTGTCAAGTCCTTTGACTTCGCCCGGTTGGTAAGCAGTGGCATCACCTTGCTTACAACCACTCGCATACAACTTGTAATGTGCCTAAAACCGAAATTTGGCTGCAAAACTCTGAAATTTGGAAAATTCATTCAGTTGAGTCATTGGCTTGTTGTATGAACTTTGCTAGGGATAGTTTTACTTGCTATACATGAGTTTGCTTTGAGATAGATCCTATCTTGTTTTCCATGTCTAGTTGTTTATAGGAGGTGATACTCATTCCTTGCTCTCACTTGTAATGCTCTCTAAAATAGCTTCTAAAGTGATCTTACGCTTAACTTGAGTCTTTGTTGGGCACGTAGAGCTTTTCCTATTCTCATAGGATCACATCACTTAGAGCATCTATTCATTGTCTTAGCTCTATGTATGAAGCTTTTGCACTCATTTTGCATTTCATGGCATTTGTGGCCGAAATCTTGAGTTTTGAGCTTTGATGAGCTGCATGTGTCAACAAGGGGAAGAAATGTGCATTTCATTCATATTCATCCAAGGGGGCAAAAATGGTGCATTTTCATTCTTGCATTAGTCAAGGGGGAGAAATTGGAATTTGTGGCCTTTTGAGTTTTGGTCCGCTTTGGTCCTTTAATTGGTATCTCTTTGCGTACTTGGCTCATTTCACCCTTCTTGGTATCTTGAGTGTGCATGTTCCCAGGGGGGAGCTTTTGCTAGATGTGTTGAGCCTTTGCCTCTTCTGGAGGGTCTAGCTTGCTTTGTTGGCTCCGACAGGTTTCGAGTGCTTCTTGAGCTCTAAGTGTTTTAATTGGTATCTTTGGAGTTCCCTTGGTGTTTCAATTGGCATTCTGAGCTTTGAGAGCTGTGATTGGTATCTTGGACTTGCTAGTGGTGTTGAGCCCGTTTTTGTGCCTATTCTTGAGGGCTAGCTTTGTTTTTCTTGGTTGCGTCGAGCCATTGCCCATGTCTTTGGGAACCAAGTTTTGGACTCGTTTTGCTTCTCTCAAGTGACCCCGTTTTGGCTTTCTTAGCTTTTTGGTCATTTGGAGAGCTTTACCTTGTGGCTAAAATCTGAAATGCACTTGTGTTGACAATGCACTCATCAAGGGGGAGATTGTGAACACATGGTGGATAAGTACCCATATAGTTCAGTTTTGTGATGAGTGATTGCTCAACACTTGAGCATTTCAGTTTGGGCAGAAGCGGGGCTCGGAGTGAGGGACCATGGGCGCCGGCGGACTAGCTGTGGTGGCTAGTGCTTGGCACCGATGGGTGCGAGAAGACATGGAGGTAGACCGAGTTGACCAAGTCAAGACGACGGACAAGTGGGACTCGGAGTCCAACCGGGCGAGGACAAGGTGGCTCGAGTCGAGCGGTTTGGTGGTTTGGGCCTCAAAACCATCCGAAGGCAGTTTCCGAGTTTGGGCCTCAGAACTCAGGGTTCGGTAGTTGAGCCCAAAGCTATCGGTGGTGGGTTTCGTGTGTTTGGGCCTCAAAATCTAGGCGGAGCTTCTGGGGAAGCGGGAATGCCACGTGGCGGAATCCTGGAGGTTGCGTCAAGGCGACAGCAACTCCTGGCAGGAAGCGGGGCCGTCCATTCAAATTGAGGAAGATATTTTCCGGAGCTTCGACTGTAATGCTTAGGCTAGGTAGTTCACTCATGTATCTAAGGGGGTCTTTGGGAAATAGCCAAAGCCCGATAAGTAGGAGGTGAAGGGGTATCCTTCATCCTATCTCTTGAACCCTAATCATTTTCTCCAACTCTCTCTCTACCCTCTCTCTAGTTCATGAGATCCCTAGGTTGATTTCACCAACCTCTGTAAGAACTTGAGTTTGTTGCGAGGAATCGGAGGCCGTAACCTTCGTAAGCCATGGTGGCTTCGATTTATTGATCGAGGCCCCGTTTTGCTTGTGTTCTTCGCGTTTTTCTTTTGCTCCCTCTTTGTTCCCGAGATGATTTCTCTTTGTAGGGAGTAGCTCTTGCAAATCCATTTGAACCATGTTGTTCGTATTCCAGAGGAGCATCTTTGCACCGAAGGGTTCCTCCTCAAACCTCTCAAGTTCCCAGATCGAGCGATTTCTTTGCGGTGTTCTTCGTTCTTAAGTTTTTCGCCCAAATCTTTTGATTCCTCTCAATCCGAACCAAATTGAGCAATGATTCTTTCGGGATAGCTCCCCAACTGCACTAGAATCATGCCTACAAAGTTTGGTTGCAGTTGGAGACCATTTGGGTAGGTTTGGGAAGATTTGGAGGAGAGAAAAATGTGTTTCGGGTTCACTGTGCAGTTTTTGGGGGCGTCGGACGATCCCGACGGACGCTGAAATTCATCCCGTTGGACGCTGCCCATCCCCTAGCCAAGCGTCCGTTGTCTGGGGCTGTTTCAGGCTGTTTTTTTGAGCATCGGACGCTAGCGTGGGACTCGTGTCTGTCGCCCATCGGACCCGCGTCCGTCGCCCTCTTCGCAGCGTCCATCACCCTCTGTCAGCGTCCATCGCTAGCGTCCGTCGGCCTTCCAGCAAAGTTTTCAGGATTTTCTTCATCGTTGTTTTGGTCGTTTCTCCCTCGTCCGGACTCCGAATTGAGTTTCGTTTGTTGCGTTGGTTTTGTAATAACGCAGGGAACTGGATGAAGCACTTGTGAGACAAGTTATCATAAATATTTTTGGGTGAGCTCTCTTCTCTTCTCTCTAGGGTTTGAGAGTCACACTATCGGGGTCTCGGTTTCAGTTTTTGGTTTCTGGAAGATCCGTTGTACCTCTTGGTCATAACCATAGGAATCCACCCTCTCTAGCATCTTCATATTGCTGGTGGAGTAAGCTTTCTTGCTGGGGTTGTTTTTGGGAAGAGTGGCCCGAATATTTGGAGAGAAATTTGAGGCTCCCATTCACCCCCTCTTGTCGCCGTTCTCGGTCCTTCACGTTTCTTCCGAGCTCGCTCTTTGGGTGTGATTTTGGGACAAGGGTCAAGCAATCGAAGTTTCCGAAAGAAATTTTTATTTGGCTCCCATTCACCCCCCTCTAGTCGCCGTTCTTGGTCCTTCAATTGGTATCAGAGCCGGTTAAGGATCAATCCACCTTACACGGTTGTTGATCCGCGAAGGCGACATGGAGCGAGGTGCTGGTAAACCTCCCTACTTCGATGGAACCAAGTTTTGGGAGATTTGTGAGAATGAGAACTACGTGGTTCTTGAGGCTCGGATCACCGATGCCCAGGTTACGCAGCATGTGTCAAACGCAAGAGCCCGTAGCATTCTCTTCTCTTGTTTGTCTCTTCCAGAGTTTGAGCGGGTTTCAAGTATCACTACGGCACGGGAGATCTGGCAAATACTCTTGAGATATCATGAGGGAAACCTCAGATCTAGTCCAGACTCTTCTACACGTACCTAGAGAGTACGAGCACTTTGCTCAGTTGGCCGGCGAATCTGTTGACGGGATGTTGAATCACTTCCAATATATCGTCAACAAGATGTGTGCTAATCGAGCCAACTTGCATTAGGATGATCATGAGATGGCTATCAAGCTTTTGCATGCTCTTGATCGAAAGGTGTGGGAGATAAAGGTGGCTGCCATTCAGGAGTCGCCGGCCAAGTCCTCGGAGATTGACTACCAGACCCGAGCCAAGCTTAAAAACCCGTCGAAACCATCTATGGCGTTGGTTTCTAGTCCCGGCGGTACGTCTTCTTCCTCCTCTGACCCTTCACACTCCTTGTTTGCCTTGTCTTTGATTTCTGTGACAGAGGAGCAAGTGGAGGCTCTTGAAGATGATGAGCTAGCCCTAGTCATCACTAGGTTCTCATGGTTCCACAAAAATTGTTTGAACCGACGACGTGGTGGCTCGGCCAAGGGGTGCTACCATTGCGGTGATGAGGATCACTTCATCGCAAACTGCCCCAAGAAAGCTACGGGCGACTTCACCAAGCGCAAGGACAAGCGCGAGCACCACTTCGAGGACAAGCACAAGCCCAAGGGGAGCTACCACCGAAGGTCCTCCAAGAAGGTGGTCGACAAGGTGAAGGCCAAGCACCGAGCCTTCCTCACCCCCCCTCAGCGACATCAATGCCTCCTCCGACGGAGGTGCTTCCTCAAGCGATGATGAGTCAAAGGGGAAGGTGGAGGACAAGTTCAACGGCCTATGCTTCTACACCGACGCCAAGAATGGTGGCTTTTGCACCATGGCGATTGAAGAAGAAAAGGTCAGCAAGCGCAAGGACGACTTCGACTACAACCCCGACACACCCGAGGTATTACCCACCATCGAATCCCTCTCTCTCGAGATTGAGTCTCTCAACGACACCTTGATGAGTCAGGATGCATTGCTCAAGCGTGCCGCTTGTGAGAGGAACGATTTTAAGGCGAAGTACCTTAGCGCGCTTCATGAGCTAGATTTTGCTAAGGCGTCAGTGGTGGTTACCGAGGAGGTAGAGTGTGATGCTTGTGCCATCCACATGTATGATCTTGTCACTCTCCAGGACAAGTATGGCACTCTACTTGAGGAGGTTAGTGAGCTAATTGGTGAGCTTAGGTTGGTCCTGTGGTCACTGACTGAAGTGGTCTTGTGCTCGTTTCTCTCTCGTCCGGACTCCGAATCAAGTTCTGTTTGTTGCGTTGGATTCGTATTCACGTAAGGAACATGATTAGGTACTTTTGAGACCAGTTCTCATAAGTATTTTTAGGTGTGTTCTTGCCTCTTCTCTCTAGGGGTTGAGAGTACCGCTCTCAGTGTATCGGTTTCGAGTTTGTGGCTTCGATAGTTCTCCATCTTCTCCGACCGCTCCGCTGCACTTTTAGGGGTCTTCCTAAGGTGTCCACCTACTTGTTAGGTCGTGTGCGAGTCGGTTATTCCGAGGTCAAGTTTTGGGTGTGAGTTTGGGACAAGGGACAAGTCTTTGAGTTGGATTTTTTTGGCTCCCATTCACCCTCCCCCTCTGGTCGCCGTTCTCGGTCCTTCAATTGGTATCAAAGCCGGTTAAGGATCAATCCACCTTACACAGTTCTTGATCCGCGAAGGCGACATGGAGCGAGGTGTTGGTAAACCTCCGTTTTTCAATGGAACGAACTTCTCCTACTGGAAGGTGCGCATGTCCGCCGATCTACAAGGAGTTGATTCGATCATATAGGAGACTTGTGAGAATGAGGGTTTTCGTGTTCTTCCGGCTCGTGTTGACCAACTCCAAACTTCTCAACACAACACAAACAGTCGAGCATGGAGTATCCTCTTCTCGAGCTTGTCACTTCCGGAGTTTGAGCGAGTCTCGAACCTCTCTACGGCACGAAAGATCTGGCAAACACTTGTGCGATATCATGAGGGAAACCCTTAGATCAAGTCCAGACTCTTCGACAGGTACCGTAGAGAATACGAGAACTTTGTTCAGTTGACCGGTGAATTTGTTGACGGGATGTTCACTCGCTTCCAATATATCATCAACAAGATGCGTGCTAATCGAGCCAACTTGCCTTATGATGATCATGAGATGGCTATAAAGCTTTTGCATGCTCTTGATCGGAAGGTGTGGGAGATGAAGGTGGCTGCCATTCAAGAGTCACCGGGCTATGATGCCCTGACCGTGGACGAGCTGTTCAGCAAGCTCAAGTCCTCGGAGATTGACTACCAGACCCGAGCCAAGCTTGAAAACACGTCGAAACCATTTATGGCGTTGGTTTCTGGCCCCGGCGGTACGTCTTCTTCCTCCTCTCACCCTTCACAATCTTTGTTCACTTTGTCTTTGATTTCTGTGATAGAGGATCAAGTGGAGGCTCTTGGAGATGATGAGCTGGCTTTGGTCATCACCAAGTTCTCACAGTTTCACAACAACCATTTGAACCGTCGGCGTGGTGGCTCAGCCAAGGGGTGCTACCGTTGCGGTGATGAGGATCACTTCATCGCAAACTGCACCAAGAAAGCTGTTGGTGACTTCACCAAGCCCAAGGACAAGCGCGAGCACTACTTCGAGGACAAGCACAAGCCCAAGGGCGGCTACCACCGAAGGTCCTCCAAGAAGGTGATCGATAAGGTGAGGGCCAAGCACCGAGCTTTCCTCGCCTCCCTCAGCGACATCGATGCCTCCTCCAACGAAGGTGCTTCCTCAAGCGATGATGAGTCGAAGGGAAAGGTTGAGCACAAGTTCAACGGCCTATGCTTCTATGCCGACGCCAAGCACGGTGGCTTTTGCACCATGGCGATTGAAGAAGGCAAGGTCGGCAAGCGCAAGGATGGCCCCGACTACGACTACGACTCCGACATACCCTGATGAGTGTATGGGTGTCCCGATCTTTCGGTGGAGATAGATAGCTATAATTTGACTGGAGAGACGTTCACAATCCGACTACAACGGTCCAAGGACGCTGCGCCTTAGCAATCGATATACTAAATCCAGCGGTTGCTCACGATCTTGCGGATCACAAGCAACCAAACCACTAGGGTTATTCCTACAAGCAATCGAAGAACAAGCAAGAACAAGTAGAACAAGCACTCAATTGCAATATGAAATATGAAGGTTCAGATCTGATACACATGAAGGTGGGGTTCCGAATCAAGTAGAACGGATGGTCTAGTCGACACATGTGTCTACAAGGATGTAGCAGCAGCTAAACTTTCATCTAAACAAAACCCAATCTGTTTGTGGCGGCTCTAGTGGGATATAAGGAGGAGGGAGGATGACCACAAGGGTCCTGGTGTCGTCCTACAACCCTAGGATGAGTCCCTAATGGACTCAACTTGATACACGGGCCATCGACCCAAAATAGGGTGACGCAGCACCGTTGGCAGAAAAGATCTCGGTATTAAATTGTTTACTGCGCACGCATCTGATAGGATATAGGTATAAGTCCGGACCCATTGGAAAGTAGACTTGATAAGCTTTCCAAAAAGTGCTAGAACGTCCCAATCGGAGTCCGTATGAAGTCGTGGCAACCGTCGCAAGTTTGGACTCTTCTGCAGTCCGAATTGAACTTTACAAAACGTGTTGGATTTGGACTCTTTATTTCCTTAGATCCAAAGTGACGTGGTGGCCTGGTGGAGGACGTTAGAAACACTTGGATTTGGTCCCCAATCAACTTCATTGATCATCCATGCTTTCCATATGCAATCTAACCCTTCCTTGATCCATGTAAGCAATTCTGAGAATGAAAACATACACACTTCATAGTACAACACCCATTCATCAAATGTAACAATGATAAACCTCATATTGAATGGTTTCACCTTTGGTATAGAAGTGGTTGGCATGGTCATATATAAGCCGATGATGTCCTCATCATTCTCCCTTTCTTGACATCAAACCATCCTCGGTTTGACCACTATCGGAGGATGTGTTGTAGATACAAGCAAACCATGCTCCCATTCTTGATAGTTATCCTATTTCTTTAAAATAAAACTAGGGAAGCTTGACATGGCATGGTTATTGTTATTGCATACTTCTAAGTGATTAGTTCTGTTCACTATAAAAGGACTTTGTATATTTGAGCAAATGTAAATTCGGTTTACCATATACTCATCTTCATAATTATATTTGCCAATAGCATGAAAACTGATATTAGAAGAACATGGTAATTCAAATCTATCAGTTAGATTATTCTGCAAATAGTTAAGCTCACAAAGATCATTGAATTCAATATATCTGATTGTATGTAAAGATGACAACAATTGAGCTTCTTCATTTTCATTTACAATATGAACAACATGCTTGAATTCAGCACTCATTAATACAGAATTCGTAGCTTTATTCACTAGTTGTGGTATGGATATAAGTGATGCACTACCACACAACTCTTCTTTGTCACAAGTAAAATCAAGCATATTAAAGTGTGACAAAGGAAAATCAGCGACCAGTTCAACAATTGATTGATCTATAATATCATGATTAGTTGACAAATGTAAGTCAACTAAAGTATTCTCACCTTGATTTAGTTTACAAGCATTTGACATACCTTGGATGCTCATCTCAATTGGTGTAGGTGTAGCCAGATTCACGCTCTCTTTAAATGTTTCACCTCTTATCTCAAATCGATTGTTGTCGACATGTATATTATCATCTACTTTCTGCAAATTGTCAATAATAGGAGAGACAAATGCTTCTATAGTATTTGTATATTCCCTTTGTAGCTTTACTTCAGCATCACAAGCAAGATCAAACAACTCATCAAAATTCTTATAATGTTTATCAACAAGTATATTCTGAATTTCCACATTAAGACCATGCAAAAATCTATGTTCCAGAAACTCATCGGTTCCTTCTAAGCCACAACGTAGCAAACCCAATTTTAGTTTCTCTAAATATTTTGCTACAGTTTTGTTTCCTTGTTTTATAGATTTCAAGTTTCCATTCAAAATTTCAGAATAATAGCTAGGAACAAAAACATCTCTAAAATGTCTTTTCATATCTTTCCATGATTAAGGAGCTTTATCAAATCTACAAAGGTGTTTCCACTCAGTTAAAGCATAGTTGATAAGAACACTTGGAGCAATGCTAACCTTTTGTTTTTCAAATAGATCATATTTTTTAAATTCCTTATCTACATGTAGCTCACATTCAATATATGCATGAGGATCATAGTTTCCTTCGAACTAAGGTACTGCAGATTTTATTTCATCAAACCAACATCACATACCTCATGAGTAGCATGGTTATCACTTGTCACACCCCTAGCAAAGTGATTGGAATAGGCAATCTGATAATCTCCAATTTCCATGTAGATTTCTGTCATGATTAGAACAAAACAAGAAACATACACAATAATATTTATGTTCCTATCAACTATTAGGATGTGGTTGTGTAATTCACTCACTCTCAACCTGTTCAAACAAACTCTTACAAGTTCTTACCAAGCAAAACAGGAGGTGGCAGCAACCAACAAGTTGGAAACCCTAGAATAGTGTATCGACACCGTAGCAATAACACCTGTAAAGTTGTATCCGGATATGTGGAGCTATAGGAGGGCTAAACAATAATGTGCAAGGAAGTACTAGCACCACATTAGTTGCAAAAGCAAGTTCAGAGATCGTTCAACGGAGGTACCGTGCTAGTCCTAGGCTAGACAGTGCTAGAGACGTGAGCCTAGACACAAACAAAGTCACGGTACAGCAAAAAAAAGGCACAAGAATAGCAAGCAAAACACTCCCTTTTTTTCCTCCTCTCTTCTTTTCTTTCTTTTCTCTTTCTCTTTCTCTTCTTTTCTTCTTTTTTTCTATTTTCTTTCTGATTTTTTTTCTTCTTCTTTTCTTTTACTTTGCACAACTATAACAAAATTGGATCTTGACAAATCAGATTCCAATAAGCAACGTAACAATGTGTTTTCTTTCTTAAAGAACTAGCAATGCTAATATTTTTTTATGTGCCTAAATCAGATCTGGATGTAAAAAACAATTGTGGATGGATATGGTACGGCGAAGATGTATATGGTAGCAACGATTGCAAAAGAAATATATATGATGTAGTGGAGATGTATATGGTGATGGTAAAACACAGCAGATATAGTGGCCAAAACGTGACAAGAACTCGAAACTCTAAAAGCCTAACCCTAAGACCAGCAACACGACTCAACCGATTTAAACCAAACTCAACAAGCCCGAACTAATCAATACTAGTAAAAGGCTCAAAAGGTCTATGGGATTATGGGAAACGAATCTACTATTTTTTGTTGGCTTTTTTTGGACTTTAGGAAATTAAAAGCAAACTGAAATCTCTCACTGATGAAACCTTGCTCTGAATACCACTTGATGAGTGTATGGGTGTCCCAATCTTTCGGTGGAGATAGATAACTACGATTTGACTGGAGAGACGTTCACGATCTGACTACAACGGTCCAAGGACGCTGCGCCTTAGCAATCGATACACCAAATCCAGCGGTTGCTCACGATCTTGCGGATCACAAGCAACCAAACCACTAGGGTTATTTCTGCAAGCAATCGAAGAACAAGCAAGAACAAGTAGATCAAGCACTCAATTGCAATATGAAATATGAAGGTTCAGATCTGATACACATGAAGGTGGGGTTCCGAATCAAGTACACCGGATGGTCTAGTCGAAACACGCGTCTACAAGGAAGTAGCAGCAGCTAAACTTTTATCTAAACAAAACCCAATCTATTTGTGGAGGCTCTAGGGGGATATAGGGAGGAGGGAGGACGACCAAAGGGTGCTGGGGTCGTCCTACAACCCTAGGATGAGTCCCTAATGGACTTAAGTTGATACATGGGCCATAAGCCCAAAATAAGGTGACGCGGCACCGTTGGCAGAAAAGTCTCGGCAATAAATTATTGACTGCAGTCGCATCTGGTTAGATATAGGTACGAGTAAGGACCCATTGGAAAGTAGACTTGATAAGCTTTCCAAAAAGCCCTATAACGTCCCAATCGGAGTCCATATGAAGTCGTGGCAACCGTCGCAAGTTTGGACTCTTCTGCAATCCGAATTGAACTTTCCAAAACGTGTTGGACTTGGACTCTTTGTTTCCTTGGATCCAAAGTGACGTGGTGGCCTGGTGGAGGACGTTAGGAACACTTGGATTTGGTCCCCAATCAACTTCATTGATCATCCATGCTTTCCATATGCAATCTAACCCTTCCTTGATCCATGTAAGCAATTCTGAGAATGAAAACATACACACTTCATAGTGCAGCACCCATTCATCAAATGTAACAATGATAAACCTCATATAGAATGGTTTCACCTTTGGTATAGAAGTGGTTGGCATGGTCATATCTAAGCCAGTGATGTCCTCATCACACCCGAGGTATCACCCACCGTCGAGTCCCTCCATCTCGAGATTGAGTCTCTGAACGACACCTTGATAAGTCAAGATGCGTTGCTCAAGCGTGCCGTTTGTGAGAGGAACGATTTTAAGGCGAAGTACCTTAGCACGCTTCATGAGCTAGATTTTACTAAGGCGTCGGTGGTGGTTACCAAGGAGGTAGAGTGTGATGCTTGCGCCATTCACATGTCTGATCTTGTCACTCTCCAGGACAAGTATGGCACTCTACTTGAGGAGGTCAGTGAGCTCAAGGCTAGGCCTAGCTTACTTGGTGCATGCAAGTCTTGCTTAGGCTTGCGTTCTGAGCTGACACAGAAGGATGGTAGGATCGTTGTGTTAGAGAAGGTCAGCTTAGATAGCACTAGAGAGTCGGATCGCTTTGAGGCTTTGGAGCTTGAGATCGCATCGTGCAGACACGACAAGATGCGTACCGAGGAGGAAAACACATACCTTCGGTCCATCTTGAGCTGGGTGTCTTGCCGAGAGCCGTAGTTGGGGATGATGCTTAGCCAATGCAAAAGGGCTGGCAGCATGGGAGGTGGCTTTACTATAGGTGGGAAGGACGATAGCATGCTCGGTAAAATCGGTGAGTGCAGTGGTTTGAGCGAGAATGGGAAACCCACCACAACTCCCAAGCTTACCAAGATCACTCCACCTAAGCCTACCGACCCCTCTGAGTTTCCTGTGAGGGATGGTGTGTTTGAAGAGCCACCCAAAACCACTCCACAGAAGCAAGTGTGGATTGCCAAACCGAACCATCTTCGCAACCCACTTGACATAATGTCAGACATCTCTAGTGATCCCCTTCCTAAGAAAGCTAGAGCCACCCAACCCAACAAGAGAGTGCCTACCAAGAGTGCGGTATGGTACCATTGTGAGTATTGTGAGCGGGGTGGACATTTGGCTGAGTTTTGCTATATGAGGAAGAGAGATGATCGGAGGCAGTTTGAGTTGAACAACCGGGACATGTACCACCCACCATTTGGGGTGCGTGAACCGGAAGTTCGGAGGCGCACTACTAGGCCTAGGGGTACCGGTCGTGACCCATACGACTATGGGCCTCGTGGCGGTGGCTTTATTCCACCCTTCCCTAGCGGACCAAGTTTTCCCCATCGTGGTGATCGCTATCCTCCCATGGGACAGGAGATGTTTGGTTTTTCTCCTAACCCATTCTTTGGGCAAATGGGACAACACTGGTATCCTTCGCGGTTTACTAACCCTAGTGTTGCACCGTTTGCTCACCCTATGCCTTTTTATTGATGTAGGAAGGAGGACTTGGCTTGTGGATTCCGGATGCTCACGCCATATGACCGGAATTGCCAAATGGTTCTCTAGCCTCGACCCTGTGCATCACACCGAGTATATCACATTCGGGGACAAGAGTAAGGGTAAGGTTGTCTCCCGAGGGTCGATCCGAGTGAACTCTTCTTTTGTCCTCATGGATGTTGCTTTGGTTGCGAATTTGCATTTTAACCTTCTTTCAGTTTCGCAACTCCTTGATGACGGTTATGAAGCGAGTTTCAAGCCTAATCTCTCTCGGATTTTGGACTCTTGTGGTGAGCTTGTTTTCTGGATTTTACCCTTTGGGAATGTTTTTCATGCGTATTTTACAATCTCTTCTAGACCTTCTCGATGTCATCTTGCGGGGTCTTCTTCCGAGCTTTGGAAGTGGCATAGGAGATTGGGACACTTGAGTTTTGACTTGCTTGCAAGGCTTAGCTCAATGGACCTTATCCAAGGATTGCCAAAGCTAAAGTTTGAGAAGGATTTGGTTTGCCATCCTTGTAGGCATGGCAAGATGGTTTCCGCTTCCCATCCTCCTGTGATGGAGATCATGACCACTAGACCCGGCGAGCTCCTACACATGGACAAAGTTGGTCCAGCTCGGGTTAAGTCGGAGGGAGGGAAGTGGTATGTTGTTGTAGTCGTTGATGACTATTCGAGGTACTCTTGGGTGTTCTTTTTGAAGAGTAAGGATGAGGCTTTTCCACTTGTTCGAGATCTGATTTTGAGATTACAAAATGAGCTACCTAAGAATGTCATGAGAGCTATCCATAGTGACAATGACACTGAATTCAAGAATGCTCACTTTGCAACTCTTTTCTCTTCTTTGGGTCTCGATCACCAGCTTTCCTCACCTCACACAACCCAGCAGAACGGTGTTGTTGAGTGCAATAATCGGACCCTTGTTGAGATGGCCAGGACGATGCTCGATGAGCATAGGACTCCTAGGCGGTATTGGGCCGAAGCACTCAGTTCTGCTTGCTATGTTTCCAATCGCATTTTTCTCCGAGCTTTCAAGAAAAAGACCTCTTATGAGCTGCGATTTGGGAGACCACCCAAGGTAATTCACCTATGGGTGTTCGGGTGCAGGTGCTTCATCCTCAAAAAGGGTGGTAAGTTGGACAAATTTGAGTCACGGTCTTCTAACGGTATCTTTCTTGGTTATTCTACTCACTCTCGTGCTTATCGTGCACTTAACATTGAGACTAACCGAGTGATGGAGACTTGTGAGATTACCTTCGATCAGACTATGCCCTGTGTTTCCATTGCTTTTGAGCTTGCAGGTGATGATGAGGTGAACACTAGCATCTTTGTGGAGGACGAGCAGGATGATGCCGATTGGGGTGATCCCGAGCCAACTCCACTGGCTGCCCCCGTCGACCTTGCGACGTCCACTTCAGATCACAGTTCCGATCCGACTACTTCCTCTACATGGGGGCCGTTCGAGCAGCTTCCTTAGTAGGTGCCCGTTGCACCTGAGGGAGCTCCAGCTGCTGTTGAGGGGGAGGCCACTTCGTCCAGGCAAGCTCCACACCACATCTAGCGGCAGCACCCGCCGGAGAACATCATCGGCGACATTGACCGTCGAGTCACGTGGCCCTGGTTCTATATCTCTCACTTTGCTCATTCGGCTTTTGTCGCTTCTTTTGAGCCCCGAGATGTTGGACATGCTTTGATGGATCCGGATTGGGTTAATGCCATGCATGAGGAGTTAGAAAACATTGAGCGAAACCATGTTTGGGTCTTAATTCCTCCACCACCTAGTTGCCACCCCATAGGTACCAAATGGGTTTTCAAAAATAAACAAAGTGAAGATGGGGTGGTAATGCGCAACAAGGCTAGTTTCGTAGCTCAAGGCTTTTGTCAAAAGAAGGGAATATACTATGAGGAAACCTTTGCTCCCATAGCTCGTTTAGAATCCATTAGAATCCTTCTAGCTTTTGCGGCTTCTAAGGGTTTTAAACTTTTTCAAATGGACGTTTAAAGTGCTTTCTTAAACGGCTACATAGAGGAGAAAGTTTATGTTAAACAACCTCCCGGTTTCAAAAATCCCAAGTTTCCAAAACATGTTTTTAAACTTCACAAAGCATTGTATGGTTTGAAACAAGCCCCTAGAGCATGGTATGATAGATTGCGAACCTTTTTGCTTCCTAAGGGTTTTAAAATGGAATCGGTAGATAAGACGTTGTTTCTCCTCAAGCAAGGCAAAGACACTCCCCTTGTCCAAATATACGTGGATGATATCATCTTTGGTGGTTCTTCTCATGCTCTTGTTGCCAAGTTTGCAGATCTTATGAGCAGGAAATTTGAGATGAGCATGATGGGAGAGTTGACTTTCTTTCTCGGGTTGCAAATCAAGCAAACCCGGGAAGAGACGTTTGTGCACCAAGGCAAGTACACAAAGGATATCTTGAAGAAGTTTGACATAGGCAAGGCAAAGCCCCTCTCGACGCCTATGTCAACTACTACTGCCTTGGATGCGGACGAGGAAGGAGAGGCGGTGGACCAGACCGAGTACCGAAGCATGATCGGGTCGTGATGAGTGTATGGGTGTCCCGATCTTTCGGTGGAGATAGATAACTACGATTTGATTGGAGAGACATTCACGATCCGACTACAACGGTCCAAGGACGCTGCGCCTTAGCAATCGATACACCAAATCCAGCAGTTGATCATAATCTTGCGGATCACAACCAACCAAACCACTAGGGTTATTCCTGCAAGCAATCGAAGAACAAGCAATAACAAGTAGAACAAGCACTCAATTGCAAATAAGAGATGAAGGTTCAGATGTGATACACATGTAGGTGGGGTTCCGAATCAAGTAGAACGGATGGTCTAGTCGACACACGCGTCTACAAGAAAGTAGCAGCAGCTAAACTTTCATCTAAACAAAACCCAATCTGTTTGTGGTGGCTCTAGTGGGATATAAGGAGGAGGGAGGATGACCACAAGGGTCCTGGTGTCGTCCTACAACCCTAGGATGAGTCCCTAATGGACTCAACTTGATACACGGGCCATCGACCCAAAATAGGGTGACGCAGCACCGTTGGCAGAAAAGATCTCGGTATTAAATTGTCTACTGCGCACGCATCTGATAGGATATAGGTATAAGTCTGGACCCATTGGAAAGTAGACTTGATAAGCTTTCCAAAAAGTGCTAGAACGTCCCAATCGGAGTCCGTATGAAGTCGTGGCAACCGTCGCAAGTTTGGACTCTTCTGCAGTCCGAATTGAACTTCCAAAACGTGTTGGACTTGGACTCTTTGTTTCCTTGGATCCAAAGTGACGTGGTGGTCTGGTGGAGGATGTTAGGAACACTTGGATTTGGTCCCCAATCAACTTCATTGAGCATCCATGCTTTCCATATGCAATCTAACCCTTTCTTGATCCATGTAAGCAATTCTGAGAATGAAAACATACATACTTCATAGTGCAGCACCCATTCATCAAATGTAACAATGATAAACCTCATATAGAATGGTTTCACCTTTGGTATAGAAGTGGTTGGCATGGTCATATCTAAGCCTGTGATGTCCTCATCATTCTCCCTTTCTTGACAGCAAACCATCCTCGGTTTGACCACTGTCAGAGGATCTGTTGTAGATAAAAATAAACAATGCTCCCATTCTTGATAGTTATCCTGTTTATTCATTTTCAAGCTAGGGAAACCCAACATGATATGGTGATGGTTATTACATACCTCTAATTGGTCATATCTTTTCACAATGGAAGGAGATTGTACAATTGAACAAATGTAAATTCGGTCTACCATATACTTCTTTTCACAATTATATTTGCCAATAGCATGAAAACTGATGTTAAAAGAACATGGCAATTCAAATCGAGCAATCAGATTATTCTACAAATCGCTAAGCTCACAATGATCCTTGAACTCAATGTACCCTATTGTATGTAAAGATGAAAACAATTGAGCTTCTTCTTTTTCATTTACAATATGAACAATATGTTGGAATTCAGCACTCATTGATTTAGAATTTTTAGCTTTATTCGGTAGTTGTAGTATGGATATAAGTAATTCATTATTACACAACTCTTCTTTGTCACATGGAATATCAAGCATATGAAAGTGTGACAAAGGAAAATCAGTGATGGGTTCCACTATTGGTTGATCTAGGATATCAAGATTAGTGGAGAAATGCAGTTCAACTAAAGCATGCTCACCTTGATTTATGTTACAACCATCTAACTTACCTTTGATTCTCTTCTCAAATGGTGTTCTTGCAGCTAGATTCATGCTCTCCTTTAATGTGTCACCTCTAATATCAGATTGATCAATGCCAATTGGTATATTGGCATCCGCTTGCTGCAAATTGTTAGTAATAGGAGAGACACATGCTTCTATAGTATTTGTGAGATCTGTTTTTAGTGTTATTTCAAATTTACAAGCAAGATCAAACAACTCACCAAAAGTCTTATAATGTTCATCAACAAGGATATTCTGAATTTGCACATTAAGACCTTGCAAAAATCTATGTTCTAGAAACTCATCGTTTTCTTCAAAGCCACAACGTAGCAAACATAATTTCAGTCTATCTAAGTATTCTGCTACAGTTTTGTTTTCTTGTTTTATAGATTGCAATTTGCCATACAAAATATCAGAATAATAGTTAGGAACAAAAACATCTCTAAAATGTCTTTTCATATCTTTCCATGATTGAGGAGCATTAGCAAATCTACAAAGGTGTTTCCACTCAGTTAAAGCATACATAATAAGAACACTTGAAGCGACTTTAACCTTTTGTTTTTCCGAGAGATCATACTTTTTAAATTCCTTGTCTACATGTAGCTCTCATTCAATATATGCATAAGGATCATAGTTTCCTTCAAAATAAGGTAGTGCATATTTTAGTTTATCTAGCAAAGCATCACATACCTCGTAAGTAGCAAGCTGATCACTTGTCATACCACTAGCAAAGTGATTCGAATATGCAACCTGATCATCTCCTAATTTCATGTAGATTCCTGCCATGATTAGAAGAAAACAAGAAACATACACAGTAATATTTATGCCCCTATCAACTAGTAGGATGTGGTTGCTATAATTCCCTCACTCTCAACTTGATCAAACAAATTCTTACAAGTTCTTACCAAGCAAAACAAGAGGTGGCAGCAACCAACAAGTCGGAAACCCTAGAAGTAGTGTATCGACACCGCAGCAACAACACCTGTCAAGTTGTATCCGGATATGTGGAGCTATAGGAGGGCTAAACAATAATGTGCAAGGAGGTACTAGCACCACATTAGTAACAAAAGCAAGTTGAGAAATCGTTCAACGGAAGTACCGTGCTGGTCCTAGGCTAGACCGTGCTAGAGACGCGAGCCTAGACACTAACGAAGTCATGGTACAATAGGAAGAGACACAAAAACAGCAAGCAAAACAATCCCAATTTTCCTCCTCTCTTCTTTTTTTTCCTTTCTCTTCTTTTGTTTATTTTCTCTTTCTCTTTGTTTTTCTTTTCTGTTATGCTCTTTTCTTTTATTTTTCTTTCTGATTTTTTTTCCTTTTCTTTAACTCTCCTCAACTAGAACAAATCTAAAACTTGACAAATCAGATTTCAACAAAAGCAATTGACAATGTGTTTCTCGAACAAGAATAGAACTAGCAATCCTGATTTTTTTTGTGTGCCTAAATCAGATTTTTTCGATGAGGAAAAAATAGGGTGGATGGATATGGTGCAGCAAAGATATATATGGTAGCAATGATTGCAATGGAGATCTATCTTTGTGTGCCCAAATCAGACTTTTGTGGTGTAGAAAAAAAATAGCGGAGATGGTTATGGTGCAGCAAAGGTGTATATGATAGTAATGATTGCAAAGGAAATATATATGATGTAGTGGAGATGTATATGGTGATGGTAAACGCAGCGGATATAGTGAAAAAAACGTGACAAGAACTCGAAACTCTAAAAGCCTAACCCTAAGACCAGCAACACGACTCAACCGATGTAAACCAAACTCAACAAGCTCGTACTGAGTAATACCAGTAAAAGACACAAAGGGTTTATAGGATTATGGGAAAACAAATCTACTACTTTTATTGGTTGTTCTGGACTATAGGAAATTAATAACAAACTAAATTCTCTCACCGATGAAACCTTGCTCTGAACACCACTTGATGAGTGTATGGGTGTCCCGATCTTTCGGTGGAGATAGATTACTACGATTTGACTGGAGAGACGTTCACGACCCGACTACAACGGTCCAAGGACGCTGCGCCTTAGCAACCGATACACCAAATCCAGCAGTTGATCACAATCTTGCGGATCACAACCAACCAAACCACTAGGGTTATTCCTGCAAGCAATCGAAGAACAAGCAAGAACAAGTAGAACAAGCACTCAATTGCAAATAAGAGATGAAGGTTCAGATGTGATACACATGTAGGTGGGGTTCCGAATCAAGTAGAACGGATGGTCTAGTCGACACACGCGTCTACAAGGAAGTAGCAGCAACTAAACTTTCATCTAAATAAAATCCAATCTGTTTGTGGCAGCTCTAGTGGGATATAAGGGGGGAGGGAGGATGACCACAAGGGTCCTGGTGTCGTCCTACAACCCTAGGATGAGTCCCTAATGGACTCAACTTGATACACGGGCCATCGGCCCAAAATAGGGTGACGCAGCACCGTTGGCAGAAAAGATCTCGGTATTAAATTGTCTACTGTGCACGCATCTGATAGGATATAGGTATGAGTCTGGACCCATTGAAAAGTAGACTTGATAAGCTTTCCAAAAAGTGCTAGAACGTCCCAATCGGAGTCCGTATGAAGTCGTGGCAACCGTCGCAAGTTTAGACTCTTCTGCAGTCCGAATTGAACTTCCAAAACGTGTTGGACTTAGACTCTTTGTTCCTTTGGATCCAAAGTGACGTGGTGGCCTAGTGGAGGACGTTAGGAACACTTGAATTTGGTCCCCAATCAACTTCATTGATCATCCATGGTTTCCATATGCAATCTAACCCTTCCTTGATCCATGTAAGCAATTCTGAGAATGAAAACATACACACTTCATAGTGCAGCACCCATTCATCAAATGTAACAATGATAAATCTCATATAGAATGGTTTCACCTTTGGTATAGAAGTGGTTGGCATGGTCATATCTTAGCCTGTGATGTCCTCATCATTAATGATACATCCGACCGAGGTAGGGTTGGCCGAGGCCCGATAAATTGAGGTTGCCCGGACCCCAACAGTTCTTAGGCACACCCACTCGGGGAAAGGCCCAATCTCCCTAAAAGACTAGTCTGATAGGGGAAGGGTGGCTCTCCCTTTTAAGGTGGCTTCCTCCTCCCAAGCTAAGCAAGGTGGGATTATTCAGAGGCTCACACATTCGCCGCCTGACTACAACTGGGCCACTTAGCCCATTATTTATTGTGTCTTTGCCAACGGGTAATAATGGAGGATGTCCTCATCAGGTCGCTTCTGTACCTAACGGCGACGCAGCCGGACATTCAGTTCGCCGTCTGCCTGTGTGCTCGCTTTCAGGCGTCCCATGGACTTCGCACAAGCAGGCAGTGAAACACATCATGAGGTACTTGCGCTTCACTCCCGAATTGGGTCTTTGGTTTTCCACCTCTTCCTCTCTTGTGCTTTGCGGTTATTCTGACGCCGACTTTGCCGGTTGCCGACTTGATCGGAAGTCCGCTTCTGGGAGTTGCTAGTTTCTCGGGTCTTCTTTGGTTTCTTGGTCTTCTCGCAAGCAGTCTAGCGTGGCACAGTCGACGTGCAAAGTTGAGTACATTGCCACGGCTAAATGTTGCTCGCAGTTGATTTGGATGATTGCCACTTTGAAAGATTTCGGTCTTGAGCTTACTAAGGTGCCTCTGCTTTCCGATAGCACGAGTGCAATTAGTGTGGCCAAAAATTATGTGCTTCATTCAAAGACCAAGCACATTGAGGTCCTCTTTCATTTCTCGCAAGATCATTACGAGAAGGATGACATTGACCTCCGGCATGTCGAGACCCACAACCAGCTTGCGGATATTCTCACAAAGCCTTTGGACCAAGCTGCGTTTTCTCGCCTTCGGGGTGAGTGGGGTGTTTGCTTTCCTTTTTAGAGGAGGAAAGTTTTGTGTTTCATAGTTATTTTTGTCTTTTATTTTTCCTTCTTCTCAATTGGTGTCTTGTTAGTGTTAGTTGGTGTCATTGCATTTTGCATCTCATTTGCATTTGTGACATAGTTCATTTCAAGCTTCATACTTATAGCTGATATAATGAATCTATGCTCTGTTTGAGGTGCTTTATGTGTCTATGGTGTTTGCCTAACTTAGACTCTTTTTGATCTCTAGATATGCAATAGAGTTAAGTTAGCAAAGTTTTAAAACTGTATTTACTTCCCCATGTCACCTCTGAAATGGCACTAGCATGTGTAGGCTTTTGAAGACCCTTCTTGGCTGCCTTGTATATAGCTTGTAAGTATGGCTCTTCATTGTTTCATTCACTACCTTTTGAGCACCATGATTAATATCTAAAATGAAATTGCTCTCTGTTTTGTGAATTGGAAAGATCGAGTTGGGTCTACATTGTGAGCACTTCACCATGTGTTCGAGACTGCTTCCCATATGGGTCGATACTTGAGCGGTGTCGTGTATCACCAAAACCGGTGTGTCAAGTCCTTTTACTTCGCCCGGTTCGTAAGCAGTGACATCACTTTGCTTACAACCACTCGCATACAACTTAAATGTGCCTAAAACTGAAAATTGGCTGCAAAACTCTGAAATTCTAAAAATTCATTCAGTTGGGTCATTGGCTTGTTGTATGAACTTTGCTAAGGGATAGTTTTACTTGCTATACATGAGATTGCTTTGAGATAGATCCTATCTTGTTTGCCATGTCTAGCAGTCTCTAGGAGGTGATACCCTTTCTCTGCTCTCACATGATATGCTCTCTAAAATAGCTTCTAAAGTGATCTTAAGCTCAACTTGAGTCTTTGTTGGTGTAGGGTCGAGATGGCGGACTAGAGGGGGGTGAATAGTATTTTCTAAAAACTTAAACGCTTTGGGTAACCGAAACTATTGCGGAATTAAAACTATCGGTCTAGCCAAGACTACACCCCTCTATCTATTACTTTAACACCTAGCAAAGATGTCTATTATGCTACTTAAGGTGCCAAGCTAGGAGGCTCACCTAAACAAGTCTATGTTGCAAGGTCACACAAACCTAAGCAACTAGTACTCTAAGCACATCGGGAGCTCCTACACATACTAGTAAGCAAAGCACAAAGCACCTAAGCTCACTAGCAATGCTCTCTAGCAAGACTACACAAGTCAACTAGAGAGCTCAACTTACTTAGCTACACAAACTAATCAATGCAACTCATAAGGCTACTCAAGCCAACTAGCCACGCAAGAGCTACTTCTATGCTACACAAGCTAGAAGGTAACTAAGCTAACTACACAAGCTAAACTAGTTACAAGAGCAACAACTAATCACTAGCACAAGTATGAACAAGTAAACACAAGCTAGTGATTTGGAGAATGCAAACCACCGAGAAGATGTACACAAGGTTGACACGGTGATTTTTCTCCCAAGGTTCACTTGGTCCCCACCAAGCTAGTCCCCGTTGTATCGGCTCACTCACTTGTAGGTTTGTGACTTTTTACAGGCCTCACTCCCCTAACCCCCTCAAGGGTTGCTGCCTAACCAACACAAGATGAGGGCACTCAACGATACCTTCAACTAGAGTTGCTCTACGCGATCTCCCGCGGGGCGAGCATAACACCCCTCACAAATCTCTTATCCGGAGCCACGCACATGCTTCTTGCGTGCTTCGACGGAGCCACAAGCCACCAAGCCGTCTAGGAGGTGGCAACCTCCAAGAGTAACAGTCACCACGAGCTTGCAAGTCGATCACCTAGTGGCACACAAAGCTATCTCTCAAAGCAACGCACTAGTAATCGCTCTCTCACACAATCGTATGAACTCTATCAAGTGTGTGTGAGTTAGAGAGCTCCCAACCAAGCACAACAAAGGGTAACACAACCCCAAGGTGCTCAATCAGCCCCAAGGGTCGTCCATGAGCTATTTATAACCTCCCCCACATAACTAGCTGTTATACCCCTTCACTGGGCACTCTGCGTAGGCGACGGACGCGCCTTTATGTTGCGACGGACGCTCCGTCTCAGCGTCCGACGCCCTGTCGGAACTAGCTGTTGGGCTGACACGCGTGCGACGGATGCTCCGCGCCAGCGTCCGACGCTCAGCCCCTCAGTGTTCGGCACCTGTCTTCGAACAACGTCGTTTCCAGGGTCCTCTGGAAGGTCGACGGATGCTCCACGTGAATCCGACGGACAGCGTCCGTCGCGAGCTGAAATCCTCCTGGAACTTTCAGTAAGGCCGACGGATGCTTAGGGTCAGAATCCCCAGCGTCCGACGCCATCGTCCGTTGCGACGGACAACGTCCGTCACCTGTGTCTTCAGCGTCCGACGCCCTTTTCTTCACCAAAACTGTCTCTGATCTTTCCATCCTTGCTCTATGATGCTAAACACAAAGTGTACTCCCTTAGTGCATGTGTGTTAGCATTTTCACAATCATTTTCAAAGCATTTTCACTTGCTCTTACCGCGCCACTCGATCCTAGTTTATCACAAAGTTAGATCGCTCACGGTGGCACTAGATAACCGATATGCAAACAAGTTTGCTCCTCTTGATAGTACGGCTATCTATCCTAAACCCGGTCATATACTTCTCTACACACCTATGACCGGTGAAATGAAATGCCCTATGGTTATACCTTTGCCCTGCGCATTCCATTCCATTTCCTTCTCCAATGTTGATGCAACACATGCACCAACAACTTGTCAAATGATATGATCCACTCCATATCATCACATGACTGTGTTGGTTCATCAATCTTGACCTCACTTGCTCTTCACCGTTGCCTTGGTCCGTCAGCGCCAAGCATCACCCACTTGCCCTTCACACTTGCAACCGGTTCATCAAGCCAAGCCTCATCTTGATCTTCTCCACCTTGATCACATGACTCCATGTCATGTCTCATGTGCAATTTAGCTCCTTCATCACACAATCACCTGTGAACTAATCTCCTGTGTATATATCTCTTAAACACATATTAGTTCACCTAAGTTGTTACTCAATTACCAAAATCACATAGAGACTTTCAATCTCCCCATTTTGGGAATTGATGACAACTCTACAAAGATATGGAATTTAAGATCATTTTTGGACATTATGCCATTTATCCAACATTTAATCTCTATGTCATGATTTGGATAAATGCCACAAAATCCGACTTGGTAGTGATAGCCCCCCCTACATGTGTGCTCAACAAGATTTGTTCTAAGCCTTGCACACGTGCATAAATAGGTGTTTTTGGGAGTGCTAGCACTACTAAGTGATGCTAAGGGTTATAGGATAAACCTTTGAAGATACTCATTGTAGTTCCACTTGTAGTTCATCCTTAGCACCACCATGGTTAGCTAGATAACACAAAAACACTAGAAAGCCTGTGAGATCAACATTATAAGCAGGGGTTCTAGATACCACTTATTAGAACAACTATCTAGCTTACCAACCTATGCATGCTAGTTTATCAAGTCATCATTCAAATCCTATAACTAGCATACACCACACAAGCATGCATATAAAGATAAGACTTATGCAATATGCAAGCAAGCACATGAATATGCACATATCAAATGCAATCAATCAATTTCATGAGCTTGCTCCCCCTACTTGTGTGCATCACTTAGTCCAAGACTTTGATCCTTTGGTCTTGTTCCCTTATGTCATGTCTCTCTTTCCCTCTTAGTGCATGTCCAATATATATTCATATCTTTGCACTAATCTCTCCCCTTTTTCATCAATTTCCATAAAAGGTAATACTTCTTTATTGATGTAGAGGTTGCACTAGGGTAGATGGTTGATACTTTTTGATGGACACTAACATATATGTATTGGAATGACTCTTCATGTAAGATCATTGACCATTATACCATTGAGTGGGGCAATTCCCTTGTGGTCAAAGAAAAATGTCATCCAAATAAGCTTTGCAAGCAAGAGAACTTTGATTTGATCACTTAAAGTTGAGGATCACTTGTTAGATTGTAGGATATAACTTGTGAGATTACCACTTGTAGAATTATTTGAATTAACTCAATATGGATCATCACAAGTATGCTAGAACTTGACATCTTTTGCAAGTACCAATATGAAAGTTGATACTCTTTGAAAGATTAGCATAAGTCTAGATACCATTTGTAAGTTACATCTTGATATCCATTTGCATTGTTATCTTGTGCTTGAACTAGATTCATCTTCATGAGCTTCTATGTTGGACTTGAACTAAAATGAATAGCATAAGCTTTCAAGTCCGGTTTAAACCCTCTCTAAGCTTGTTAACGCGCATTAAGCGGTTATCTTATCGAGGTTGTACTTGTCACTTATACAATCCATGAATAGATCAAGTACTTGGGTTCACTAACTCATGAACAAACTCATATACTACCACTAGATCAAAAAACTCAATCACGCTATATGTCAAACATGTCCTAGAGGATAGTCATATAGATTTCATAGCAATGTGAATTCCAATAAAGCGCATGGTGAAGATCAATGAATACCACTCGGAATGTTAATCTTCACCCATATGATTTGAGTCCCACTAAAGATCAAGTGCACTATCTTATTGCGGTTTACTTGCTTCTTTTATGATCTTTGCTTGCATGAGAGAATACCAAATGATGTACCACATGTAGAAGGTGATTCTATTTGTAAGTTAAGATCATGAATCTCTCTTGGGTGTTGCTTGCTTTCTTTTGATCAACCCTATTGATTTTTTCAACTAAGCATCCAAATGACCCCTAGATTACCACTTCCATGTTAGCCTTCCAAGTACCACACTTGGTTTCACCTACACAACGGAGGCAAGCCCCTACACTTAGGGAGAAGTGACCTATCTCTAAGAATCATTCTTCATACTCACTTGAAGATAACTTTGTTGGATTGATTCAAATGTTGAACTCCATTTGATGAATGAACATGAATGCAATATGAGTTCAAACTATCTTGTTTAAGTACTTTTCTTTCTATCCAATAATTTCCAATTACAACTAGAACTTAAACTTTGTCTTCTTCTTGAGTTTGATCTTGATCTTCATCTTGAGTACCAAAAGTGTGCCAAAAACATTCCACAATCAAATGACCTTGTGATCATTGCTTTTTATGCTTCTATCTCAAACAAAAATCAAACATAGGTGCCTCAATTACTTGTACACATGATTCCATCATGAGGACCTTTCAATCTAAGTGACTCTAGATCAATCCAATAAATGTCACTTTTCTGGCAGATTCTGTACTCTTCATAGAATATATCATAAATCCCAAAGTACATATAAAATGATCATGAAATTTGGTGGAGATGTGCTTCACTAAGTCATCTAGCAGCCATAAAACTTTTAGCTTCATTGGACTTCTAGATGGCTACCAGATTTCACATCTTTTCACATAGGTACATGCTGAAAACTGTTGCACATGTGTTGACAAGATCCACTCCAAAACGAAGTATCCCTTATCCACTAATCATGAAACTTTCACAGAAACTACTACCATAAGTGTAGAGATTGAATACCAAATTTCAAGCCAATCCAAATAGATTTGATCTCTCAAACATGGCTATGATCACAGCTAGATCAGATTTGAAAAATAGGACAAATTTCAACACTATGAGCTATAGTTCTTCAAATTGGACCAAACTTGAACTCAACTTGTTTGAATACTTGCTCAAGACTTATAACCATTCAATCCACTTACTAAATGAAGTCTCTTGATCTTACTCATTCAAATCAACTCAATTTGATCACTAAGCATTAAATCCATTCAAACATCTTATAGCAAGTAACTAGTGCATATATATGTATCCAATTCAATCAACTCATATGCGTGTATATCCAATTGAAACATCTTGCACCCAAATGAACTTGTGAACTTGATCAACAAGAAATATACCTTAGTAGACCATGATCAATCCATTAGAAAGCTTCAACTAGAATATTTGCAAGCCTTCAAATAATCTAATAAACCACCACAACTTGATCATACACTTGTATGTTGTAGCACTTTAGACTTCATTATTTTGACTTAGCATTGGGATAAGGATAGCATTAATCTTCATTACTTGACTCAATCATATGATAATATGAAACACTTTGAATCAAGCCTCCAATGCCAATGGTACCTACACACATTCATCCACTTATTGATGGTACCCAAAGTAGTTTGGGTCCTCTCAAGTTAGGAGCAACATACTTAGGCAATGCCTTAGTATGGATAGCGGGATGTTTTGCAATAGCAACCATAGAGGTACCACTACCATCCTTTCTAAGCATATGATCATCATCAATAGAAATAGGCTTAGAAGTCATACCTAGGGGACATGAATTAGCCATGTGTCCCCTTTCCCGACATGAGTAGCACACTCTCTTTGCTTGAGCCTTTTTCTTCCTTGCTCATGTTGTGCTTCTCATTGTCTTGCCTCTTTTCTTTTGCTTGAATCTTCATCTCAAGCTTGGTAGGACACTTCGAGGCAAAGTGTCCCATATCTTCACATTTGTAGCACTTGATGTGAGCCAAATCTTTCTTCTCTTGATTCTTGCTCATTATCATGTCATCTTGAATAGGAGTTAGATGACTTGAGCTTGCTTTGCCACCTCTTCTAGTCTTCTTCTTCTTCATCATCCCGAAATCACCATCTTGATTGTTGATCTTGTCTTGCACTTGGGGTGTGACTTGTGGCATAGCTTGAGGCTCTACTTGTTGCTTCACCAATTTCTTGGTAGGGCACACTGAGGTGAGATGACAACAAATGTGACACTTGAAGCACTTGACATGCTTTAGCCTCTCTTCTTCTTTCTTCAACTTGGGCTTCTCTTTGTTTGGGCAACTATTTGCATGATGTCCCATATCACGACATATGAAGCACATGAAATGAGATAGCTTCTTTTGTTCTTGCTTCTTCATCTTTTTCTTGCCCTTGCTCTTGTTGAATCCAACTCCACTCTTGTCACTATAACTTCTTGTGTTTATCAACATATGCTCAAAGGTGACTTTGGAGTTGCAGCACCTCTCCAACTTGTTGCTCGTATTCTTCAATTCACTTTTGAGCTCATTGTTCTCCTTCAAAAGGTTAGTCTCACAAGACATAGAAGTAGAACAAGCATCTATATGTGAAGAACATGGAATATCAAGTAGATCATCACAAGAGGTGGATACATGCTTCTTGCCTACATCACAAGGGTTAGTAACAATATGTAGTTGATAATTTGACCCATGTGATGAGCTTTCATCATTTTTAAGGTTCATCAACTCATTTATTAGATCACCATGTTTGTGAACCAAAGCCTCATGAGATACCCGAAGATGCTCATGATCTAGCTTTAGTTCTTCATGTGAAGATTTAAGAACATCAAGTAAGTGCTTATGTTGTTCACATGAATCTTTTAGAGTTGAGATTTTCTTTGTTGAAGCCATAAGAAGTGAAGCATGCATTTCAATTAATTCTTCATGAGAATCAACAAGTTCCTCATGAGTTTCATTAAGCTCTTTTAGTGAACAACTAGAAGTGTGAAATATTTTCTTTTGTTGTTCACAAGTTTTCTTTAGAGATGAGATTTCCTTTTCCAAAGAAAAGGTTTTAGTTTTCTCATTCACTAAAGACATGGTCATGCTAGAAAGTTTATCTACAAGCTCATCATATGAATCAACATGATCAACAACATTGCTATTTTATACCTTTGTGTCACCTTGTGACATAGAGCAATGTGGTGATGTAGTAGAGCTTGTGATAGCATCATCAACTGAGCATGAACCATCTTCATCACCACCAAGTGTGCATGGAGTAGAATCATCATTTGCAACACTTGTGGCATCATCATCAATCTTGTCAAGTGTGCTTGTAGTTGATCTTTCATCATCATCACTTGACCATGAGGTCTATCTTCCACAATCACCAAGTTGTGGTCATGCTCAACATCCTCATGCGCCACTAACTCATCACCATCACTTGAGACCGTCCCATATTTTTCAATGAGATAGGACCAAATCTCATGAGGTTTCTTCATGTCCATGATCTCTCCAAATATGCATTGAGTCAAAGATCTATACATGATGTTAGTAGCTTGGATCTCTAGATCTAGGAATTTCTCTTGTGGTTGGGTTAGGTTCTCTTCATCCCACGCATGAGAAAAATCTACATCTACGATCCACCACATTTGAGGGCAAATAAATTTGAAATTGCATATCATCCAATTTTTCCACTGTGCAAAATGAGTGCCATCAAAAGTGTGTGGACAATCAACATCTAGCCCATAAGTTGCCATCCTCTCGGGTCGGTGAAGACCGCAAATGAGAGACCTCGGCTTTGATACCACTTGTAGGGTCGAGATGGCGGACTAGAGGGGGGTGAATAGTCTTTACTAAAAACTTAAACGCTTTGGCTAACCGAAACTATTGTGGAATTAAAACTATCGGTCTAGCCAAGACTACACCCCTCTATCTATTACTTTAGCACCTAGCAAAGATGTATATTATGCTACTTAAGGTGCCAAGCTAGGAGGCTCACCTAAACAAGTCTAGGTTGCAAGGTCACAGAAACCTAATCAACTAGTACTCTAAGCACACCGGGAGCTCCTACACATACTAGTAAGCAAAGCACAAAGCACCTAAGCTCACTAGCAATGCTCTCTAGCAAGACTACACAAGTCAACTAGAGAGCTCAACTTACTTAGCTACACAAACTAAGCAATGCGACTAACAAGGCTACTCAAGCCAATTACCCACGCAAGAGCTACTTCTATGCTACACAAGCTAGAAGGTAACTAAGCTAACTACACAAGCTAAACTAGTTACAAGAGCAACAACTAATCACTAGCACAAGTAGGAACAAGTAAACACAAGCTAGTGATTTGGAGAACGCAAACCACCGAGAAGATGTACACAAGGTTGACACGGTGATTTTTCTCCCGAGGTTCACTTGGTCGCCACCAAGCTAGTCCCCATTGTATCGGCTCACTCACTTGGAGGTTTGCGACTTTTTACAGGCCTCACTCGCCTAACCCCCTCAAGGGTTGTCGCCTAACCAACACAAGAGGAGGGCACTCAACGATACCTTCAACTAGAGTTGCTCTTCGTGATCTCCCACGGGGTGAGCAAACCACCCCTCACAAATCTCTTCTCCGGAGCCACGCACAAGCTTCTTGCATGCTTCGACGGAGCCACAAGCCACCAAGCCGTCTAGGAAGTGGCAACCTCCAAGAGTAACAGGCACCACGAGCTTGCAAGTCGATCACCTAGTGCCACACGAAGCTATCTCTCAAAGCAACGCACTAGTAATCGCTCTCTCACACAATCGGATGAACGCTATCAAGCGTGTATGAGTTAGAGGCCTCCCAACCAAGCACAACAAAGGGTAACACAACCCCAAGGTGCTCAACCATCCCCAAGGGCCATCCATGAGCTATTTATAAGCTCCCCCACAAAACTAGCTGTTATACACCTTCAGTGGGCACTCTGCGTAGACAACAGACGCTCCTTTATGTTGCGACGGACTCTCCATCGCAGCGTCTGACGCCCTGTCAGAACTAGCCGTTGGGCTGACACGTGTGCGACGGACGCTCCGCGCCAGCATCCGACGCTCAGCCCCTCAGTGCCCGGCGCCTGTCTTCGAACTGCTTCATTTGCGGGGTCCTCTGGAAGGTCGACGGACGCTCCACGCGAATTCGACGGACAACGTCCGTCGCGAGCTGAAATCCTCCTGGAACTTTCGGTAAGGCCGATGGACGCTTAGGTTTAGAATCCCCAGCGTCCGACGCCATCGTCCATTGCGACGGGCAGCATCCGTCGCCTGTGTCTTCAGCGTCCGACGCCCTTTTCTTCACCAAAACTGTCTCTGATCTTTCCATCCTTGCTGTATGGTGCTAAACACAAAGTGTACTCCCTTAGTGCATGTGTGTTAGCATTTTCACAATCATTTTCAAAGCATCTTCACTTTCTCTTACCGCGCCACTCGATCCTAGTTTATCACAAAGTTAGATCGCTCACGGTGGCACTAGATAATCGATATGCAAACAAGTTTGCTCCTCTTGATAGTACAGCTATCTATCCTAAACCCGGTCATATACTTCTCTACACACCTATGACCGGTGAAATGAAATGCCCTATGGTTATACCTTTGCCCTGCGCATTCCATTCCATTTCCTTCTCCAATGTTGATGCAACACATGCACCAAGCACTTGTCAAATGATATGATCCACTCCATATCATCACATGACCATGTTGGTTCATCGATCTTGACCTCACTTGCTCTTCACCGTTTCCTTGGTCCATCGGTGCCAAGCATCACCCGCTTGCCCTTCACACTTGCAACCGGTCCATCAAGCCAAGCCTCATCTTGATCTTCTCCACCTTGATCACATGACTCCATGTCATGTCTCATGTGAAATTTAGCTCCTTCACCACACAATCACCTGTGAACTAATCTCCTGTGTATATATATCTTAAACACATATTAGTTCACCTAAGTTGTCACTCAATTACCAAAATCACATAGAGACTTTCAGTTGGGCACGTAGAGATTTTCCTATTCTCACAGGATCACATCACTTAGAGCATCTATTCATTGTCTTAGCTCTAAGTATGAAACTTTTGCACTCATTTTGCATTTCATGGCATTTGTAACCGGATCTTGATTTATTGATGTTTGATGAGCTTCATGTGTCAACAAGGGGGAGAGATGTGCATTTCATTCCATTTTCAGCCATCTACTTCCAAGGCGGAGAAGGAGTGCATCTCATTGGTTTCATTGGTTTTGAGCCTCTTTGGTCAAGGGGGAGTTTGTGTGCTTCTTTTTCCCTAAGGAGCTCATTTGGTATCTTGAGTGTGCTTTTGTCCAGGGGGAGCTTTTGCTAGATGTGTTGAGCCTTTGCCTCTTCTGGAGGGTCTAGCTTGCTTTGTTGGCTCCGACAGGTTTTGAGTGCTTCTTGAGCGTTAAGTGTTTTAATTGGTATCTTTGGAGTTCCCTTGGTGTTTCAATTGGCATTATGAGCTTCAAGAACTGTGATTGGTATTTTGTACTTGCTAGCAGTGTTGAGCCCGTTTTTGTGCCTCTTCTTAAGGGCTAGCTTTGTTTTGCTTGGTTGCATCGAGCCGTTGCCCATGTCTTTGGGAACCAAGTTTCGGACTCGTTTTTCTTGTCTTAAGTGACCCCGTTTTGGCTTTCTTAGCTTTTTGGTCATTTGGAGAGCTTTACCTTGTGGCTCAAATCTGAAATGCACTTGTGTTGACAATGCACTCATCAAGGGGGAGATTGCTAACACATGGTGGATAAGTACCCATGTATGTTCAGCTTTATGATGAGTGATCATCCAACACGTGAGTGTTTTAGTTTGAGTGGCTTACCCTAACCCCTTGCGAAAGCAAGTCTATGCATGTCTATAGGCTTGTGGTGTGCAGGTGCTATGCCTAGTGACAGTGGTCAATGGCATGGAGAAGGTCGAGTAGAGGCTTGCTATGCCGATGGACTGAGAGCGGTGAAGGGCGGAAGCGGGGATCGGACTGAGGGACCATGGGCACCGGCGGACTAGCTGTGGTGGCTAGTACTTGGCACCGGCAAGTGCGAGAAGACATGGAGGTAGACCAAGTCGATCAAGTCAATATGGTGGACGAGCGGTTCGAGTGGAGGCTCATGGGACTCGGAGTCCGACCGGGCGAGGGCAAGCTGGCTCGCGTCGAGTGGTTTGGTGGTTTGGGCCTCAAAACCATCCACATCAGTTTCCATGTTTGCGCCGCAAAACTTGGGGTTCGGTAGTTGAGCCCGAAGCTACCGGTGGCGGGTTTCCTGAGTTTGGGCCTCAAAACTTAGGTGGAGCTTCCGAGGAAGCGGGGATGGAACGTGGCGGAATCTTGGAGGTTACGTCGAGGCGACGGCAACTCTCGGCAGGAAACGGGGCCGTCCATTCAAAATGCAGGAGATATTTTCCGGAGGTTTGACTGCAATGCTTAGGCTAGGTAGTTCACTCAATGTATCTAGGGGGGGTCTTTGGGAAATAGCCAAAGCCTGATAAGTGGGGGGTGAAGGGGTATCCCTCATCCCATCTCTTGAACCCTAATCATTTGCCCCAATTCTCTCTCTCTCTACCCTCTCTCTAGTTCATGACATCCCTAGGTTGATTCCACCAACCTTTGTAAGAACTTGAGTTTGTTGCGAGGTATCGGAGGCCGTAACCTCCGTAAGCCATGGTGGCTTCGATTTCGTGATTGTGTCCCCGTTTTGCTTGTGCTCTTCGCGTTTTGCTTTTGCTCTCTCTTTTTCCTGAGATGATTTCTCTTTGTAGGGAGTAGCTTTGCAAAATCCGTTTGAACCAATTTGTTCGTGTTCGTGAGGAGCTTCTTTGTACCGAAGGAATTCACCTCAAACCTCATGAGTGCGTAAATCGGGTGATTTCTTTGCGGCGTTCTTTGTTTTGTCTTTTCTCCCCCCAAATCCGAGTGTTCCCGTTTATCCTCTCCAAATTGAGCGATGATTTCTTCAGGATAGCTCCCCAACTACACAAGGATCATTCCTACAAAGTTTGGTTGCAGTTGGAGTTCATTTGGTTGAGTTTTGGGAAGATTTGGCGGAGTTTTCTGTGTGCTGTTCGTGAGCTCCGGACCACCCTCTAGACCACTTTGGATAAGGCTCTGGACCATAGGCGAGTGGTCCTGTGGTCTGGCCAAAAGTCTGCAGAGCAGCCCCTAGCTCCGGACCAAGCTTCGGACTAGTCCTGTGGTACCGTCGGACCATAGCACCAGACCATAGCAAGTTGTCCTGTGGTGTGGCCGAAAAACTGCAGTAAAGCACCTAGCTCTGGACCTAAGTGTCAGACCACTCATCTTGGTCCTGTGGTCACTCACTGAAGTGGTCTTGTGCTCGTTTCTCTCTCGTCGGGACTCCAAATCAAGTTACGTTTGTTGCGTTGGATTCATATTCACGTAAGGAACATGATTAGGTACTTTTGAGACAAGTTCTCATAAGTATTTTTGGGTGTGTTCTTGCCTCTTCTCTGTAGGGGTCGAGAGTACCACTCTCGGTGTATCGATTTCGAGTTCGTGGCTTCGATAGTTCTCCATATTCTCTGACTGCTCTGCTGCACCTTTAGGGGTCTTCCTAAGGTGTCCACCTACTTGTTAGGTCGTGTGCGAGTCGATTCTTCCGAGGTCATGTTTTGGGTGTGAGTTTGGGACAAGGGCCAAGTCTTTGAGTTGGATTTTATTTTGGCTCCCATTCACCGCCCCCCTCTGGTCGCCGTTCTCGGTCCTTCAAGTTTCCACCCCATAGGTACCAAATGGGTTTTCAAAAATAAACAAAGTGAGGATGGGGTGGTAGTGCGCAACAAGGCTAGGTTGGTAGCTCAAGGCTATTGTCAAAAGGAGGGGATAGACTATGAGGAAACCTTTGCTCCCGTAGCTTGTTTAGAAGACATTAGAATCCTTATAGCTTTTGTGGCTTCTAAGGGTTTCAAACTTTTTCAAATGGACGTTAGAAGTGCTTTCTTAAACGGCTACATAGAGGAGGAAGTTTATGTTAAACAACCTCCCGGTTTCAAAAATCCCAAGTTTCCAAACCATGTTTTTAAACTTCCCAATGCTTTGTATGGTTTGAAACAAGCACCTAGAGCATGGTATGATAGACTAAAAACCTTTTTGCTCTCTAAGGGTTTTAAAATGGGATCGGTCGATAAAACATTATTTCTCCTCAAGCAAGGCAAAGACACTCTCCTTGTCCGAATATACGTGGATGATATCATCTTTGGTGGTTCTTCTCATGCTCTTGTTGCCAAGTTTGCAGATCTTATGAGCAGGGAATTTGAGATGAGCATGATGGGAGAGGTAACTTTCTTTCTCGGGTTGCAAATGAAGCAAACCCGGAAGGGACGTTTGTGCACCAAGGCAAGTACACGAAGGATATCTAGAAGAATTTTGACATGGGTGAGGCAAAGCCTCTTTCGACGCCCATGTCGACTACGACTGCCTTGGTGCGGATGCGAACACATGGTGGATAAGTACCCATGTATGTTCAGCTTTATGATGAGTGATCGTCCAACACGTAAGTGTTTTAGTTTGAGTGGCTTACCCTAACCCCTTGTGAAAGCAAGTCTGTGCATGTCTATCGGCTTGTGGTGTGCAGGTGCTATGCCTAGTGACAGTGGTCAATGGTATGGAGAAGGTCGAGTAGAGGCTTCATGTGCCGATGGACTGAGAGTGGTGAAGGGCGGAAGCGGGGCTCGGACTGAGGGACCATGGGCGCCGGCGGACTAGCTGTGGTGGCTAGTACTTGGTACCAGTGAGTGCGAGAAGACATGGAGGTAGACCGAGTCAGCCGAGTCAAGACAATATACACGCGAGTCCAGCGGAGGCTCAAGGGACTCGGAGTCCGACCAGGCGAAGACAAGGTGGCTCGCGTCGAGTGGTTTGGTGGTTTGAGCCTCAAAACCATTAGCGTCGGTTTCCGAGTTTGGGCCGCAAAACTTGGGGTTCAGTAGTTGAGCCCAAAGCTACCAGTGGCGGGTTTCCTGGGTTTGGGCCTCAAAACCTAGGCAGAGCTTCCGAGGAAGTGGGGATGGCACGTGGCGGAATCCTGGAGGTTGCGTCGAGGCAACGACAACTCCTGCCAGGAAGCGGGGCCGTCCATTCAAAATGCGAGAGATATTTTCCAGAGCTTGGACTGCAATGCTTAGGCTAGGTAGTTCACTCAATGTATCTAGGGGGTCTTTGGGAAATAGCCAAAGCCCGATAAGTAGGGGCTGAAGGGGTATCCCTCATCCTATATCTCGAACCCTAATCATTTTGCCCCAACTCTCTCTCTGTACCCTCTCTCTAGTTCATGAGATCCCTAGGTTGATTTCACCAACATCTATAATAACTTGAGTTTGTTGCGAGGAATCGGAGGCCGTAACCTCTGTAAGCCATGGTCGCTTCGATTTGTTGATCGTGTCCCCGGTTTGCTTGTGTTCTTCGCGTTTTGCTTTTGCTCTCTCTTTTTCCTGAGATGATTTCTCTTTGTTGAGAGTAGCTTTGCAAAATCCACTTGAACCAAGGTTTTCGTAATCATGAGGAGCTTCTTTGCACGGAAGGAATTCTCCTCCAACCTCACGGGTGATTTCTTTGTGGTGTTCTTCGTTTTGCTCTCTTCTCCCCCAAATCCGAGTGTTCCCGTTTATCCTCTCCAAATTGAGCGATGATTTTTTCGGGATAGGTCCCCAACTGCACTAGGATCATGCCTACAATATTTGGTGGCAGTTGGTGATCATTTGGTTGAGTTTTGGGAAGATTTGGTGGAATGGATTCGGTTTTCGCGGGGTTCAGAGTTCCTGCGTGGGAGCGTTGGACCACCCTCCGGACGACTTTATCCTAAGCTCCGGACTATAGCAAGTGGTCCGGTAGTCTTGACTTTCTAAGTGTCAAGCAGCAAGGGGCGTCGGACCACCCTCCGGACCACTCAGTTTTTGAGCTCCGGACCATAGGTGAATGGTCCGGTGGCTCTGCTGAGGGAGTCTACCACGCGTCGGACCACTCGGCATAGTCCGACGGTGTAGTCCGACGACCTGGTCCGGAGGCAGAGAGCTTAATGGATTTCTTGAGCAAGAAGTTGGAGTGAGCACCGGACCACTCTCCATAGTCCGACGGTGAGCGTCGGACCAGAGTCCGGAGCTCAGGCACTCCCTGAGTCATTTTCTGTGTGAGCACCAGACTTCGGAAAGTGTCCGTCGGACTAGTCCGGAGCCTCTGGTCCGAAGCTAGGGTGCTCACTGTATAGGTCTGTCCCGGTGGGTGAAGGCATCAGACCTGAGCTCCGGACTACTTGCTATAGTCCAGTGGCTCAGTCTCATCTGGTCCGGAGCCTCTGTTAAGCTGCTGGTTACTTCGTTTGAGTTGCGGTTTGTTTCTCCGCATTCGTGGCTAGCTCTGCTGTGTTCCTAGGACATTTCCTAGAACATCCACCCACTTGTGGGTCGAGAGCCTAGTTCGTGCTTTGGGTCATGTCTGGGACAAGGGTCGAGATCTTCCGAAAGACATTTTTATTTGGCTCCCATTCACCCCCCTCTGGTCGCCGTTTCCGGTCCTTCAATTGGTATCAGAGCCGGTTAAGGATCAATCCACCTTACACGGTTCTTGATCCGCGAAGGAGACATGGAGCGAGGTGCTGGCAAACCTCCATTCTTCGATGGAACAAACTTCGCCTATTGGAAGGTGTGCATGTCCGCTTACCTCCAAGGGCTTGATACGAAGTATTGGGAGATTTGTAAGAGTGCTGACTACGTGGTTCTTGGCGCTGGGATTAATGAGCTGCAAATCACGCAACATGCGTCAAACACAAGAGCCCGTAGCATCCTCTTCTCAAGTTTGTCTCTTCCTGAGTTTGAGCGAGTTTCGAGTCTCACTATGGCACGGGAGATCTGGCAAACACTTGTGGTTTGTTTCTCCACATTCACTATGGCACCGAGCGTGCCAAAAAGTGTGTTGACACAAAATGTGACACTGTGCCTCACACACAGCAAGCCGGAAAGCGTGGCTTCAATCAGATGCCCGGGTGTTTCGAAATCCAGAGACGTGCCAGTCAGTTTGACCTGAAACTAACAAGGGATAAAAATCATTAGATACAAAACTGGAATATGCCGGGTGAGACCAGACAGTTCCATATATACGGTCCTGAAGCCACTTACGACGACATACAGCTATAGAAGCTGTCTGCCAACAAGTATTATAGATCATTCGGCTAAAACAAACATAAAGTATGTAAAGCGTTGATTGTCGAACATGCATGCATGGGAAAAGTAAGTTTGGACGAATCATAATTAACTGTGAGTTAAAGCGTAACTAAGCTCGGCAATCCAACCGAATTGTGATCCATGATGAAGGAACATGTAAGCAAACACAATCAAATTAATCTAAAGCCTGTATCTGCCGCATGATACCTAACTTTATCAAAGCTTAAATGTGGTTAACATGCACGAACCCGCAACACGTAGCAATCTAGATTAGTCTAATTCGGCTATTATGAACGTAAGATCTATTTGTAGAGACAACATGAAAGCAATAACTGTTAAAGCATAAATAGATCTATGAGAAAGAAAAGAGTCGAACCGTATCAATCTGTTGACACAAAAAGCGTCAGGATCTGCGAACACCTCGGGCTATTACCCGAATTAGATATCCAAAAGGTGTGCTAGTCGATTTGACTAGTTAATCGACAAGGACGATAACTAGAACAAAATCCAAATAAGACAACGGCGATACGCCCGGATGTCAAGATTTAGACTTGATCAGGATAACTAAAGCAGAGCTGAACGAGACAACAGCGATACGCCCGGATGTCAAAGCTCAGATTACTTCCACGTGGAACTTACAAGGATTGACGGAGGTCAAGGAGATGCAGCCCGTCGAAGCTTGAAGAACTCGTAAATAAACTACAACTAATACGATAAAAGAGTAGACTACTGGAAAGTAAATAAGAGTAATTGATTTGATTGATTGTATTGATCTATATTTCTCACGACCCCTAGGTACATATTTATACCCTAGCAATAGGAGTTGTAAACAGACATGACTCGTACCTTTCCTAAATAAAACAAACTCCTATTTTAAAGGAAATAACTGACTCGCGCAGGAGTCGGACTCAAATAACAATACTATTTTCCTAAACAGACACTTCTATTTTTAAGGAAAATAAACGACTCGTGCAAGAGTTGGACTCAAACTTCCATAGCAACACTGGTACGAAATCACCAGTTTCCTTATATCTTCTCTTCGATGAAACTTTCCATCGGTAGACTCTTAACCCGCAACTTCCTTCTATTTTCATCGGCAATTCCTTGTTGACATCAACCGCCACGCTACCTGGTGTTCATCGGCAACATGCCTATCAGCATCGGCAATACTTCTCAATCGGCACCTTTGCACTTCTGGTAACTTGTCTCCACAAATTAACCCTTATCGACAAGAATCATCAAGCTTCCATCGATAACAAACTTACCCTTCTTACAACACTCATTCCCATCGGCAAATCTAACCAATGACTTTCCGATGCTGACAGAAAATGGCCACTGATCCATGCAAGTCTTAGCTCATTTGACAAGTGCCGAAAAACGGTGTCAACACAATCTAGATTGGGCAAAAGAGTGTTACAAATATACTCCCTCCATCCCAAATTGTAAGTCATTCCAAGAATCTTGGAGAGTCAAAAAGTTTATAAAGTTTGACCAAATTTATATAATAGGATAATAACATATTTGATACCAACTAAGTATCATTATATTCTTTATTAGTTATATTTTCATACTATACCTATTTGGATGTTATAAATATTTTTGTTTCTCTCTATAATCATTGGTCAAACTTAAAATGTTTTGACTCTCCAAGATTCTTGGAATGACTTACAATTTGGAATGGAGGGAGTATAAAATATCTGAAACATGCAACACGTGCTAACTCAATGAATCTACTAGATCTTGCCAAATCTAATAGAGCCGATAACTATCTTGCTTTTGCTAAGCATATCGAGCAAACGCCTGCCGCACGGTATTTACTCGTAAACGAAACATAAGCGAAGACTTCTTGATTGTCGAGCAAGGATCCGCCACACAATCATTGAAAACAAACAAGATCCGAACACATGGTGGATAAGTACCCATGTAGTTCAGCTTTGATGATGAGTGATCGTCCAACACGTGAGTGTTTTAGTTTGAGTGGCTTAAGCTAACCTCTACGAAAGGAGAAACTTGTGCTTGTCTATCGGCTTGTGGTGTGTAGGTGCTATGCCTAGTGGCAGTGGTCAATGGCGTGGAGAAGGTCGAGTAGAGGCTTGTCATGCCGATGGACTGAGAGCGGTGAAGGGCGGAAGCGGGGCTCGGACTGAGGGACCATGGGCGCCGGCGGACCAGCTATGGTGGCTAGTACTTGGCACCGACAAGTGCGAGAAGACATGGAGGTAGACCGAGTTGACCAAGTCCGAAGGTGGATGCGCAAGTCGAGCGGAGGCTCAGGGGACTCGGAGTCCGACCGGGTGGAGACAAGGTGGCTCGCATCGAGTGGTTTGGTGGTTTGGGCCTCAAAACCATCTACGTCGGTTTCCGAGTTTGGGCCGCAAAACTCGGGGTTCGGTAGTTGAACCCAAAGCTACCAGTGGTGGGTTTCCTGGGTTTGGGCCTCAAAACCTAGGCGGAGCTTCCGAGGAAGCGGGGATGGCATGTGGCGGAATCCTGGAGGTTGCGTCGAGGCGACGGCAACTCCTGGCAGAAGCGGGGTCGTCCATTCAAATGAGTGGCTGAGAGTTACCGACTTGGATTACAATGTCTTAGGGCTAGGTAATTCGGTCTTGTATCTAGGGGGTCTTTGGGAAATAGCCAAAGCTCCGTTAAATAAAGGATGAAGGGGTATCCTCATTCTATCTCTTGAACCCTAATCACTTTTGTAAGAACTTGGGTTTGTTGCGAGGAATCGGAGGCCGTAACCTCTGTAAGCCATGGTGGATTTGATTTCGTGATTGTGCCCCCATTTTGCTTGTGTTCTTTGCGTTTTGCTTTTGCTCCCTCTTTTCCCGAGATGATTTCTCTTTGTAGGGAGTAGCTCCTGCAAATCCGTTTGAACCAAGTTATGCGTAATCGTGAGGAGCTTCTTTGCACCGAAGGAATTCTCCTCAAACCTCACGAGTGCGTAGATCGGGCATTTTCTTTGTGGAGTTCTTCGTTCTTGAGCTTTTTCCCAAATCTCTTCTCCTTTTGCTCTAAGACAAATTGAGCGATGATTTATTCGAGATAGCTCCCCAACTGCACTAGGATCATGCCTATAAAGTTTGGTTGCAGTTGGTGATAATTTGGTTGGGTTTTGGGAAGTTTTTGCGGAGTAGAAACTATTTTCGCGGGTTTCAGAGTTTCTGCTCGAGAGTGTCGGACCACCCTCCAGACGACTTTCCCCGAGCCCCGGACCATTGCAAGTGGTCCGGTGGTTTTGACCAGCTAAAAGTGTCAAGCAGCAAAGGGTGTCGGACCAGGTACGTTAGTCCGACGGTGAGCGTCGAACAAAAGTCCGGAGCTAGGGAGCTTGCTGTGTTGTTTTGCGCAGAGGCTGGAGTGAGCACCGGACTACTTCCCATAGTCCGACGGTGAGCGTCGGACCAGAGGTCCGGAGCTTCGGCACTCACTGTGTGGTTTCTGTGTAGGCATCGGACTTTCAAAAGTGGGTGTCGGACCAGTCCGACGGTCACCTGCAGAAGCGTCGGACCAAGGCTCTGGACCTTGTGCTAAGGTCCAGTGGTCTTGATCAAGTGGTCCGACGGTCACTGTTTGCGCCTGTTTTGTCTAGGTTCTTGCCTCTTTTCCCTAGGGGTTGAGAACCTGTGTTTTGGGGTTTCCGGTGATTTTCCTCCACTGCCGGTGAGCTCTCTTTTCTCAGTTGGCTCGCGAATCTGTTGACGGGATGTTCACTCGCGTCCAATCTATCGTCAACAAGATGCGTGCTAATAGATCCAACTTGCCTTATGATGATCATGAGATGGATATCAAGCTTTTGCATGCTCTTGATCGGAAGGTGTGAGAGATGAAGGTGGCTGCCATTCAGGAGTCACCGGGCTATGATGCCCTGACCGTGGACGAGCTGTTCAACAAGCTCAAGTCCTCGGAGATGCACTACCAGACCCAGGCCAAGCTTGAGAACCTGTCGAAACCATCTATGGCGTTGGTTTCTGGCCTCAGCGGTATGTCATCTTCCTCCTCTGACCCTTCACACTCTTTGTTCGCTTTGTCTTTGTTTTCTGTGACAGAGGATCAAGTAGAGGCTCTTGAAGATGATGAGCTGGCTTTGGTCATCACCAAGTTCTCACGGTTTCACAACAACTGTTTGAACCGTCGGCGTGGTGGCTCAGCCAAGGGGTGCTACCGTTGCGGTGATGAGGATCACTTCATCACAAACTGCCCCAAGAAAGCTGCAGGTGACTTCACCAAGCGCAAGGACAAGCGCGAGCACCACTTCGAGGACAAGCACAAGCCGAAGGGTGGCTACCACCGAAGGTCCTCCAAGAAGGTGATCGACAAGGTGAAGGCCAAGCACCGAGCCTTTCTCGCCTCCCTTAGCGACATCGATGCCTCCTCCGACGGAGGTGCTTCTTCGAGCGATGATGAGTCCAAAGGAAAGGTTGAGGACAAGCTCAATGGCCTATGCTTCTACGCTGACGCCAAGCACGGTGGCTTTGCACCATGGCGATTGAAGAAGGCAAGGTCGGCAAGCGCAAGGAAGGCCCCGACTACGACTACGACTACGACTCCAACACACCCGAGGTACCACCCACCGTCGAGTCCCTCTCTCTCAAGATTGAGTCTTTGAATGACACCTTGTTGAGTCAGGATGCTTTGCTCAAGCGTGCCGCGTGCGAGAGGAACGATTTCAAGGCTAAGTATCTTAGCACGTTGCATGAGCTAGAGTTTGCTAAGGCGTCAGTGGTGGTTACCGAGGAGGTAGAGTGTGATTCTTGTGCCATCCACATGTCTAGTCTTTTCACTCTCTAGGACAAGTATGGCACTCTACTTGAGGAGGTCAGTGAGCTGAAGGGTAGGCCTAGCTTACTTGGTGCGTGCAAGTCTTGCTTAGGCTTGCGTTCTGAGCTGGCACAAATAGATGCTAGGATTGTTGTGCTAGAGAAGGTCAGCTCAGATAGCACTAGAGAGTCGGAACGCTTTGAGGCTTTGGATCTTCAGATCGCGTCGTGCAAACACGACAAGATGCGTACCCAAGAAGAAAACACATACCTTCGGTCCATCTTGAGCTGGGTGTCTTGCCGAGAGCCGCAGTTGGGGATGATGCTTAGCTAATGCAAAAGGGCTGGCAGCACGGGAGTAGGCTTTGCTATAGGTGGGAAGGACGATAGCATGTTCAGTAAGATCGGTGAGTGCAATGGTTTGAGCGAGAATGAGAAACCCACCACAACTCCCAAGCTTACCAAGATCACTCCACCTAAGCCTACCGACCCCTCTAAGTTTCTACTGAGAGATGGTGTGTTTGAAGAGCCACCCAAAACCACTCCACAGAAGCAAGTGTGGATTGCAAAACCGAACCATCTTCGCAACCCACTTGAAGAACTGCCAGACATCTCTAGTGATCCCCTTCCTAAGAAAGCTAGAGCCACCCAACCCAACAAGAGAGTGCCTACCAAGAGTGTAGTGAGGTACCATTGTGAGTATTGTGAGCGGGATGGGTACTTGGCTGAGTTTTGCTTTAGGAGGAAGAGAGATGATCGGAGGCCGGTTGAGTTGAACAACCGGGACATGTACCACCCACGAGTTGGGGTGCGTGAACCCGAAGTTTAGAGGTGCACTACTAGGCCTAGAGGTACAATGCCTCAAGGTGCTAGGCCTTAGGAGGCGAGTCCACGCAGTGGTCGTGCCCGGCGGGGTACCAGTCATGACCCATACAACTATGGGCCTCGTGGCGTTGGCGTCACTCCTCCCTTCACTAGCGGACCACGTTTTCCCCATCGTGGTGATCGCTATCCTCCCACGGGACACGAGATGTTTGGTTTTTCTCCTAACCCATTCTCTGGGCAAATGGGACAACACTGGTATCCTTCACAGTTTACTAACCCCAGTGTTGGTCCGTTTGCTTACCCTATGTCTTTTTACTGATGTAGGAAGGAGGACTGGAGGAGACTTGGCTTGTGGATTCTAGATGCTCACGCCATATGACCGGAAGTCCCAAGTGGTTCTCCAGCCTCAACCCCGTGCACCACACCGAGTATATCACTTTCAGGGACAAGAGTAAAGGTAAGGTTGTCTCCCGAGGGTCCATCCGAGTGAACTCTTCTTTTGTCCTCAAGGATGTTGCTTTGGTTGCGAATTTGCATTTTAACCTTCTTTCGGTTTCGCAACTCCTTGATGACGATTTCGAAGTGAGTTTCAAGCCTAATCTCTCTCGGATTTTGGACTCTCGTGGTGAGCTTGTTTGCCGGATTTTACCCTTCGAGAAGGTTTTTCGTGCGGATTTTTCTATCTCTTCCGGACCTTCTCGTTGTCTTCTTGCCGGTTCTTCTTCCGAGCTTTGGAAATGGCATAGGAGATTGCGACATTTGAGTTTTGACTTGCTTGCAAGGCTTAGCTCAATGGACCTTATCCAAGGATTGCCAAAGCTAAAGTTCGAGAAGGATTTGGTTTGCCATCCTTGCAGGCATGGAAAGATGGTTTCCGTTCCCATCCTCCTGTGACTGAGGTCATGACCACTCGACCCGGCGAGCTCTTACACATGGACACAGTTGGTCCAGCTCGGGTCAGGTAGGAAGGAGGGAAGTGGTATGTGGTTGTAGTCATTGATGACTACTCGAGATACTCTTGGGTGTTCTTTTTGGAGAGTAAGGATGAGGCTTTTCCACTTGTTTGAGATCTGATTTTGAGATTGCATAATGAGCTACCTAAGAATGCCATGAGAGCTATCCGCAGTGACAATGGCACAGAATTCAAGAATGCTCAATGTGCAACTCTTTGCTCTTCTTTGGGTCTCGATCACCAGTTTTCCTCACCTCACACTCCCCAGCAAAATGGTGTTGTTAAGCGCAAGAATTGGACCCTTGTTGAGATGGCCAGAACGATGCTCGATGAGCATAGGACTCCTAGGTGGTATTGGGCTGAAGCACTCAGTTCTGCTTGCTATGTTTCCAATCGCATTTTTCTTCGAACTTTCAAGAAAAAGACTTCTTTTGAGCTGCGATTTGGGAGACCACCCAAGGTAAGTCACCTACGTGTGTTTGGGTATAGGTGCTTCATCCTCAAAAAGGGTGGTAAGTTGGATAAATTGGAATCACGGTCTTCTGACGGTATCTTTCTTGGTTATTCTACTCACTCTCGTGCTTATCGTGCACTTAACCTTGAGACTAACTGAGTGATGGAGACGTGTGAGATTATCTTCGATGAGACTATCCCTGTGTTTCCACCGCTTTTGAGCTTGTAGGTGATGATGAGGTGAACACTAGCATCTTTGTGGAGGAGGAGCAGGATGATGCCGATTGGGGTGATCCCGAGACAACTCCACTGGCTGCCCCCGTCGACCCTGCGACGTCTACTTCGGCTCACGGTCCTGACCCAACTACTTCCTCTACATGGGGGCCGTTTGAGCAGCTTCCTCAATCCGTCCCCGTTGCACCTGAGGGAGCTCTAGCTGCTGTCGAGGGGGAGGCCACTTCGTCCAGGAAGGCTCCCTGCCACATCCAGCGGCAGCACCCGCCGGAGAATATCATCAGCGACATTCAGCTTTTGTCGCTTCTTTTGAGCCCCGAGATGTTGGACACGCTTTGATGGATCCGGATTGGGTTAATGCCATGCATGAGGAGTTAGAAAATTTTGAGCGAAACCGCATGTGGGTCTTAGTTCCTCCACCACCTAGTTGTCACCCTATAGGTACCAAATGGGTTTTAAAAAGCAAACAAAGTGAGGATGGGGTGGTAGTGCGCAACAAGGCTAGGTTGGTAGCTCAAGGCTTTTGTCAAAAGGAGGGAATAGACTATGAGGAAACCTTTGCTCATGTAGCTCGTTTAGAAGCCATTAGAATCCTTCTACCTTTTGCGGCTTCTAAGGGTTTTAAACTTCTTCAAATGGACGTTAAAAGTACTTTCTTAAACGGCTATATAGAGGCGGAAGTTTATGTTAAACAACCTCCCAGTTTTGAAAATCCCAAGTTTCCAAACCATGTTTTTAAACTTCACAAAGCTTTGTATGGTTTGAAACAAGCACCTAGAGCACGGTATGATAGGCTAAAAACCTTTTTGCTTGCTAAGGGATTTAAAATGGGATCGGTAGATAAGACGTTGTTTCTCCTCGAGCAAGGCAAAGACACTCTCCTTGTCCAAATATACGTGGATGATATCATCTTTGGTGGTTCTTCTCATGCTCTTGTTGCCAAGTTTGTAGATCTTATGAGCAGAGAATTTGAGATGAGCATGATGGGAGAGTTGACTTTCTTTCTCGGGTTGCAAATCAAGCAAACTCGTTCGTGCACCAAGGCAAGTACACGAAGGATATCTTGAAGAAGTTTGACATGGGTGAGGCAAAGCCTCTTTTGACGCCCATGTCGACTTCGACTGCCTTGGATGCAGACGAGGAAGGAGAGGCGGTGGACCAGACGGAGTACCGCAGCATGATCGGGTCGCTTCTGTACCTGACGGCGACCCGGCCGGACATTCAGTTCGCCGTCTACCTATGTGCTCGTTTTCAGGCGTCACCACGGACTTCGCACAAGCAGGCGATGAAACGCATCATGAGGTACTTGCGCTTCACTCCCGAATTTGGTCTTTGGTTCTCCACCTCTTTCTCTTTTGTGCTTTGTGGTTACTCTTACGCTGACTTTGCTGGATGCCGTCTTGATCGGAAGTCCACTTCTGGGACTTGCCAATTTCTCGGGTCTTCTTTGGTTTCTTGGTCTTCTCGCAAGCAATCTAGCGTGGCACAGTCGAGATGCGAAGCTGAGTATGTTGCCGCGGCTAGTTGTTGCTCTCAGTTGCTTTGGATGATTGCCACTTTGAGAGATTTTGGTCTTGAGCTTACTAAGGTGCCTCTGCTTTGTGATAGCACGAGTGCAATTAGTGTGGCTAAAAATCCTGTGCTTCATTCGAAGACCAAGCACATTGAGGTCCGCTTTCACTTCTTGTGTGATCATTACGAGAAGGGCGACATTGACCTCCGGCATGTCGAGACCCAAAACCAGCTTGTGGATATTCTCACAAAGCCTTTGGATGAAGCTGCGTTTTCTCGCCTTCGAGGCGACTTGGGCGTTTGCTTTCCTTTTTAGAGGAGGAAAGTTTTGTGTCTCTTAGTTCTTTTTGTCTTTTCTTTGTTCTTCTTTTCTATTGGTGTCTTGTTAGTATTAGTTGGTGTCAATGCATTGTGCATCTCATTTGCATTTGTGACATAGTTCATTTTAAGCTTCATATCTATAGCCAATATAATGAATCTATGCTCTGTTTGAGGTGTTTTATGTGTCTATGGTGTTGCCTAACTTAGACTCTCTTTGAACTCTTGATATGCAATAGAGGTAAGTTAGAAAAAGCTTTAAAACAGAATTGAAATTCCCCATGTCACCTTTGAAATGACACTAGCATGTGTAGGCTTTTGAAGATCCTTCTTGGCTGTTTGGTATATAGCTTGTAACTATGGCTCTTCATTGTTTCATTCACTACCTTTGAGCACCATTCTTAATATCTAAAATGAAATTGCTCTCTGTTTTGTGAATTGGAAAGATCGAGTTGGGTTTGCATTGTGAGCACTTCACCGTGTGTTCGAGACTGCTTCCCATATGGGTTGATACTTGAGCGGTGTCGTGTATGATGAGTGTGTGGGTGTCCCGATCTTTCGGTGGAGATAGATAACTACGATTTGATTGGAGAGACGTTCACGATCCGACTACAACCATCCAAGGACGCTGCGCCTTAGCAATCGATACACCAAATCCAGCGGTTGCTCACGATCTTGCGGATCACAACCAACCAAACCACTAGGGTTATTCCTGCAAGCAATCGAAGAACAAGCAAGAACAAGTAGAACAAGCACTCAATTGCAAATAAGAGATGAAGGTTCAGATGTGATACACATGTAGGTGGGGTTCCGAATCAAGTAGAATGGATGGTCTAGTCGACACACACGTCTACAAGGAAGTAGAAGAGCTAAACTTTCATCTAAATAAAACTCAATCTGTTTGTGGCGGCTCTAGGGGATATAAGGAGGAGGGAGGATGACCACAAGGGTCTCGGTGTCATCCTACAACCCTAGGATGAGTCCCTAATGGACTCAACTTGATACACGGGCCATCGGCCCAAAATAGGGTGACGCAGCACCGTTGGCAGAAAAGATCTCAGTATTAAATTGTCTACTGCGCACGCATCTGATAGTATATAGGTATGAGTTCGGACCCATTGGAAAGTAGACTTGATAAGCTTTCCAAAAAGTGCTAGAACGTCCCAGTCGGAGTCCGTATGAAGTCGTGGCGACCGTCGCAAGTTTGGACTCTTCTGTAGTCCGAATTGAACTTCCAAAACGTGTTGGACTTGGACTCTTTGTTTCCTTGGATCCAAAGTGATGTGGTGGCTTGGTGGAGGACGTTAGGAACACTTGGATTTGGTCCCCAATCAACTTCATTGATCATCCATGCTTTCCATATGCAATCTAACCCTTCCTTGATCCATGTAAGCAATTCTGAAAAGGACAATATACACACTTTGTGGTGTAGCACCAATTCATTAAATGTAACAATCATAAACCTCATATAGAATGGTTTCACCTTTGGTATAGAAGTGGTTGGCATGTTCATATCTAAGTTTGTGATGTCCTCATCATTCTCCCTTTCTTGACAGCAAACCGTCCTCGGTTTGACCACTGTCGGAGGATGTGTTGTAGATAAAAGTAAACCATGCTCCCATTCTTGATAGTTATCCTGTTTATTCATTTTTAAACTAGGGAAACCCAACATGATATGGTGATGGTTATTACATACTTCTAATTGGTCATATCTTTTCACAATGGAAGGAGATTGTACAATTGAACAAATGTAAATTCGGTGTACCATATACTCCTTTTCATAATTATATTTGCCAATAACATGAAAAGTGGTATTAGAAGAACATGGCAATTCAAATCTAGCAATCAGATTATTCTGCAAATCGCTAAACTCACAATGATCCTTGAACTCAATGTACCCTATTGTATGTAAAGATGAAAACAATTGAACTTTTTCTTTTTCATTTACAATATGAACAATATGTTGGAATTCAGCACTCATTGATTTAGAATTTTTAGCTTTATTCAGTAGTTGTGGTATGGATATAAGTAATTCATTATCACACAACTCTTCTTTGTCACATGGAATATCTAGCATATGAAAGTGTGACAAAAGAAAATCAGCGATGGGTTCCACTATTGGTTGATCTAGGATATCAAGATTAGTGGACAAATGCAGTTCAACTAAAGCATGCTCACCTTGATTTATGTTACGACTATCTAACTTACCTTTGATGCTCTTCTCAAATGGTGTTCTTGCAGCTAGATTCATGCTCTCCTTTAATGTGTCACCTCTAATCTCAGATTGATCAATGCCCATTGGTATATTGGCATCCGCTTGCTGCAAATTGTTAGTAATAGGAGAGACATATGCTTCTATAGTATTTGTGAGATCTGTTTTTAGTGTTATTTCAAATTCACAAGCAAGATCAAATAACTCACCAAAAGTCTTATAATGTTTATCAACAAGGATATTATGAATTTGCACATTAAGACCTTGCAAAAATCTATATTCTAGAAACTTATCGTTTTCTTCAAAGCCAGCCAATGTTATGGACAAGGATAGATACTAGCACCACGTTAGTCACAAAAGCAAGTTGAATAATCGTTCAAAGGTGGTACTGTGCTGGTTGTTGACCCCTCTTGTTTGAGAAAGGTAAGAACTGGTAAGAGCTTGAGAAACAGGTTGAGAGCGAGTGCCTTGCTGTAGCTACATCCTAATAGTTGTAGGGCTTTTATTTCTTCACTTGTATTCTTGTTGTTCTTGTCTTTTAAACCATGTTAGGAACAGAGGACAATAACCAGATGCCACAAACTCCACGCACCAAGGGCATCATTCAACATTTTACAAGACAAGTGCAGCTGCACGCAGATGGACTTGATCAAGATTTATAGGTGACCAATGAAAACATTGGGCAATTGGAGTCCACCCAACTCACCACCACCACCAAGCTTACAAGTGTTGAAGCATCGATGGCTCGTATGGACAAAAGCCTTGTTGCTCGTCTACAACGTTTTGATGACTTCCACACAAAAGACAAAGAGAAAAATAATGAAGGCAACAAGGACGAGGAGCGGGTCGAAGATAATGATGAGGATTCTTACTCTGGAGATATGGATCTTGATGACAATGACCTTCGTGATCGACGTCGCCTACACTTAAATCGAAGAGGTATGGGTCACCGTCGACGTGAGGTACACAATAACAATGATGCTTTTAGTAAGATTAAATTTAAAATACCTCCTTTTGATGGCAAGTATGATCCTGATGCATACATTTCATGGGAAATTGTTGTTGACCAAAAGTTTGCATGTCATGAATTTCCTAAGAATGCACGTGTTAGGGCTGCTACTAGTGAGTTTACTAACTTTGCTACTGTATGGTGGATAGAGTATAGTAAGAAAAATCCTAAGAACATACCATAGAGTTGGGATGCTTTGAAAAAACTCATGAGGGCTAGATTTGTTCCTTCTTACTATGCACGTGATTTGCTACATAAACTACAACAACTAAGACAGGGTGCTAAAAGTGTAGAAGAATATTATCAAGAATTACAAATGGGTATGTTGCGTTGTAATTTAGAGGAGGATGAGGAACCTGCTATGGCAAGATTTTTGGGTGGGTTAAATCGTGTAATTCAGGACATCCTTGCATATAAAGAGTACACTAACGTAACCCGTTTGTTTCATCTTGCTTGTAAAGCTGAAAGGGAAGTGCAGGGGCGACGTGCGAGTGCTAGGACTAACTTTTCTGCAGGGAAGACTAATTCATGGCAGCCCCGTATGACTACTACTATGACTACACCAGCTCCTACTAGCGACAAGCTTCGTGCTACTCCAGCGAATTCAGTGGCAAAGACGGTACAGAAGCCTAGTGCAAGTGCTTCGTCCGTGGCATCTACAGGTAGAACAAGAGACATTCAGTGTCATCAATGCAAGGGATATGGACATATGATGCGCGAGTGTTCAAGCAAGCGCATTATGATAGTCAAAGATGATGATGAGTATTCATCTGCTAGTGATTTTGATGATGATACACTTGCATTGCTTGCGGCTGACCATGCAGGTATTGAAGAATATGTGGAAGAACATATTAATGCAGGTGCAGCCGACCACTATGAGAGCCTCATTGTACAGCGTGCGCTTAGTGCACAAATGGAGAAGGTGGAGCAAAATCAGCGACACACGTTGTTCCAAACAAAGTGTGTCATCAAGGAGCGTTCATGTCGCATGATCATTGATGGAGGTAGCTGCAACAACTTGGCCAGCAGCGACATGGTGGAGAAGCTTGTGCTTACGACCAAACCACACCCACATCCATATTACATTCAATGGTTAAACAACAGTGGTAAGGCAAAGGTAACTAGACTTGTGCGCATCAATTTTTCCATTGGATCCTATAATGATGTGATTCAATGTGATGTTGTGCCTATGCAAGCTTGTAATATTCTGCTAGGTAGACCATGGCAATTTGATAGGGATTCTATGCATCATGGTAGAGCAAATCAATATTCTTTTCTATACCATGATAGAAAAATTGTGTTGCATCCTATGTCTCCTGAAGCCATTATGCATGATGATGTTGCTAAAGCTGCAAAGGCTACAAGTGAGAACAATAAAAATGCCAAATCTGTTGTTGATAAGCAAACTGAGATTAAATTGAATGGGAATTGTTTGCTTGCTACTAAATCTGATGTTAATGAGTTGAATGCATCCACTTCTGTTGCTTATGCTTTAATATGCAAAGATGCATTGATTTCCATTGACGATATGCAGCATTCCTTGCCTCCTGTTGTGGATAACGTTTTGCAGGAGTTTTCTGATGTGTTCCCAAGTGAAATACCACCAGTGCTGCCACAACTTCGAGGCATTGAGCACCAAATCGACCTAATTCCTGGTGCCTCGTTGCCCAACCGTGCACCATATAGGACCAATCCTGAAGAAACAATGGAGATTCAGCGTCAAGTACAAGAACTACTCGACAAAGGTTACATACGCGAGTCTCTTAGTCCATGTGCTGCTCCGGTTATTTTAGTACCTAAGAAAGATGGATCATGGCGTATGTGTGTGGATTGTCGAGCTATTAATAATATTACTATTCGATATCGTCATCCTATTCCACGCTTAGATGACATGCTAGATGAATTGAGCGGTGCTATTGTGTTTTCCAAAGTCGATTTGCGTAGTGGTTACCACCAGATTCGCATGAAATTAGGAGATGAATGGAAAACTGCTTTCAAAACTAAGTTTGGTTTGTATGAGTGGTTAGTCATTCCTTTTGGGTTAACTAATGCACCTAGTACCTTCATGAGATTGATGAACGAGGTTTTGCGTGCTTTCATTGGAAGATTTGTTGTTGTTTATTTTGATGATATACTGATTTATAGCAAATCTATTGAAGAACATCTTGAGCATTTATGTGCTGTTTTTAAAGCTCTACGAGAGGCACATTTATTTGGTAACCATGACAAGTGCACCTTTTGCACAGATTATGTTTCTTTTCTTGGTTATGTTGTTACTCCACAGGGAATTGAGGTTGACAAAGCCAAGGTGGAAGCTATACAGGGGTGGCCGGTACCAACGACTATCACCCAAGTGTGGAGTTTTCTAGGACTTGCTGGGTTCTATCATCGCTTTGTGTGGGATTTCAGCACCATTGCTGCACCATTAAATGAGCTTACGAAGAAGGGAGTCGCATTTTCTTGGGACACCAAACAAGAGAATGCCTTCAACATGTTGAAAGATAAGTTGACACATGCACCTCTTCTCTAACTTTCTGATTTTAATAAGACTTTTGAACTTGAATGTGATGCTAGTGGAATTGGATTGGGTGGTGTTTTGTTACAAGAAGGTAAACCCATTGCATATTTTAGTGAGAAACTAAGTGGACCTGTTCTGAATTATTCTACTTATGATAAGGAATTGTATGCTCTTGTGCGGACATTAGAAACATGGCAGCCTTATTTGTGGCCCAAAGAATTTGTTATTCATTCTGATCATGAATCATTGAAGCATATTCGTAGTCAAGGAAAACTGAACCGTAGACATGCTAAGTGGGTTGAATTTATTGAATCTTTTCCTTATGTCATTAAGCACAAGAAAGGGAAAGAGAATATCATTGTTGATGCTTTGTCTAGGAGATATACTTTATTGACACAACTTGACTATAAGATCTTTGGTCTGGAAACAATTAAACAACAATATGTACATGATAATGATTTTAAAGATGTATTGCTGCAATGTAAAGATGGAAAGGCATGGAATAAATTTGTTCTTAATGATGGCTTTGTGTTTAGATCTAACAAGCTATGCATTCCAGCTTGCTCCGTTCGTTTGTTGTTGCTTCAGGAAGCACATGGAGGTGGCTTGATGGGACATTTTGGAGCAAAGAAGACAGAGGACATACTTGCTGGTCATTTCTTTTGGCCAAAGATGAGGAGAGATGTGGAGAGATTTGTTTCTCGCTGCACGACTTGTCAAAAGGCGAAGTCACGATTAAATCCACACGGTTTGTATATGCCTCTACCTGTTCCTAATGATCCTTGGGAAGATATTTCTATGAATTTTGTTTTGGTATTGTCAAGGACTAGGAAGGGTCGTGATAGTGTTTTTGGGGTTGTGGATAGATTTTCTAAGATGACACACTTTATACCTTGTCATAAAACTGATGATGCTACACATATTGTTGATTTGTTCTTTCGAGAAGTTGTTCGTTTGCATGGTATATACCAAATACAATTGTTTCTGATCGAGATGCTAAATTTCTTAGCTATTTTTGGAGAACTTTATGGGCTAAATTAGGGACTAAGCTTTTATTTTCTACCACATGTCATCCCCAAACTGATGGTCAAACTGAAGTTGTGAATAGAACTTTGTCTACTATGTTAAGGGCTATTTTAAAGAAGAATATTAAGATGTGGGATGATTGTTTGCCTCATATTGAGTTTGCTTATAATCGTTCATTGCATTCTACTACAAAGATGTGCCCATTTGAGGTTGTTTATGGCTTGTTACCACGTGCTCCTATTGATTTAATGCCTCTACCAACTTCTGAAAAATTGAATTTTGATGCTAAGCAACGTGCTGAGTTGATGTTAAAATTGCATGAAACAACTAAAGAAAATATAGAGCGCATGAATTCTAAGTATAAGCTTGCTGGTGATAAAAGTAGAAGGAAATTGATCTTTGAACCTGGTGATTTGGTTTGGTTGCATTTGAGAAAGGATCGGTTTCCTGAATTGAGAAAATCTAAATTACTGCCTAGAGCTGATGGACCATTTAAAGTGCTAACACAAATTAATGAGAATGTATATAAGCTTGATCTTTCTGTAGCTTTTAGGGTTAGTCCCACATTTAACATTGCAGATTTGAAACCATATTTGGGAGAGGAAGATGAGCTTGAGTTGAGGACGACTCAAATGCAAGAAGGGGAGGATGATGAGGACATCAACACAACAATATAATCTCCAGCACCTTTGGTCCTATTACTCGTGCTCGTGTCCGTGAACTCAACCATCAAGTAAGTTCATTCTTAAACTCTAGTCCATTATATTTAGACAATGGAGACACGTGCGCTCTTGTTTTGCTTAGGAACGATGGGGAGGATCAGCAGGGCAAGGGATGGGCACCGACTGGATTTGGACTGCAGGACAGTGCCAACTTGTGATGCATGCCATACGGACTCCGATTGGGACGTTCTAGCACTTTTTAGAAAGCTTATCAAGTCTACATTCCAACGGATCGAGAAGCATGGCTATACCTTATCAGATGCGTCCAGAGTCATCGTTTTTGTACCGAGACCTTTTCTGTCCACTAGTGTTGCGTCTCCTTATTTTGGGCCGATGGCCCATGTATCAAGTTGGGTCCATTAGGGACGCGTCCTAGGGTTGGAGAACGACCCCAACACCCTTGTGGTCGTTCTCTCAACAGGTTATAAGTACTTAGAGCCGCCGTAAACAGATTAGGTTTTGTTTCGTCAAGTTGGCTATTGCTACCGCCTTTTAGCGCGCATATTGGATCAACCGTCCGTCTGATTGTCATCAGAACCTCACCATATTGTGTTCTCAGATTGAAACCTTCATATTCATCTTGCAATTGAGTGCTTGTTCATCTTGTTCTTGCTGGTTCTTCGATTGCTTGCAGGACGGCAGCCCTAGTGGCTGGTTGTCGCACCGCAACATCACGGCAGCCATCGGAGGTGGTGTATCGGTTGCTAAGGCGCAACATTCTTGGACGGTTGTAGTCGAGCCGTGAGCGTCATCTTCATCCACCAATCGAGTTATCCACCAACTCTCATCGAAAGATCGGACTGCGAACCCTACGGGTCGCTATCAGTTGGTATCAGATGAGTGTGTGGGTGTCCCGATCTTTCGGTGGAGATAGATAACTACGATTTGATTGGAGAGACGTTCACGATCCGACTACAACCATCCAAGGACGCTGCGCCTTAGCGATCGATACACCAAATCCAGCGGTTGCTCACGATCTTGTGGATCACAACCAACCAAACCACTAGGGTTATTCCTGCAAGCAATCGAAGAACAAGCAAGAACAAGTAGAGGAAGCACTAAATTGCAAATAAGAGATGAAGGATCAGATGTGATACACATGAAGGTAGGGTTCCGAATCAAGTAGAACGGATGGTCTAGTCGACACACGCGTCTACAAGGAAGTAGCAGCAGCTAAACTTTCATCTAAACAAAACCCAATCTTTTTGTGGCGGCTCAAGGGGGATATAAGGAGGAGGGAGGACGACCACAAGGGTCTCGGTGTCGTCCTACAACCCTAGGATGGGTTCCTAATGGACTCAACTTGATACACGGGCCATCGACCCAAAATAGGGTGACGCAGCACCGTTGGCAGAAAAGATCTCAGTAATAAATTGTCTACTGCGCACGCATCTGATAGGATATAGGTATGAGTTCGGACCCATTGGAAAGTAGACTTGATAAGCTTTCCAAAAAGTGCTTGAACGTCCCAATCGGAGTCCGTATCAAGTCGTGGCAACCGTCGCAAGTTTGGACTCTTCTGTAGTCCGAATTGAACTTCCAAAACGTGTTGGACTTGGACTCTTTGTTTCCTTGGATCCAAAGTGATGTGGTGGCTTGGTGGAGGACGTTAGGAACACTTGGATTTGGTCCCCAATCAACTTCATTGATCATCCATGCTTTCCATATGCAATCTAACCCTTCCTTGATCCATGTAAGCAATTCTGAAAAGGACAATATACACACTTTGTGGTGCAGCACCAATTCATCAAATGTAACAATAATAAACCTCATATAGAATGGTTTCACCTTTGGTATAGAAGTGGTTGGCATGGTCATATCTAAGTTTGTGATGTCCTCATCAGTGTATGACCAAAACCGGTGTGTCAAGTCCTTTGACTTCGCCCGGTTGGTAAGTAGTGGCATCACTTTGCTTACAACCACTCGCATACAACATAAATGTGCCTAAAACTGAATTTGGCTGCAAAACTCTGAAAATTGAAAAATTCATTCAGTTGGGTCATTGGCTTGTTGTATGGACTTTGCTAGGGATAGTTTTACCTGCTATACATGAGATTGCTTTGAGATAGATCCTATCTTGTTTTCCATGTTTAGTTGTCTCTAGGAGGTGATACCCATTCCTTGCTCACACATGTAATGCTCTCTAAAATAGCTTCTAAAGTGATCTTAAGCTCAACTTAAGTCTTTGTTGGGCATGTAGAGCTTTTTCTATTCTCACAGGATCACATCACTTAGAGCATCTATTCATTGTCTTAGCTCTAAGTATGAAGCTTTTGCACTCATTTTGCATTTCATGGCATTTGTAGCCGGATCTTGAGCTATTGATGTTTGATGAGCTACATGTGTCAACAAGGGGGAGAGATGTGCATTTCATTCCATTTTCAGCCATCTACTTCCAAGGGGGAGAAAGAGTGCATCTCATTGGTTTCATTGGTTTAGAGCTTCTTTGGTCATGGGGGAGTTTTGTGTGCTTCTTTTGCCCTAAGAAGCTCATTTGGTATCTTGAGTGTGCTTTTGCCCAGGGGGAGCTTTTGCTAGATGTGTTGAGCCTTTGCCTCTTCCGGAGGGTCTAGCTTGCTTTGTTGGCTCCGACGGGTCTAGCTTGCTTTGTTGGCTCCAACAGGTTTCGATTGCTTCTTGAGCTTTAAAGGGGACGTAAGTGGTTTCAATTGGTATTTTTTGTGCTCCCTTAGTGTTTAAATTGGAAGTCTGAGCTTTGAGAGCTGTGTTTGGAATTTTGGTCTTGTTAGCGGTGTTGAGCCCGTTTTTGTGCCTCTTCTTGAGGGCTAGCTTTGTTTTGCTTGGTTACGTCAAGCCGTTGCCCATGTGCTTTTGTTTGGCATCAGTAAGTGGCTTTATCATGAGGTGTTTTTGAGGATGCTTTTAATTGGTATCGTGTTTGCCTCTCTCAAGTGACCCCGTTTTGGCTTTGGTAGCTTTTTCGTCATTTGGAGAGCTTTACCTTGTGGCTCAAATCTGAAATGCACTTGTGTTGACAATGCACTCATCAAGGGGGAGTGAAGGACCGAGAACGGCGACCAGAGGGGGGGGTGAATGGGAGCCAAATAAAATTCAATTCAAAGACTTGGCCCTTGTCCCAAACTCACACCCAAAACTTGACCTCGGAAGAACCAACTCGCACACGACCTAACAAGTAGGTAGACACCTTTGGAAGACTCTTAAAGGTGCAACGGAGCGGTCGGAGAAGATGGAGAACAATCGAAGCCACGAACTCGAAACCGATACACCGAGAGAGGTACTCTCAACCCCTAGAGAGAAGAGGCAAGAACACACCCAAAAATACTTATGAGAACTGGTCTCAAAAGTACCTAATCATGTTCCTTACGTGAATACTAATCCAACGCAACAAACGGAACTTGATTCGGAGTCCGGACGAAGGAGAAACAACCAAAACAGCGATCAATAATGACCACATGACCACTTGCTATAGTCCGATGGTAAGGTCCGACGCTGAGGTCCGGAACTAGGTGAGTTGCTTGAGTTTTTCGGCTACACGACAGGACCACTCGCTATGGTCCGGTGCTATGGTCCGGAGGGTGGTCCGACGCTGTTTCTTCACAAAATCAGCAACACAGTGAGCTTTGAACCTCCGGACTAGTGGTCCGACGGTACCACAGGACTAGTCCAGAGCTTGGTCCGGAGCTAGGTGCTGCTCTATAGACTTTCGGCCAAACCATAGGACCACTCGCCTATGGTCCGGAGCCTTGTCCAAAGTGGTCCGGAGCTCACGAACAGCGCACAGAAAACCCGTGAAAACTGATTTCTCTGTGCCAAATCTTCGCAAAACTCAACCAAATGAACTCCAACTGCAACCAAACTTTGTAGGCATGAACCTTGTACAGTTGGGGAGCTATCCCAAAGAAATCATCGCTCAATTTGAAGAGAATAAACAGGAACACTCGGATTTGGGGGAGAAGGAGAAGAACCAGGAACGCCACAAAGAAATCACCCGATCTACGCGCTCGTGAGGTTTGAGGAGAAATCCTTCGGTGCAAAGATGCTCCTCACAAGTACGCACAACTTGGTGCAAACGGATTTGGCAAAGCTACTCTCAACAAAGAGAAATCACCTCGGGAAAAAGAGAGAGCAAAGGCAAAATGGGAAGAACACAAGCAAAACGGGGACACGATCACGAAAGCGAAGCCACCATGGCTTATGGAGGTTACGGCCTCCGATTCCTCGCAACAATCACAAGTTCTTACACCGGTGACACGGTGGATCTCAAGCAAGAAGAAGCTAGGGAAGGGAAAACCTAGGAATAGGTGGGAGAGAGAGTAATGCCAGAGATAGATGAGGACACCCCTTCATCCCCTATTTAACAGGGATTTGGCTATTTCCCAAAGACCCCCCTAGATACATGAGTGAACTACCTAGCCTAAGCATTGTAGTCCAAGCTCCGGAAAATATCTTCCTCGATTTGAATGGATGGCCCCGCTTCCTGCCAGGAGTTGCCGTCGCCTCGACGCAACCTCCAGGATTGCGCCACGTGCCATCCCCGCTTCCTCGGAAGCTCCGCCTAGGTTTTGAGGCCCAAACCCAGGAAACCAGCCACCGGTAGCTTTGGGCTCAACCCCGAGTTTTGTGGCCCAAACTCGAAAACCGAAGTGGATGGTTTTGAGGCCTAAACCACCAAACCACTCGACGCGAGCCACCTTGTCTTCGCCTGGTCGGACTCTGAGTCCCCTGAGCCTCCGCTCGACTCGCGCATCCACCGTCTTGACTCGGCCGACTCGGTCTACCTCCATGTCTTCTCGCACTCGCCGGTGCCAAGTACTAGCCAGCACAGCTAGTCCATCGGCACCCATGGTCCCTCAGTACAAGCCCCGCTTTTGCCCTTCACCGCTCTCAGTCCATCGGTACGGCAAGCCTCTACTCGACCTTCTACACGCCATTGACCACTGTCGCTAGGCATAGCACCTGCACACCACAAGCCGATAGATAGGCACACATTTGCTTTCGCAAAGGGTTAGAATCAAGCCACTCAAACTGAACCGCTCAAGTGTTGGGCAATCACTCATCACAAAACTGAACTACATGGGTACTTATCCACCATGTGTTCGCAATCTCCCCATTGATGAGTGCATTGTCAACACAAGTGCATTTCAGATTTGAGCCGCAAGGTAAAGCTCTCCAAATGATCAAAAAGCTGAGAAAGCCAAAACGGGATCACTTGGTTCCCAAAACGCGAATCCAAAACTTGGTTCCCAAAGACATGGGCAACGGCTCGACGCAACCAAGCAAAACAAAGCTAGCACTCAAGAAGAAGCAGAAACGGGCTCAACACCGCTAGCAAGTCCAAGATACCAATCACAAACTCTCTAAGCTCAGAAAACCAATTTAAGCACTAAGGGAGCTCAAAAGATACAATTTGAAACCACTTACGTCCCTTAATGCTCAAGAAACAATCGAAACCTATCGGAGCCAAAAAAGCAAGCTAGACCCTCCAGAAGAGGCAAAGGCTCAACACATCTAGCAAAAGCTCCCCCTGGGAAAAAGCACACTCAAGATACCAAATGAGCTCTAAACCAATGAGATGCACTCTTTCTCCCCCTTGGAAGTAGATGGCTGAAAATGGAATGAAATTCACATCTCTCCCCCTTGTTGACACATGTAGCTCATCAAACATCAACAACTCAAGATCCGGCTACAAATGCCATGAAATGCAAAATGAGTGCAAAAGCTTCATACTTAGAGCTAAGACAATGAATAGATGCTCTAAGTGATGTGATCCTGTGAGAATAGGAAAAGCTCTACATGCCCAACAAAGAATCAAGTTGAGCTTAAGATCACTTTAGAAGCTATTTTAGAGAGCATTACATGTGTGCGCAAGGAATGGGTATCACCTCCTAGAGACAACTAGACATGGCAAACAAGATAGGATCTATCTCAAATAAATCTCATGTATAGGAAGTAAAACTATCCCTAGCAAAGTTCATACAACAAGCCAATGACCCAACTGAATGTTTTGTTTTCAAATTTCAGAGTTTTGCAGCAGATTTTCAGTTTTAGGCACATTTAAGTTGTATGTGAGTGGTTGTCAGCAAAGTGATGCTACTGCTTACCAACCGGGCGAAGTCAATGGACTTGACACACTGGTTTTGGTCATACACGACACCACTCAAGTATCAACCCATATGGGAAGTAGTCTCGAACATACGGTGAAGTGCTCAAAATGCAGAGCCAACTCGATCTTTCTAATTCACAAAACAGAGAGCAGTTTCATTTTAGATATTAACCATGGTGCTCAAAGGTAGTGAATGAAACAATGAAGAGCCATAGATACAAGCTATATACAAGACAACCAAGAAGGATCTTCAAAAGCCTACACATGGTAGTGCCATTTTAGAGGTGACATGGGGAATTTAAATTCAGTTTTTACGCTTTTTTTAACTTAGCTCTATTGCATATAATATAGATCAAAAAGAGTCTAAGTTAGGCAACACCATAGACACATAAAGCACCTCAAACAGAGCATAGATTCATTATATTGGCTATAAGTATGAAGCTTAAAATGAACTATGTCACAAATGCAAATGAGATGCAAAATGCATTGACACCAACTAAACACTAACAAGACACCAATTGAGAAGAAAGACAAAGAAAAGACAACAAGAACCAAAAAGAACTTATGATACACAAAACGTTTCTCCTCTAAAAAGGAAAGCAAACACCCAACTCGCTCTGAAGGAGAGAAAACGCAGCTTGATCCAAAGGCTTAGTGACAATATCCGCAAGCTAGTTTTGGGTCTCGACATGCCAGAGGTCAATGTCGCCCTTCTCCTAGTGATCACGTAAAAAGTGAAAGCGGACCTCAATGTGCTTGGTCTTCAAATGAAGCACTGGATTTTTAGCCACACTAATTGCACTCGTGCTATCACACAGCAGAGGCACCTTAGTAAGCTCAAGCCCGAAATCTCTGAAAGTGGCAATCATCCAAATCAACTAAGAGCAACAACTAGCCACGACAACGTACTCAGCTTCGCACGTCGACTGTGCCACGCTAGATTATTTGCGAGAAGACCAAAAAACCAACGAAGACCCGAGAAATTGGCAAGTCCCAGAAGTGGACTTCCGATCAAGACGACATCTGACAAAGTTAGCGTCAGAGTAACCACAAAGCACAAGAGAGGAAGAGGTGAAAAACCAAAGCCCAAATTCGGGAGTGAATCGCAGGTGCCTCATGATGCGTTTCACTGCTTGCTTGTGCGAAGTCCGTGGAGACGCCTAAAAACGTGCACACAGGCAAACGGCGAACTGAATGTCCGGCCGGGTCGCCGTCAGGTACAGAAGCGACCCGATCATGCTTCGGTACTCGGTCTGGTCCACTGCCTCTCCTTCCTCGTCTGCATCCAAGGCAGTAGTAGTTGACATAGGCATCGAGAGGGGCTTTGCCTCGCCCATGTCAAACTTCTTCAAGATATCCTTTGTGTACTTGCCTTAGTGCACAAACGTTCCTTCCCGGGTTTGCTTGATTTGCAACCCGAGAAAGAAAGTCAACTCTCCCATCATGCTCGTCTCAAATTCGCTGCTCATAAGATCTGCAAACTTGGCAACAAGAGCATGAGAAGAACCACCAAAGATGATATCATCCACGTATATTTGGACAAGGAGAGTGTCTTTGCCTTGCTTGAGGAGAAACAACGTCTTATCTACCGATCCCATTTTAAAACCCTTAGCAATAAAAAAGGTTTTTAGCCTATCATACCATGCTCTAGGTGCTTGTTTCAAACCATACAAAGCTTTGTGAAGTTTAAAAACATGGTTTGGAAACTTGGGATTTTCGAAATCGGGAGGTTGTTTAACATAAACTTCCTCCTCTATGTAGCCGTTTAAGAAAGCACTTTTAACGTCCATTTGAAAAAGTTTAAAACCCTTAGAATCCGCAAAAGCTAGAAGGATTCTAATGGCTTCTAAATGAGTTACGGGAGCAAAGGTTTCCTCATAGTCTATTCCCTCCTTTTGACAAATGCCTTCAGCTACCAACCTAGCCTTGTTGCGCACTATCACCCCATCATCACTTTGTTTATTTTTGAAAACCCATTTGGTACCTATGGGGTGGCAACTAGGTGGTGGAGGAATTAAGACCCAAACGTGGTTTCGCATAAAGTTTTCTAACTCCTCATGCATGGCATTAACCCAATCCGGATCCATCAAAGCGTGTCTAACATCTCGGGCTCAAAAGACACGACAAAAGCCGAATGAGCAAAGTGAGAGAGATAGGACCTAGACCGCGTGACTCGATGGTCGATGTCGCCGATGATGTTCTCCGGCGGGTGCTGCCACTGGATGTGGCGGGGAGCCTGCCTGAACGAAGTGGCCTCCCCCTCGACAGCAGCTGGAGCTCCCTCAGGTGCAACGGGCACCGACTAAGGAAGCTACTCGAATGGCCCCCATGTGGAGGATGTAGTCGGATCGGGACCGTGAGCCGAAGTGGACGTCGCAGGGTCGACGGGGGCAGCCAGTGGAGTTGGCTCGGGATCACCCCAATCGGCATCATCCTGCTCCTCCTCCACAAAGATGCTAGTGTTCACCTCATCATTACCTGCAAGCTCAAAAGCAGTGGAAACACATGGCATAGTGCACAAATGGAGAAGGCGGAGCAAAATCAGCGACACACGTTGTTCCAAACAAAGTGTGTCATCAAGGAGCGTTCATGTCGCATGATCATCGATGGAGGTAGCTGCAACAACTTGGCAAGCGGTGACATGGTGGAGAAGCTTGCGCTTACCACCAAACCACACCCACATCCATATTACATTCAATGGTTAAATAACAGTGGTAAGGCAAAGGTAACTAGACTTGTGCGAATCAATTTTTCCATTGGATCCTATAAAGATGTGGTTGAATGTGATGTTGTGCCTATGCAAGCTTGTAATGTGCTGCTAGGTCAACCTTGGCAATTTGATAGAGATTCTATGCATTATGGTAGAACAAATCAATATTCTTTTATATACCATGATAGAAAAATTGTGTTGCATCCTATGTCCCCTGAAGCTATTATGCAAGATGATGTAGCTAAAGCCTCAAAAGCTAAAAGTGAGAGCAATAAAAATGACCAATCTGTTGCTGATATGAAAGTGGAGATAAAATTTGTAACACCCTAAAAATTGAAATAGAAATTAGATTTAAATTTTCTTAAATTTGTTTTATTTAAAATAATTTTTGTGATCATAGAATTAAACAAATAAAACTAAATTACATATCATGCTAGGGTTAACTTGTTTGTGCATTGCATGCCTCTGCATTTTCTTGTGTTGGTTGAATTTGCAAAACCCGAGAAAAACATTTCAAAACCCCTTTTGAAAATAAAATTTGAAAAGAAAAAGAAAAGAAAAGAAAAAGAAAAATATAAAACCCTCCTCTCTCTCTCTCCTTTCGGCCTGTTGGCCCGAAAAGCTTGGCCTGCTTCTCCTCTCCCCTCTCCCTTTCTTTCTTCCGTGGCCCAGCTCCTTGCTCTCGGCCCAGTCTGCCCACCGGCCCGCGAGACCACCGCCGGCCTGCTCTCCCTCCCTCTCTCTGACGTGTGGACCCCGCTCATCAGCGCCCCTCTCTTCTCCTTCCTTGAGTCCGAGCCGGACACAACTGCGCGCCGCCGATCCCGCAACCGCCGCACGCGCGTTCCTTGCGTTCGCGTAGGACTCTGCCTTTGCCTCCTATATATAGCACCATGCCACGCCGCCGCTTTCCCATCGTCCTCGCCTCGTCCTGCCTCGCAATCGCAGCAGCGCCGCCGACCAGAGCTCCACCGCCGCGCAGAGCTCCTCCACCGCCGTTCCGCGCAACTCCGGCCACCGTAGGTTCCCCCGACCCGCGCATCGTCTTCGCGTGACTGCGGAACGTCTTCCCTTCCCCTTTTCCCTCTCCTTTGCGCTCGGTTTGACCTCGCCGCCGCTCTGCAGGAAGCCACCGCCGCTGTTCACCGTCGACGGCCGTCCTCTGGTCACCATCGATCCCTGCCAGTGCCCTAGGTGAGTTCCCCTCACTCTGCTCGTTCTCCCGGTGCCCTCGGAGTTGAAAACTGAGCACTGGAGCTCCCGATTGCTCTACGCCGGCAAGCTTCGGCCGTTCGGCCATGGCGCCCCGCCGTGCACCGCCCTGCTCCGGCAGGAGCGCCGCCCACTCCCTCTCTCTCCCTCTATTCTAATCTGAGCCATCGGCATCAGATCCAACGGACCAGAGCCCTCGATACCCCTTCGATCTGGCAGTTTTGCTAAGGAGACCCTCGGGTTCTCTGACTCTCAACCCACCGTCCAAAGCGCCTTTCATCTTTACGTTTTCCTCTCTGGAAGACGTATTCCCTTTTCAGATCTGTTTTAATTCGGTTTTAAATAAAAACCTCTATTTACTGTTTTGCCACTGATTTTCAAATGCCTATATTTTGCTCATTTTAAATCCAAATCGATCTGTTCAAGTTGCGTTAGATCCGTAATTTCATGCTCTATCCAGTAGTATAGATTTCATCTATGTTAATTAATTTTGAAAATCAAAGTAAATTAATTCTTTAATGCATTAATCTTGCCCTTTTCAAAATCTTGTTTAATCTATAATTTATTCGTTTTAGATCCGACTAGTGTGATTTTCGCGTCTTTGTGATCGTAATAAAGTATAGACCTGTTTTATAACCTTTTCAAGACCTCTTTATTGTTTATGGTGTAATGTTCTGATCATATCTTTATTTCTTCATGTAAGATTGTTCGGATGATTGCGTGGTGATGTTGATCGAGTACAGCCGGTGAGATCTTCGGTGAGCAAGAGTTCTTTGCAGCAGATCAGGATCACCAAGAGCTTTGTGATCAAGGCAAGTTTAATATGGGATCATCCTTGTTACCTATTCACCCTAATTCATCTAGTCATAATTGCATGTGTCTAATTTGATTCCTATTAGATCTATACCATAGCTTTGTTATCCTTGTACCTTGTCACCATGGGTTTTATGCATATGGGTAGCTTTGCTATGCTTTACAATAATGGATCTGAGATGAATCTTGATTAATGATATATGCAACAATGGATAAAACTGGCTTTTATAGCAACATGGAGTAGGACCCCACTGTAGGGCAAAAGCTGGGATTCAAATGCAACCACGAGTGCTATAATGGCTCTGGCTTTAGTTAAGTATGAAGTTTGGACTGGCATGCTTGTGGTTCGTGAAAGGCACCTTTGCCGAGCTGGTTATTGGGTATAGCTTGTGTGGGGACCGCTGTGGGTGGTACCATCGGGGTGTCCCATATTCCCCTTTGCATTGGGTCCGTAGGATCCGCTACATGCTAGAAAGGGCTTTTGAAAGACTTCATAGTGTTCCCTGCCCACTCACCTTGGCAGTGTTATGGGACTAGCTATCCCACGCATATGGCTAACATGGCTTGTGGGTAAAGTGTATAACCTCTGCAGAGTGTAAATCTATCATGATAGCCGTGCTCACAGTCACGAGCGGCCTAGAAAACTCACAGTGTAGATGATCATGTTGTTTAAGGTTTAATTGTTAATGATGTTTATTAGTCTTATCATGTGGTTATTAATTGAGCTAAGCATAATTAAAGTTAAGTGTTGGTAAAACTTGACCAAGTTAAAAGCAACCGTAGTACAGACAGTGTCAGCCTTTTGAGCTTCATAACCCTATGTTACTCTTGCTGAATACTTTAAGTGCTCACTCTTTCTTTCTCAACCCCTTCAGATGGCTTTGAAGACTATCGTGAGGAGTACTAGGCTAGTGGTCAACCAGTTGGCGTTCCCTGTGAAGTGGAGCTTCATCGCGAGAGTTATCTTTATTTCCACTGTTTTGTTTAAGAATATTATTCGTTATGTAATAAGCACTCAGTGATGGTACTATTTAAAGATTTGTCGGCTTATGTGTGTGATTGATCCCTGGACACACATGAGTTATTTGCATTCAATTTTATTCTTAAAATTGGGTGTGACAAATTGGTATCAAAGCCAGTGTTGACTGTAGGATGCAAGCCTAGTTAGAATGGTCTTATTACCTTGTCCTTACCTTCTCTTTTCATGCTTACATCCTTGTATATATATTTTCTCAAATTGTTTATGCTACACTTGACTTATTCTATTGTGAAAATGTTGTTCTAATCTATCTTTGTCATGGTTAAAGATGCCTACCCTTCGCCGATCAGCTCGTCTCAGTTTCAGTGAACGTGTTCCTCAGCAGCAGTTTGCCCCTCCTGAACCTCAAGCGACAATGGTGGAATCTCAGGAAGAACCAGAGGAGGAAGTCCAAGAAATATCTAGTGGCGAAGAGTACCATGGGGAAGAAAGCCCACGTGCCCCAAGTGCTGATGTTAATTCCTCTACTTCCGATGTTGCCGGTGAAGACCTGCCAGAAGAGCTAGTGTGGATTCACACTAAGTATATCCGAGGAGGAGCGCACAGCAGCTACGCTCACTCCCAGCTGGTGGATCTGGTGGGAGAATGCCACCCAGGACCCGAGATTGCAACCATGTACACCTGCATGGAATTCAAACACCCCCTCGCCAACACCTACTGGAAGGCGAAGATCTATATCTGTGGAAGTGTTGGTGGGCAAGCAGCTGAGCGTGTGTATTATACCTTCCATAGCTGTGTTGCTCATCCTACCATAGAAGCAAGTATGAAGGACGCCACGTTCTCCGCATACATGGCCATCCACAACAAGTTCAGAAAAAGGATTGCCAACACCGGCGCCGTTTCATCCCTCGTTTCGATGCAGAGCAAGGTTGGATAATTGCCGAACCTAACGGTGAAGGTGGCCCCGTCTTGAATGAGCTCGTCAACTTCGTTCAAGAGATGATGAGCATGTACGGACATCTCCTAATAGAAGCAAGGGAGCTGCGCAAGGAGCTCAAGCATAGTTACCAGCAGCAAGATGAGCTTCGTGAAGAGTTTGGGCTGCCAAAGAACTTCAAGAAGATCAAGAAGAGTTAGGACTAGGAATCCCTTTATAGTTTATTCGCTAGTTCGTGAGCCGTGTGTGTTAGTGTTCTTCTAAGTGTTTAGTTGCTTGTGCTTTTGCTAATGTGTGAGTTGGTTCTTTGTAATGATTGTTGAGGTTGTGGGCCTGTCCACAACACTCATAGCTTAGGTTGGGTTGCTTGAAAAGCTTAATAATAATAAAGTTGCAGTTTTCGTTAATCTGTCTTTTCAGACCTCTCTGCCTTGTTAATTTTTCTTAATTAATTCTGAATGTCGTAAAATCACCAAAATGTAACTGAAAACAGTATACTTCCTTATCTTTCCATGGCCGCAAGAAGCACCTTCATATCTGTTTAGAGTTAAGAGAAACAATTCCTGCAAGTTTATGTTTCTGCGCAGTTTGGTAATCTGGACAGATCTGTTTAAACGCAGTTTATGGTTAAGTTAATGTCAGAGTCAGAAAAAGTCAGAATTACGAAAGTTGTAGATAACTTCTTTATCTTTCCAACCACATAAGCCATGCCTCTGTTTGAGTTTGGGAACTTCAGATATGACTATTTTTCTAGACTGCTGTTGTGCTGAAAATCCAGAAAAGTTGCAGACTCATCGCGTGTCAGGTTTTAAACATCGTTCTTATGTTCTATGTGACAGATGCCTCGCACCAGGACTAACTCCGGATCTAACACCAGTGACAACAATAATGACAACAATAACCAGCATCCTCTACCTCCACCACCTGCGATGACCCCAGAACAGATGCGGGCTCAGATGATGTAGACAATACAAGCCATGATGCAGTTCATGCAGAACTAACCCCATCAACCTACTGGAGCTCCACCTGTCAACAAGTGGAGGGAATTTCTGCAAGGACACCCTCCTGTCTTCTCTCATGTCAGTGATCCGTTGGAGGCGGATGATTGGTTGCGTGCAGTGGAGAAGCAACTCAACATCGCACGGTGCAATGACCAGGAAAAAGTTCTGTATGCTTCTAGTCAACTTCAAGGTGCAGCTCAGACTTGGTGGGAGACGTATCAAGATGCTCGCCCCGGCAACGCTTCCGCTATCACATGGGAAGAGTTTTCCCGGGACTTCAAGGCGTGCCACATTCCTGAGGGAATCATAGAGTTGAAGCAAGAAGAATTCAGGAATCTTCGGTTGGGACAAATGTCAGTCAGCGAGTACCATAACAAGTTCTCGCAGCTAGCTCGTTATGCTCCCAATGAAGTAAGGGATGATGCTGATAAGCAGCGTCTCTTCTTAAAGGGGATCTACTATGAACTCCGGTTGCAGCTGAAGGGTAATACATACCCAAATTTCCAATCCCTGGTGAACCATGCCATCGTCCTGGACAATGAACGCAGGGAGATGGACAAGAAGAGGAAGCTTAGAGGACAAGCTTCTGGGAGTAACACTCGCCAGCGTCTCAACTATCCTCAGCAGGGTTACCAGCAGAGGTACCAAGGCACATCCAACTTTGGGAACCGTAACCCGAACCAGCAACGTCCGCCATTCCAGCAACAGGGTGGTTACTCAGGACCTCGTCAAGGCTCATCCAGCAGTACCCTAGTGAAGATTAATGTTCCCAATACCCCCATCAAGTGTTTTGCTTCTGGTGAAACCGGACATCTCTCCTATAACTGACCCAAGAAGCAAAACACACCAAACCCTCCAAGTCAGAACAGCAACAACCAGAGAGGAAGGTACCAGCCGCCTCCTCATAATAGGAGCGTGAACCACATCTCTGCAGAAGCAGCTCAGGAAGCACCAGAAATGATGATGGGTACGTTCCTTGTCAACTCCATCCCTGCTACTGTTCTGTTTGATTCTGGAGCATCGCATTCTTTCATATCGCAAGCTTTTGTTAGAATGCATGGAACATCCTTAGTAGCAATGCAAAACCCTATAATCGTAAATTCTCCGGGTGGGGTTATGAGAACCGATTGTTATTGTCCATCGGTTACTATTACCCTAAGGGGGGTAGACTTCAAAGCTCAGCTTACAGTTTTGAGGACCGCTGGGATCAATGTTATATTGGGTTTGGACTGGATGAGAAAGCAAGATGCAGTGATCAAGTGTGATAAGAAGATAGTTGAATTGTTTACACCTATAGGGGGCAGGATCAGTGTTGATGTGGTTATGCAACCTCCACCGACAGCCACTGTCAATCAGCTTGAAGAGAACAACAACCCAACAGATAGGGTTGTGGATGAATTTCCAGATGTATTCCCGGAAGATTTGCCAGGTATGCCTCCCGATCGTGACATTGAGTTTATAATTGAATTAATACCTGGAACTGCACCTATAGCTAAAAGACCATATAGGATGGGAATAAAATAATTAGAAGAACTTAAGAAACAAATTAAAGAGTTGTCGGATAAAGGTTTTATTCGTCCTAGTTCTTCACCTTGGGGTGCACCAGTTATCTTTGTTGACAAGAAAGATGGCAGTCAGAGGATGTGTGCTGATTATCGGTCACTCAATGAGGTAACTATCAAGAACAAGTATGCCTTGCCCAGAATCGATGATTTGTTTGATCAGTTGAAAGGTGCTTGTGTGTTCTCCAAGATTGATCTTCGGTCTGGTTATCATCAGTTGAAGATCCGTGCTTCAGATGTTCCCAAGACAGCATTCACTACGAGGTATGGGTTGTATGAATATACGGTGATGTCTTTCGGTCTTACCAATGCGCCGACATACTTCATGTATTTGATGAACAAAGTTTTTATGGAATACCTGGATAAGTTTGTGGTGGTATTTATTGATGATATTCTGATATACTCCAAGAATGATGATGAACATGCTGAACACTTGAGATTGGTATTACAGAAGCTTAGAGAGCACCAGTTGTATGCTAAAAGAAGTAAGTGTGAATTCTGGTTGAAAGAAGTTTCTTTTCTTGGCCATGTTGTGTCTAACGGAGGTATATCAGTTGATCCTAGTAAGGTGGAAGATGTACTGAATTGGAAACCCCCAACCAATGTCAGTGAGATTCGCAGTTTTCTTGGCATAGCTGGATATTATAGAAGGTTCATTGAAGGATTCTCTAAGCTAGCTAAACCTATGACCGCATTACTTGAGAAGGATGCCAAGTTCGTTTGGTCAGAGAAGTGTCAGACTAACTTTGAAGAATTGAAAAAGAGATTGACTACAGCTCCTATGTTGACCTTGCCAGACTTGAGTAAGAAGTTCTCTATCTATTGTGATGCCTCTCGTCTTGGTTTGGGTTGTGTGCTTATGCAAGAAGGAAGAGTTGTTGCGTATGCTTCGCGACAACTGAGGAAGCATGAGTTGAATTATTCGACTCATGACTTGGAGTTAGCAGTTGTGGTTCATGCATTGAAGATATGGAGACATTATCTTATTGGTCATAAGTGTGACATCTACACTGACCATAAGAGCCCGAAATACATCTTCACTCAATCAGATCTGAATTTGAGGCAACGCTGTTAGTTGGAGCTAATCAAGGATTATGACCTAGATGTTCACTATCATCCTCGTAAAGCCAATGTTGTGGCCGATGCTCTTAGCAGAAAGAGTTATGCTAATGAGATTCGGACAATACCTATGCCGGAAGAGTTGTGTGCTGAACTTGAGCATCTCAACTTGAGCATTGTTGCTAATGCTATGGAGATGATAGTGGAGCCTACACTAGAGAAGGAGATTCGTGAAGGTCAGTTGTAGGATAAGAATCTGTAGTTGATAGTTGAGAACATGAAGGAAGGAAAATCACCAGGTTTTCGGTTAGATGATAATGGTACATTGTGGTATGGAAAGAGGATCTGCGTCCCTGACATCAAGTCTATTCGACAGACAATTCTGCGAGAAGCACATGAGTCAACCTACTCAATACATCCCGGAAGCACTAAGATGTACCTGGATCTTAAAGAGAAGTATTGGTAGGTTGGATTGAAACGTGACGTGGCAGAGTATGTAGCAATATGTGATACATGTCAGAGGGTTAAAGCAGAACATCAGAGACCCGCAGGACTGTTGCAACCGATGAAAATACCTGAATGGAAGTGGGACAAAGTTGGTATGGATTTCATAGTTGGGTTTCCACTTACTCGGAAAGGTTATGACTCAATCTGGGTCATAGTTGATCGCTTGACGAAGGTAGCTCACTTCTTGCCAGTTCGAACCACTTATACGGGAGCATAGTTAGCGGAGTTATATATGGAAACGATAGTATGCCAGCATGGAGTTCCAAAGAAGATCGTGTCAGATAGAGGAACCCAGTTCACCTCACACTTTTGGAAGAAAGTGCATGAGTCCCTTGGGACAGTGTTGAATTTCAACTCAGCCTATCACCCTCAGACAGATGGACAGACAGAAAGAACAAACCAAGTGCTAGAATATATGTTAAGAGCTTGTGCCTTGCAGTATGATACGAGTTGGGACAAGAGTTTGCCCTATGCTGAGTTCTCATATAACAACAGTTATCAAGAAAGTCTTAAGATGGCACCATTTGAAGCTTTGTATGGACGGAAGTGTAGAACTCTGTTGTTCTGGAATCAAACGGGAGAAACCCAAGTGTTTGGACCAGATGTTCTGAGAGATGCAGAAGAACAAGTCCGAGTAATCAGAGATAATCTGAAGATAGCACAGTCTCGACAGAAGAGTTACGCTGATAACCGAAGAAGAGATTTGTCTTTTGAGGTAGGTGATTATGTTTACTTGAAAGTGTCACCTATGAGAAGTGTGAAACGGTTCAATATGAAAGGAAAGTTAGCACCCAGATATATTGGTCCGTTCAAGATTCTTGAGAGACGTGGAGAAGTTGTTTATCGGTTAGGGTTACCAGAAAGTTTGTCAGGAGTCCACGACGTGTTTCACGTATCTCAGCTCAAGAAGTGTTTACGAGTACCCGAAGAACAGTTACCGTTGGAGGAACTTACAGTTAAGGAAGATTTGACCTATGAGGAATACCCAGTTAAAGTTTTGGAAACAGCTGAAAGAATTACAAGGAGTAAGGTCATCAAGATGTGCAAAGTGCAGTGGAATTGATATACAGAGAAAGAGGCCACGTGGGAAAGAGAGGAAGATCTAAGAAAAACCTACCATCAACTCATTAAGCAAGTAAAATCTGGGAATCTTGGGGCGAGATTCTTTTAAGGGGGGTAGATTTGTAACACCCTAAAATTTGAAATAGAAATTAGATTTGAATTTGCTTAAATTTGTTTTATTTCAAATAATTTTTGTGATCATAGAATTAAACAAATAAAACTAAATTAAATATCATGCTAGGGTTAACTTGTTTGTGCATTGCATACCTCTGCATTTTCTTGTGTTGGATGAATTTGCAAAACCCTAGAAAAACATTTCAAAACCCCTTTTGAAAATCAAATTTGAAAAGCAAAAGAAAAGAAAAGAAAAAGAAAAATATAAAACCCTCCTCTCTCTCTCTCTCTCCTTTCGGCCTGTTGGCCCGAGAAGCCTGGCCTGCTTCTCCTCTCCCCTCTCCCTTTCTTTCTTCCGCGGCCCAGCTCCTTGCTCTTGGCCCAGTCTGCCCACCGGCCCGCGAGACCACCGCCGGTCTGCTCTCCCTCCCTCTCTCTCCGACGTGCGGACCCCACTCGTCAGCGCCCCTCTCTTCTCCTTCCTTGAGTCTGAGCCGGACACGACTGCGCGCTACCGATCCCGCAACCGCCACACGTGTGTTCCCCGCGTTCGCGTCCGCGTAGGACTCTGCCTTTGCCTCCTATATATAGCACCGCGCCGCGCCGCCGCTTTCCCATCGTCCTCGCCTCGTCCTACCTCGCAATCACAGCAACGCCGCCGAGCAGAGCTTCGCCGCCGCGCAGAGCTCCTCCACCGCCGTTCCGCGCAACTCCAGCCGTCGTAGGTTCCCCCGAGCCGCGCATCGTCTTCGCGTGACTGCGGAACCTCTTCCCTTCCCCTTTTCCCTCTCCTTTGCGCTCGGTTTGATCTCGCCGCCGCTCTGCAGGAGGCCGCCGCTGCTGTTCACCGTCGACAGCCGTCCTCTGGTCACCATCGAGCCCTGCCAGTGCCCTAGGTGAGTTCCCCTCACTCTGCTCGTTCTCCCGGTGCCCTCGGAGTTGAAAACCAAGCACTGGAGCTCCCGATTGCTCTACGCCGGCGAGCTTCGGCCGTTCGGCCATGGCGCCCCGCCGTGCACCACCCTGCTCTGGCAGGAGCGCCGCCCACTCCCACTCTCTCTCCCTCTGTTCTAATCTGAGCCATCGGCTTCAAATCCAACGGACCAGAGCCCTCGATACCCCTTCGATCTGGCAGTTTTGCTAAGGAGACCCTCGGGTTCTCTGACTCTCAACCCGCCGTCCAAAGCGCCTTTCATCTTTACGTTTTCCTCCCTGGAAGACGTATTCCCTTTTCAGATCTGTTTTAATTCGGTTTTAAATAAAAACCTATATTTACAGTTTTGCCACTGATTTTCAAATGCCTATATTTTGCTCGTTTTAAATCCAAATCGATCCGTTCAAGTTGCGTTAGATCCGTAATTTTATGCTCTGTCCAGTAGTATAGATTTCATCAAAGTAAATTAATTCTTTAATGCTTTAATCTTGCCCTTTTCAAAATCTTGTTTAATCTATAATTTATTCGTTTTAGATCCGATTAGTGTGATTTTCGCGTCTTTGTGATCGTAGTAAAGTATAGATCTGTTTTATAGCCTTTTCAAGACCTCTTTATTGTTTATGGTGTAATGTTCTGATCATATCTTTATTTCTTCGTGTATGATTGTTCGGATGATTGCGTGGTGATGTTGATCGAGTACAACCGGTGAGATCTTTGGTGAGCAAGAGTTCTTTGCAACAGATCAGGACCACCAAGAGCTTTGTGATCAAGGAAAGTTTAACATGGGATCATCCTTGTTACCTATTCACCCTAATTCATCTAGTCATAATTGCATGTGTCTAATTTGATTCCTATTAGATCTATACCATAGCTTTGTTATCCTTGTACCTTGTCACCATGGCTTTAAAATAATGGATCTGAGATGAATCTTGATTAATGATATATGCAACAATGGATAAAACTGGCTTTTATAGCAACATGGAGTAGGACCCCACTGTAGGGCAAAAGTTGGGATTCAAATGCAACCACGAGTGCTATAATGGCTCTGGCTTTAGTTAAGTATGAAGTTTGGACTGGCATGCTTGTGGTTCGTGAAAGGCACCTTTGCCGAGCTGGTTATGGGGTATAGCTTGTGTGGGGACCGTTGGGGGTGGTACCATCGGGGTGTCCCATATTCCCCTTTGCATTGGGTCCGTAGGGTCCGCTACATGCTAGAAAGGGCTTTTGAAAGACTTCATAGTGTTCCCTGCCCACTCACCTTGGTAGTGTTATGGGACTAGCTATCCCGCGCATATGGCTAACATGGCTTGTGGGTAAAGTGTATAACCTCTGCAGAGTGTAAATGTATCATGATAGCCATGCTCACGGTCACGAGCGGCCTGGAAAACTCACAGTGTAGATGATCATGTTGTTTAATGTTTAATTGTTAATGATGTTTATTAATCTTATCATGTGGTTATTAATTGGGCTAAGCATAATTAAAGTTAAGTGTTGGTAAAACTTGACCAAGTTAAAAGCAACCACAGTACAGACAGTGTCTGCCTTTTGAGCTTCATAACCCTATGTTACTCTTGCTGAGTACTTTAAGTGCTCACTCTTGCTTTCTCAACCCCTTCAGATGGCTTTGAAGACTACTGTGAGGAGTACTAGGCTAGTGGTCAACCAGTTGGCGTTCCCTGTGAAGTGGAGCTTCGTCGTGAGAGTTATCTTTATTTCCGCTGTTTTGTTTAAGAATATTATTCGTTATGTAATAAGCACTCAGTGATGGTACTATTTAAAGATTTGTCAGCTTATGTGTGTGATTGATCCCTCGGCACACATGAGTTATTCGCTTTCAATTTTATTCTTAAAATTTGGTGTGACAAAATTGAAAGGAAATAGTTTGCTTGCTACTAAATCTGATATTAATGAGTTGAATGCTTCCACTACACTTGCTTATGGTATAGTATGCAAAGAGGTATTAATTTCCGTTCATGATATGCAGCGTTCTTTGCCTCCTGCTGTCGCTAACATTTTGCAGGAGTATTCGGATGTGTTCCCAAGTGAAATACCATCGGGCCTGCCACCATTTCCAGGCATTGAGCACCAAATTGACCTGATTCCTAGTGCCTCATTGCCCAACCGTGCACCATATAGGACCAATCCAGAAGAAACAAAGGAGATTTAGTGTGAAGTGCAAGAACTCCTCGGCAAAGGTTACATACGTGAGTCTCTAAGTCCTTGTGCTGTTCTGGTTATTTTAGTGCCTAAGAAATATGGATCGTGGCGTATGTGTGTGGATTGTCGGGCTATTAATAATATTACTATTCGATTTCGTCATCCAATTCCATGATTAGATGACATGCTAGATGAATTGAGTGGTGATGTTGTGTTTTCCAAAGTGGATTTGCGTAGCGGGTATCATCAGATTCGCATGAAATTGGGAGATGAATGGAAAACTGCTTTCAAAACTAAGTTCGGTTTGTATGAGTGGTTAGTCATGCCTTTTGGGTTAACTAATGCACCTAGTACCTTCATGAGATTGATGAATGAGGTTTTGCGTGCTTTCATTGGAAGATTTGTTGTTGTTTATTTTGATGATATATTAATTTACAGCAAATCTATGGAAGAACATATTGATCATTTATGTGCTGTTTTTAAAGCTCTACGGGAGGCACATTTATTTGGTACCTTGATAAGTGCACCTTTTGCACAGATCGTGTTTCTTTTCTTGGCTATGTTGTTACTCCATAGGGAATTGAGGTTGATAAAGCCAAGGTGGACGCTATACAGGGGTGGCTAGTACCAAAGACTATCACCCAAGTGCGGAGTTTTCTAGGACTTGCTGGGTTCTATCATCGCTTTGTGCAGGATTTCAGCACCATTGCTGCACCATTGAATGAGCTTACGAAGAAGGGAGTCGTGTTTTCTTAGGGAACCCCACAAGAGAATTCCTTCAACATGTTGAAAGATAAGTTGACAAATGCACCTCTTCTCCAACTTCCTGATTTTAATAAGACTTTTGAACTTGAATGTGATGCTAGTGGAATTGGATTGGGTGGTATTTTGTTACAAGAAGGTAAACCCATTGCATATTTTAGTGAGAAACTAAGTGGTCCTCTTTTGAATTATTCTACTTATGATAAGGAATTGTATGCTCTCGTGCGGACATTAGAAACATGGCAGCATTATTTGTGGCCCAAAGAATTTGTTATTCATTCTGATCATGAATCGTTAAAGCATATTCATAGTCAAGTAAAACTGAACCGTAGACATGCTAAGTGGGTTAAATTTATTGAATCTTTTTCTTATGTCATTGAGCACAAGAAAGGGAAAGAGAATATCATTGCTGATGCTTTGTCTAGGAGATATACTTTATTAACACAACTTGACTATAAGATCTTTGGTTTGGAAACAATTAAACAACAATATATACATGATAATGATTTTAAAGACGTGTTGCTGCAATGTAAAGATGGAAAAGCATGGAATAAATTTGTTCTAAATGATGGCTTTGTGTTTAGAGCTAACAAACTATGCATCCCAGCTAGCTCCATTCATTTGTTGTTGCTTCAGGAAGCGCATGGAGGTGGCTTGATGGGACATTTTGGAGCAAAGAAGACGGAGGACATACTTGCTGGTCATTTCTTTTGGCCAAAGATGAGGAGAGATGTGGAGCGATTTGTTGCTCGCTGCACAACTTGTCAGAAGGCAAAGTCACGATTACATCCCCACGGTTTGTATATGCCTCTACCTGTTCCTAACGCACCTTGGGAAGATATTTCTATGGATTTCGTTTTGGGATTGCCAAGGACTAGGAAGGGCCGTGATAGTGTTTTTGTGGTTGTGGATAGATTTTCTAAGATGACACACTTTATACCTTGTCATAAAACTGATGATGCTACACATATTGTTGATTTGTTCTTTCGCGAAGTTGTTCATTTGCATGGTGTGTCAAATACAGTTGTTTCTGATCGAGATGCTAAATTTCTTAGCCATTTTTGGAGAACTTTATGGGGTAAATTGGGGACTAAGCTTTTATTTTCTACCACATGTCATCCCCAAACTGATGGTCAAACTGAAGTTGTGAATAGAACTTTGTCTACTATGTTAAGGGTTGTTTTAAAGAAGAATATTAAGATGTGGGAAGATTGTTTGCCTCATATTGAGTTTGCTTATAATCGTTCATTGCCCATTTGAGGTTGTTTATGGCTTGTTACCACGTGCTCCTATTGATTTAATGCCTCTACCAACTTCTGAACAATTGAATTTTGATGCTAAGCAACGTGCATGGTCAGCTACAAGCAATGCAAGTGTATCTTCATCAAAATCACTAGAGGACGAATACTCACCATTATCTATGACGATCATAACGCGCTTGCTGGAACACTCACGCATCACATGTCCATATCCCTGGCACCGGTGACACTGAATGTCTCTCGTTCTACCTATCGATGCTACGGACGAAGCACTTGCACTAGGCTTCTGGGCTGTCTTGGCTACTGAATTTGTGGGAGTAGCACTAGGCTTGTCACTTGAGGATGGCATAGTAGCACATGTGCGGGGCTGCCATGAATTTGTCTTCGCTGCAGAAAAGTTATTCCGAACACTAGCACCTCGTCCCTGCACTTCCCTTTCAGCTTTACAAGCAAGATGAAACAAACGGGTTACATTAGTGTACTCTTTATATGAAAGGATGTCCTGAATTTCACGATTTAACCCACCCAAAAGTCTTGCCATAGCAGGTTCCTCATCCTCCTCTAAATTTCAACGCAACATACCCATTTGTAATTCTTGATAATACTCTTCTACACTTTTAGCACCTTGTCTTAGTTGTTGCAGTTTATGTAGCAAATCCCGTGCATAGTAAAAAGGAACAAATCTAGCCCTCATGATTTTTTTAAAGCATCCCAAGTATGTGGTATGGTATTAGGATTTTTCTTACTATACTCTATCCACCATACAATAGCAAAGTCAGTAAACTCACTAGTAGCAGCCCTAACATGTGTATTCTCAGGAAATTCGTGGCATGCAAACTTTTGGTCAACAGCAATTTCCCTTGAAATGTATGCATCAGGATCATACTTTAAGAAAGCATCATTGTTATTATGTACCTCACGTCGACGGTGACCCATACCTCTCCGATTAAAGCGTAGGCGATGTCGATCACGAAGGTCATTGTTATCAAGGTCCATATCACCAGAGTAAGCATCCTCGTCATTATCTTCGACTTGCTCCTCATCCTTGTTGTCGTCATTATGTTGACCCTTGCCTTTTGTGTGGAAGTCATCAAAACGACTGAGAAGAGCGGCAAGGCTTTTGTCCATACGAGCAACCGATGCTTCGACTCCTGTAAGCTTGGTGGTGGTGGCAAGTTGGGCGGCCTCTAGTTGCCCAATCTTGTCATTGGTCACATGTAAATCTCCATAGAGTCCTTCTGTATGCAGCTGCACTTGCCTTGTAAAATGTTGAATGATGCCCTTGGTGCGTGGAGATTGCGGCATGTTGTTATTATCCTCTGTTCCTGACATGGTTTAGAAGACAAGAACAACATGAAAACAGGTGAAGAAATAAAAGCCCTACAACTATTAGGATGTAGCTACAGCAAGGCACTCGCTCTCAACATGTTTCTCAAGCTCTTACCAGTTCTTACCTTGCTCAGCAGGAGGGGTCAACAACCAGCAAGCCTGCAACCTTGGAAGTGAATGTATCGGTACCGCAGCAACAACACCTGTCAAGTTGTAGTCGAGTATGTGGAGCTATAGGGGGCAAATGTTATGCTCAAGGACAAATACTAGCACCACGTTAGTTTAAAAAGCGAGCAGAATAATCGTTCAAAGGTGGTACTGTGCTGGTCCTAGCCTAGACCGTACTAGAGACGCGAGCCTAAGCACAAAGAGAGTCACAAACACCACCTATCCAAAGGAGAGAAACACAAAGATCAGCCCCCTTTTTCTGTTTTTTTGTTCTTTTTTTTTGCTTTTTTTTCTTTTTTTTTAGAGATCATCAAAACTGATTATATGAACAAAGAGATGTCAAAAGAGAAATTCACCACACACACTTTTTCCAAAAGTGCAGGGATATATAGGTAATTAAAACATGTAAGTTTCTCTCTCTCTCTCTAAAGTAAGTTTCGCTATAATACGGTATGAAACTTGTAGTCCCGACTTGTAGTGCGCGAACTTAATTATGGAAAACAACTTGGACGGAGGCAATTTATAGCAGCGAATACCAGGGTAGTACTCTATCTTGATTCCCGAAATCAACTCTAACTCGAACTTGATAGTCGTGAATACCAGGGTAGTACTCGGACTCCAACTTGACAGCAACGAAATCTACTTAGACTCGGACTAGAACGTGACAAGAACTTGAAACTCTAAAGGACTATAACTAAAATCAACAACTCGACACAATCGATGCAACCGACGACTCAACAAGCCCTAACTATGTAGTACTAGCAAAAGGCTCAATGGGTTTATGGGATTACGGAAAACTAATCTACTATTTTTTTTCTAGCTTTTCTGAACTATAGGAAAAAGTTTTTGTGAAGAATTGGATATCTGTCACCGATAAACCTTGCTCTGATACCAACTGATGACGACCCGTAGGGTTCGCTGTCTGATCTTTCGATGAGAGATGGTGGATAACTTGATTGGTAAATGGAGATGACGTTCACAACTGGACTACAACCGTCCACGGACGTTGTGCCTTAGCAAATGATACACCACCTCCAATGGTTGTCGCAATCTTGCGGCGTGACAACCAGCCACTAGGGCTCCCGTCCTGCAAGCAATCGAAGAACCAGCAAGAACAAGATGAACAAGCACTCAATTGCAAGATGACTATGAAGGTTTTAATCTGAGAACACAATATGGTGAGGTTCTGATGACAATCAGACGGACGGTTGATCCATCACGCGCGCTGAAAGGCGGTAGCAATGGCTAACTCGACAAAACAAAACCTGAACTGTTTGTGGCCGCTCTAAAGACTTATAAGGAGTTGGGAGTACGACCACAAGGGTGTTGAGATCGTTCTCCAACCCTAGGACGCGTCCCTAATGGACCCAACTTGATACATGGGCCATCAGCCCAAATTAAGGTGATGCAGAGCACGGGTGGACAGAAAAGGACTTGGTACAACAACAACTACTCTGGATGTGTCCGATAAGATATAGCCTTGGTTCTGGATCCGTTGGAAAGTAGACTTGATAAGCTTTCCAAAAATTGTGAGAACGTCCCAATCGGAGTTCATATGAAGTCGTGGCATCCGTCACAAGTTGGTGCTGTCCTGTAGTCCAAATCCAGCTAGGGCTCATCCTGTGTCCCGCTGATCCACTCCATTGTTCCTGAGAAAAACAAGAGTGCACGTGTCTCCATTGTATAAATATAATGGACAAGAATTTGAGAATGAACTTACTTGATGGTTGAGTTCACGGGCACGAGCACGAGTAATAGGACCAAGTGGTGCTGGAGATGATGTTGGTGTTTTGTTGATGTCCTCATCAGTCTCATCGAAGGTAATCTCACAAGTCTCCATCACTCAGTTAGTCTCAAGGTTAAGTGCACGATAAGCACGAGAGTGAGTAGAATAACCAAGAAAGATATCGTCAGAAGACCGTGATTCAAATTTATCCAACTTACCGCCCTTTTTGAGGATGAAGCACCTGCACCCAAACACCCATAGGTGACTTACCTTGGGTGGTCTCCCAAATCGCACCTCATAAGAAGTCTTCTTCTTGAAAGCTCGGAGGAAAATGCGATTGGAAACATAGCAAGCAGAACTGAGTACTTCGGCCCAATACCGCCTAGGAGTCCTATGCTCATCGAGTATCGTCCTGGCCATCTTAACAAGGGTCCGATTCTTGCGCTCAACAACACCGTTCTGCTGGGGAGTGTGAGGTGAGGAAAACTGGTGCTCGAGACCCAAAGAAGAGCAAAGAGTTCCAAATTGAGCATTCTTAAATTCTGTGCCATTGTCACTGCGGATAGCTCTCATGGCATTCTTAGGTAGCTCATTTTGCAATCTCAAAATCAGATCTCGAACAAGTGGAAAATCCTCATCCTTACTCTCCAAAAAGAACACCCAAGAGTATCTCGAGTAGTCATCAACGACTACAACCACATACCACTTCCCTCCTTCCGACCTGACCCGAGCTGGACCAACTGTGTCCATGTGTAAGAGCTTGCCGGGTCGAGTGGTCATGACCTCAGTCACAGGAGGATGGGAAGCGGCAACCATCTTGCCATGCCTGCAAGGATGGCAAACCAAATCCTTCTCGAACTTTAGCTTTGGCAATCCTTGGATAAGGTCCATTGAGCTAAGCCTTGCAAGCAAGTCAAAACTCAAATGTCCCAATCTCCTATGCCACTTCCAAAGCTCGGAAGAAGAACCGGCAAGAAGACAACGAGAAGGTCCGGAAGAGATAGAAAAATCCGCACGAAAAACCTTCCTGAAGGGTAAAATCCGGCAAACAAGCTCACCATGAGAGTCCAAAATCCGAGATAGATTAGGCTTGAAACTCACTTCAAAACCATCATCAAGGAGTTGCGAAACCGAAAGAAGGTTAAAATGAAAATTCGCAACCAAAGCAACATCCTTGAGGACAAAAGAAGAGTTCACTCGAATTGACCCTCGGGAGACAACCTTACCTTTACTCTTATCCCTGAATGTGATATACTCGGTGTGGTGCATGGGGTCGAGGCTGGAGAACCACTTGACACTTCCGGTCATATGGCGTGACCATCCGGAATCCACAAGCCAAGTCTCCTCCAGTCCTCCTTCCTACATCAATAAAAAGACATAGGGTGAGCAAACGGACCAACACTGGGGTTAGTAAATTGTGAAGGATACCAGTGTTGTCCCACTTGCCCAAAGAATGGGTTAGGAGAAAAACCAAACATCTCCTATCCCATGGGAGGATAGCGATCACCACGATGGGGAAAACGTGGTCCGCTAAAGAAGGGTGGAGTAAAGCCACCGCCACGAGGCCCGTAGTTGTATGGGTCACGACCGGTACCCCGTCGGGCAAGACAACCACGTGGTCCCACTTGCTTCTGCGGAGTGGTTTTGGGTGGCTCTTCAAACACACCATCTCTCACAAGAAACTTAGAGGGATCGGTAGGCTTAGGTGGAGTGATTTTGGTAAGCTTGGGAGTTGTGGTGGGTTTCTCATTCTCGCTCAAACCACTGCACTAACCGATCTTACCGAACATGCTATCGTCCTTCCCACCTATAGCAAAGCCTACTCCCGTGCTGCCAACCCTTTTGTATTGGCTGATCATCATCCCCAACTGTGGCTCTCGGCAAGACATCCAGCTCAAGATGGACCGAAGGTATGTGTTTTCTTCCTCGGTACGCACCTTGTCGTGTCTGCACGACGCGATCTCAAGCTCCAAAGCCTCAAAGCGTTCCGACTCTCTAGTGCTATCTGAGCTGACCTTCTCTAGCACAACAATCCTAGCATCTATTTGTGCCAGCTCAGAACGCAAGCCTAAGCAAGACTTGCATGCACCAAGTAAGCTAGGCCTAGCCTTCAGCTCACTGACCTCCTCAATTAGAGTGCCATACTTGTCCTGGAGAGTGACAAGACTAGACTTGTGGATGGCACAAGCATCACACTCTACCTCCTCGGTAACCACCACTGACGCCTTAGCAAACTCTAGCTCATGCAGCGTGCTAAGATACTTAGCCTTGAAATCGTTCCTCTCGCACGCGGCACGCTTGAGCAAAGCATCCTGACTCATCAAGGTGTCGTTCAAAGACTCAATATCGAGAGAGAGGGATGCGATGGTGGGTGGTACCTCGGGTGTGTCGGAGTCGTAGTCGGGGCCATCCTTGCGCTTCCCGACCTTGCCTTCTTCAATCGCCATGGTGCAAAAGCCACCGTGCTTGGTGTCGGCGTAGAAGCATAGGTCGTTGAGCTTGTCCTCAACCTTTCCCTTGGACTCATCATCCCTCGAAGAAGCACCTCCATCGGAGGAGGCATCGATGTCGCTGAGGGAGGCGAGGATGGCTCGGTTCTTGGCCTTCACCTTGTCGTTCACCTTCTTGGAGGACCTTCGGTGGTAGCCACCCTTTGGCTTGTGCTTGTCCTCGAAGTGGTGCTCACACTTGTCCTTGCGCTTGGTGAAGTCACCCGCAGCTTTATTGGGGCAGTTTGCGATGAAGTGATCCTCATCACCACAATGGTAGCACCGCTTGGATGAGCCACCATCCCGATGGTTCAAACGGTTGTTGTGAAACCGTGAGAACTAGGTGATGACCAAAGCCAGCTCATCATCTCCAAGAGCCTCCACTTGATCCTCTGTCACAGAAATCAAAGACAAAGCAAACAAAGAGTGTGAAGGGTCAAAGGAGGAAGAAGACATACCGCCGGGGCCAGAAACCAACGCCATAGATGGTTTCGACTGGTTCTCAAGCTTGGCCCGGGTCTGGTAGTGCATCTCCGAGGACTTGAGCTTGTTGAACAGCTCGTCCACGGTCAGGGCATCATAGCCCGGTGACTCCTGAATGGCATCCACCTTCATCTCCCACACCTTCTAATCAAGAGCATGCAAAAGCTTGATAGCAATCTCATGATCATCATAAGGCAAGTTGGCTCGATTAGCACACATCTTGTTGATGATAGATTGGAAGCGAGTGAACATCCCGTCAACAGATTCGCCGACCAACTAAGCAAAGTTCTCGTACTCTCTACGATACGTGTCGAAGAGTCTGGACTTGATCTGAGGGTTTCCCTCATGATATCTTAAGAGTGTTTGCCAGATCTCCCGTGCCGTAGTGAGACTCGAAACCCTCTCAAACTCCGGAAGAGACAGACAAGAGAAGAGAATGCTACAGGATCTTGCGTTTGACGCATGTTTTGTAATCTGGGCATCGGTGATCCGAGCCTCAAGAACCACGTATTTCTGATTCTCACAAATATCCCAAAACTTTGTGTCAAGCCCTTGGAGGTAAGCCGACATGCGCACCTTCCAATAGGCACAGTTGGTTCTATCGAAGTAGGGAGGTTTACCAGCACCTCGCTCCATGTCGCCTTTGCGGATCAAGAACCGCGTAAGGTGGAATTATCCTTAACCAGCTCTGATACCAATTGAAGGACCGAGAACGGCGACCAGAGAGGGGGGGTGAATGGGAGCCAAATAAAATTCAATTCAAAGACTTGGCCCTTGTCCCAAACTCACACCCAAAACTTGACCTCGGAAGAACTAGCTCGCACACGACCTAACAAGTAGGTAGACACCATAGGAAGACTCCTAAAGGTGCAGCGGAGAGGTCGGAGAAGATGGAGAACAATCGAAGCCACGAACTCGAAACCGATACACCGAGAGAGGTACACTCAACCCCTAGAGAGAAGAGGTAAGAGCACACCCAAAAATACTTATAAGAACTGGTCTCAAAAGTATCTAATCATGTTCCTTACGTGAATACGAATCCAACGCAACAAACGGAACTTAATTCGGAGTCCGGACGAGGGAGAAACAACCAAAACAGCGATCAACAGTGACCACAGGACCACTTGCTATAGTCCGGTGGTAAGGTCCGACGCTGAGGTCCGGAGCTAGGTGCATTGCTGGAGTATTTCGGCCACACCACAAGACCACTCGCTATGGTCCAGAGGGTGGTCCAGAGGGTGGTCCGACTAGGGATGAAAACAGATCGGATCGGAGCGGATAATAGCTTCCCCATATCCTAATCCTGTTTTTTTAATCGGATTCGGAGCGGATCGGATATTATACGGTTTCGGATACAAAAGCAGATTGTTTAGGATGTCGGAAATGGTACGGATTCGGATTGGTTTCGGAGTGGAAGCGGACTTTTCTAAGACGGATAATATGTGCTTACATGTTGTTTTTTAAGATGAGAAACAATTCATTAGATGTCATTTATGCTTACAAAATAATAAAAATAAATTGATAACTATGATTATGCACTACAATATAATAATGCTAGTGTTGGGTTGGACCGACTTGTACTCTTGCGCTTGGGCTCCCAAAAATATTTGGTTATCCTATTATAAGCATCGGATAATCCATGTTCAATTATCGGATAATCCATATCCACCGGATTTTCTCAATCCCATATCCTACACCACATCCACATGTAGTAGGATTCGGATTATCCATATCTGCACGGATTTGAAAAACACTTCTCCATATCCTTAAAATTCGGATTCGGAGCGGATCGGTGCGGAGGATTATCCACACCACTTTCACCCCTAGGTCCAACGCTGTTTCTTCACAAAATCAGAAACACAGTGAGCTCTGGACCTCCGGACTAGTGGTCCGACGGTACCACAGGACTAGTCCGGAGCTTGGTCCGGAGCTAGGTGCTGCTCTGTAGGCTTTCGGCCAGACCACAGGACCACTCACCTATGGTCCGGAGCCTTGTCCAAAGTGGTCCGGAGGGTGGTCCGGAGCTCACGAACAGCGCACAGAAAACCTACGAAAACCGATTTCTCTCCGCCAAATCATTCTCACAGGATCACATCACTTAGAGCATCTATTCAATGTCTTAGCTCTAAGTATGAAGCTTTTGCACTAATTTTGCATTTCATGGCATTTGTAGCCGGATCTTGAGTTGTTGATGTTGATGAGCTACTTGTGTCAACAAGGGGAGAGATGTGCATTTCATTCTCATTGGTTTCATTGGTTTAGAGCTTCTTTGGTCAAGGGGGAGTTTGTGTGCTTCTTTTTCCCTAAGGAGCTCATTTGCTATCTTGAGTGTGCTTTTGCCCAGGGGGAGCTTTTGCTAGATGTGTTGAGCCTTTGCCTCTTTTGGAGGGTCTAGCTTGCTTTGTTGGCTCCGACAGGTTTCGAGTGCTTCTTGAGCTCTAAGTGTTTTAATTGGTAGCTTTGGAGTTCCCTTGGTGATTCAATTGGCATTCTGAGCTTTGAGAGCTGTGATTGGTATCTTCGACTTGCTAGCGGTGTTGAGCCTATTTTTGTTCCTCTTCTGGAGGGCTAGCTTTGTTTTGCTTGGTTGCATCGAGCCATTGTCCATGTCTTTGGGAACCAAGTTTTGGACTCGTTTTGCTTCTCTCAAGTGACCCCGTTTTGGCTTTCTTAGCTTTTTGGTCATTTGGAGAGATTTACCTTGTGGCTCAAATCTGAAATGCACTTGTGTTGACAATGCACTCATCAAGGGGGAGATTGCGAACACATGGTGGATAAGTACCCATGTATGTTCAGTTTTATGATGAGTGATCGTCCAACACGTGAGTGTTTCAGTTTGAGTGGCTTACCCTAACCCCTTGCGAAAGCAAGTCTGTGCATGTCTATCGGCTTGTGGTGTGCAGGCATTGTGCTTAGTGACAGTGTTCAATGGCGTGGAGAAGGTCGAGTAGAGGCTTGCCGTGCTGATGGACTGAGAGCAGTGAAGGGCGGAAGCAAGGCTCGGACTAAGGGACCATGGGCGCCGGAGGACTAGCTGTGGTGGTTAGTACTTGGCACTGGCGAGTGCAAGAAGACATGGAGGTAGACCGAGTCGACCAAGTCAAGACGGTGGACGCGCGAGTCAAGTGAAGGCTCAGGGGACTCGGAATCCGACCGAGCGAGGACAAGGTGGCTCGAGTCGAGAAGTTTGGTGGTTTGGGCCTCAAAACCATCCGAGGACGGTTTCCGAGTTTGGGCTTCAAAACTCGCGGTTCGGTAGTTGAGCCCAAAGCTACCGGTGGCGGGTTTTGCGGGTTTGGGCCTCAAAACCCGGGCGGAGCTTCCAAGGAAGTGGGGATGGCACGTGGTGGAATCCTGGAGGTTGCGTCGAGGCGACGGCAACTCCCGGCAGGAAGCGGGGCCATCCATTCAAATGAGTGGCTGAGAGTTATCGACTTAGATTACAATGTCTTAGGGCTAGGTAATTTGGTCTTGTATCTAGGGGTGTCTTTGGGAAATAGCCAATGCTCCGTTAAATAGAGGATGAAGGGGTATCCTCATTCTATCTCTTGAACCCTAATCATTTGCCCCAACTCTCTCTCTCTACCCTCTCTCTAGTTCATGAGATCCCTAGGTTGATTTCACCAACCTCTGTAAGAACTCGAATCTTTTGGTGGGAATCGAAGGCCCGACTCTCCGAGTGCCATGGCACGATTAGTTTCTTGATCGAGTCTCCCCGGTTGCTTGTGTTCTTCGCGTTTTGCTTTTTCTCTCTCCTTTTCCTGAGTTTATTTCTCTTTGTTGAGAGGAGCTTTGCAAAATCCACTTGAACCAAGTTGTTCGTATTCATGAGGAGCATCTTTGCACCGAAGGAATTCACCTCAAACCTCACGAGTTTGTAGATCGGGAGATTTCTTTGCGGCGTTCTTTGTTTTGCCTTTTCTCCCCCAAATCCGAGTTTTTCCTGTTTATCCTCTCCAAATTGAGCGATGATTTCTTTGAGATAGCTCCCCAACTGCACAAGGATCATGCCTACAAAGTTTGGTTGCAGTTGGAGTTCATTTGGTTGAGTTTTGGGAAGATTTGGCGGAGAGAAATCGGTTTTCACGGGTTTTCTGTGCGCTGTTCATGAGCTCCGGACCACCCTCCAGACCAATTTGGACAAGGGTCCGGACCATAGGAGAGTGGTTTTGTGGTCTGGCCGAAAGCCTGCAGAGCAGCCCCTAGCTCCGGACTAGTCCTGTGGTACCGTCGGACCACTAGTCCAGAGGTGGGGAGCTCACTGTGTTGCTGATTTTGTGAAGAAAAAGCGTCGGACCACCCTCCGGACCACCCTCCGGACCATAGCACCGGACAATAGCGAGTGGTCCTGTGGTGTGGCCGAAAAACTGCAGTAACACACCTATCTCCGGACCTAAGCTTCGGACCATACCACCGGACCATAGCGAGTGGTCGTGTGATCACTAACAGAAGTAGTCCGGTGCTCGTTTCTCTCTCGTCCGGACTCTGAATCAAGTTCCGTTTGTTGCGTTGGATTCGTATTCACATAAGGAACATGATTAGGTACTTTTGAGACCAGTTCTCATAAGTATTTTTGGGTGTGTTCTTGCCTCTTCTCTCTAGGGGCTGTGAGTACCGCTCTCGGTGTATCGGTTTCGAGTTCGTGGCTTCGTTTGTTCTCTATTTTCTCCGACCGCTCCGCTGCACTTTTAGGGGTCTTCCTAAGGTGTCCACCTACTTGTTAGGTCGTGTGCGAGTCAGCTCTTCCGAGGTCAATTTTGGGTGTGAGTTTGGGACAAGGGCCAAGTCTTTGAGTTGGATTTTATTTAGCTCCCATTCACCCCCCCCCTCTGGTCGCCATTCTGGGTCCTTCACTTTGCATTGAGAGTAAGGTAATAGTCTTTAGCATAAACATGGTGTTTGGGCTAGGATCCTCATAGATATCCCATGTCTAGCCGGATCTGTGGTAGTAGCTCGGAAAGTGACAATTCCGTAGATACCTTTGGAACCCACAATCCCGTTAGAACGATGGGTAGGGTTTATAGGCCGCGTGGTAAGCATTCTCTGAGGTATCTCTTATCACGACGGTTCTCCCCAATAGAAAATAATACATATCTTATATAGACTAGAACAAGACTATAGTCGCAGTCTTCTCTAATCACTCATAATCACCTTGTTAATAGCCCAAAGGTTAATAGCATAGATTGGTTAGTCAGATGCACCCTTTCTCCCTGTGGATAAATAAATACGATACTCTGGATAATCTCCCGGGTGAAGTGCTCACCAGTATCCGTGCGCTTGATAATTACTTCCTAGTGATTTCTCTGTTTGCGTTAACAAATATCAACACTCATCTTCATCATCACTATGATGAGGGCAATCCGAAATGAAGTGATCCTTGCTATTGCACTTGAAACACCTCTTGTCATTGATCTTGCTCTTGAAGGAGTTCTTCTTCCTTCTAGCTCTATAGCCCTTATTCTTCATGAACTTGCCAAATGTCTTGACAAAGAGGGCCATCTCTTCTTCATCATCTTCATCATCATTGCTTGAGCATTCATCATTGCTTGATTCATCACACTTTGCTTTTCCCTTTGATGATGATGTGGCTTTGAATGCCACACTCTTCTTCTTGTCTTCCTTCTTCTCATCCTTCTTTTCTGTGTTCTCTCTAATCTTGTCCTTGTCTTCTCTAAAGGTGTCATCGGTAATCACCTCACCAAGAACTTGGTTTGGTGTCATTGTGTCCAATCCACTCCTCACCAATAGAGTGACAAGCATCTCAAATCTTGAGGGAAGACTCCTCAAAAATTTGAAGGAGAAGTCCTTGTTCTCCACATTCTCACCAAGTGACTTAAGGTCATTGACAAGCACCTCAAGCCTATTGAACATCTCCAGCACATTTTCATCTTCCTTCATCTTGAAGCTAGCCAACTTTTCTTTCAAGATGTAGGCCTTTGATCCCTTCATGGATTTAGTCCCTTCATAAGACTCTTCTAGCTTGTTCCATTCCTCATGAGCACTCTCCAAATTCTTGATTTGCTCAAACACTCCTCTTGAGAGTGCTTCATGGATGACACTCAAAGCAATGTCATTGTTTTGGAGCTTCTCTTCTTCGGCTGGGGTGGGTGCCGCTTCATTAACCACCTCAAACTTCTTGTCGACCACCAACCATATCTTCCGGTTGATTGATTTAAGATAGGTGGTCATCAAGGCCTTCCAATAGCTATAATTGGTGCCATCAAACTTAGGTGCACTCTTGGTGTTGTTGATTTGAGCCATTTTAACATCATGGGATGTTAAGCCTTTGAGTACAGTGTACTAGCTCTGATACCACTTGAAAGGTTTAGGAATGGATAGAGGGGGGGTGAATAGCCTATTAAAAATTCTACAACAACACTTAAGCAAACTTGTTAGAATAAAACACGACGTTAAGCAAGTTTTCTCTAGCTCTACGGTTAGGCAAGCCACCTACCAAATCTAGTCACTAGCAAGATAACTAATATAGCACACAACTAGCTAGCAACCTAGAAATCTCTAACAAAGCTACACAAGGTAGAGATCTACTCTACTTTGCAAGTATGAAAGAATGTAATGCAAAGCTAGGGATAGGAGGGTTATATCGACGTGGAGAGGAGACCAATATGTATCCAATCAATCACAATAGAAATCCTCGGAGAGAGACAATGTGACACAAGATTTTTCTCTGAGGTTCACTTTTTTGCCAACAAGCTAGTCCCCGTTGTAGCGATACACCCACTTGGAGGTTCACAAGCCAAACCCGTCACCGGGTGCCGCAAAACCAACACAAGATGGGGATCCCCAAGCTATGAGCAATCCACTAGAGATACCTTTCGCGAACTCCCGCGGGGTAGGTTCAAGAACCCCTCACAATCCACAGATCGGAGCCGGAGACAATCACCTTCCTCCGCTCAACGATCCTCATCACACCAAGCCGTCTAGGAAGTGGCAACCTCCAAGAATAACAAGAGCTCTGCGTTGACAATGATCACCAAGTGCCACTAATATGCAATCAAAGAGCAATGCACTTGGATTCACTTAATCCCTCATGAATATGTCAAATATGTTGAGAGGGATGAGTGGTGGGCTTCTCACAAATGAGCACAAGTGTGTGAGTGATGAGAATGTGCAAGAAGTGCCCCCAAGGGCCGGCCATACAACCATATATAGCACACACTCACAACTAGCCGTTTTGCCCCTCAAAGCAAAGCCTCTGCGCCCACTCCGGACACACTTTTCATAGGGGGTCCGGATCATCAACAGCGTCCGGACCCTTCACTAGCCGAGAGTCAACACTCTCTGTTTCAACTCCGGACGCGACCTCCGATCACGCGCACCACGCAGTCCGGACCATGCCGTAAGCGTCCGGTCAGCCTGCCGATTCAAACGACTTTTTCCTGCTTGCGCCAGAGCTCGCCACTGCTCGCCACGTGGCTCCGGACGCACGCAACAGTGCGGGTCTAGACCAACACCTCTAACGTCCGGAAATATTTTCCCGGGCGCCCGAGCGCACCCGAGAGCTCCCTCAAGCCATCAGCACCTCCAGACGCATGTCCAGACCATCACTCGCATCCGGATCGTTTTACACAGAGACAACAGGGAGCGCCCAGACTCCGGACGCACGTCCGGAGCCTTGTGTCCGGACTACAACTAGCGTCCAGACTCCTCTCCTCAACTAGCCAGGCCTAGGGTAGGCCTCTGGACCCATCTCCGATGGTCCGGACTCAACCTTGCCCTAGCGTCCGGACCTCCAAACTTGGTCCAAACATCCTCCTACTTTCTTCCAAGCTTCCAAAAGCCAACACTAAGTGATCCCAACACTTGTGCACGTGTGTTAGCTTTTAGTTCACATTTATCTTGGAAATAGTTGATTGTTTCACTAGTTCAATTGATTTTAATGCAATGCATATGAACCTAGTGGCACATGATAACCGTAATCATACTTAAGAGCTCCCTCCTTGATAGTACGACTATTTATCCTAAACGTGATCACATCCTGTATGATGTCTTGATCACCAAACCGAAAATGGTCCTATATCACCTTTGCCTTGGCACCATTTTCCCTTTCCACCACCATGCTAGAGCTTGTGCCATCCACTTGATCCACCTTGCTCCATCACATGGCATGTACCAACCTATCTCATGATTCACACTTAGAGATCCAAGGTTAGCACTTAAGTGGGTTTCATTAATTACTCAAAACCAAAACACATGGGGTCTCTCAGTTGTGCTCATGCTCATGAAATGATATTCAATGCAAGCTTAACACCTAGGGTGTTACAACCCTTCCCCCCTTACAAAAATCTCATCCCGAGATTTGCAAGGCTTACCATTTTTCATAGAATGCAGGGTAGACTTCCTTAAGGTAGTCTTCCCATTCCCATGTGGCATCTCGTTCACTTTGATTGTTCCACGTTACTTTGTAAAACTTGATAACTTTGTTTCGAGTTACTCTTTATTTAGTGTCCATGAGTTGGACGGGTTTTTATTCAAAGGACAAGTCTGACTACAGCTTCAACCCTACAGGTTTGACATGCTCTTCTAGGACTCTTAAACACTTCTTAAGTTGAGACACATGAAATACATTGAAGATAACTCTCATTTCTGGTGGTAACAATAGCTTATAGGCTACTCTTCCACTTCTTTCAATGATCCTATACGGTCCCACATACCTTGGAGAAAGCTTTCTTTTAACTCCAAACCTTTGTACTCCCTTCATAGGTGAGACTTTTAAGTACACATAGTCACCAACTTCGAACTCAAGCGGCCTCCTTCTCTTGTCTGCATAACTTTTCTGTCTCGGCTGAGCTGCTCGCATATGCTCTTGTATGATTCTAACTTTATATTCAGCTTCTTGTACAAAGTCAATCCCATAATACCTTATTTCACTTGGTTCGATCCCATTGAGAGGTGTCCGACAGCTTCTGCCATACAAAGCTTCAAAAGGAGCCATTTGAATGCTCTCCCGATAAATGTTATTATACGAGAACTCGGCCAACGGTAACCAACTTTCCCAAGATCCTTTAGAAGATACCACACATGCTCTAAGGAAATTTTCGAGAATCTGGTTAATCCTTTCTGTTTGTCCGGAGGTTTGTGGATGATATGCAGAACTGCAGACTAGATTGGTTCGAAGCTGTTTATGTAGATGTTCCAAAAAAACGAGCTGTGAACTATGGTCCTCTATATAACACAATTGTTCTGGGAACACCTTGAAAACAAACTATGTGAGTGATATACATCTCTGCATACTCATAAGGTCTATTAGTGGCGCAAACCGGTATGAAGTGAGCTGACTTCGTTAGCCGATCCACAATCACCCATATAGAATCATGACCTCTCTAAGTAGGTGGTAGTCTTGATATGAAATCCATACTGATTTCTTCCCATTTCCATCCTAGAACGAACAATGGTTGCAAAAGCCCAGCGGGTTTCATATGTACCGCTTTCACTCTACAACACACATCACATCTTGCCATAAACGCGGCAATTTATTTCTTCGTCTTTGTCCACCAAAAACATTGCTTTAGATCATGGTACATCTTGCTACTGCCTGGATGTATAGATAGCTTACAGGAATGAGCTTCCTCTAAGATCTGGTTTCTCAACTCTTTATCTTTAGGCATGACAAGGCGATCTCGGAACCAAAGGATTCCATTCTCATCAATCCTAAAACACTGTGAGCCTTCAGCTCTCATTTTTCTCTTGATATGGAACACACCCACATCCGTTTTCTGACCTTCTATGATTTTACTTTCCATAGAGCAACTGACTGTGAGATTGAACAACATTGACAAATGTAACAAGTTAAAATTATCTTCAAACAGGGGTTGCACCAAATGACTGAGCGACTTCCTGCTCAAAGCGTCAGCTACTACATTATCTTTCCCTGGATGATAATGAACTTCAAGATTGTAGTCCTTGATCAGTTCTAACAATCTTCGCTGCCTCATATTTAGCTCTGGTTGAGTAAAGATATACTTGAGACTCTTGTGATCTATATATATATGGCATACGTTACCAAGAAGGTAATGTCTTCATATCTTTAGAGCATGCACCACGGCTGCTAACTCTAGATCATGTGTTGGATAGTTAGCCTCATGTTTTTTGAGCTGTCGAGATGCATAGGCTATTACTTTTCCTTCTTGCATAAGAACACACCCTAACCCAATCCCGAAGGCGTCACAATACATATCGAAAGGTTTCGTTATGTCTGGTTGCGCCAAAACGGGTGTGGAAGTAAGTAGGGTTCTTAAGGTAAGAAAAATTGCTTCACATTCTGGAGTCCATTCAAACTTCTTATCTTTTTGCAACAAGCTGGTCATAGGTTTAGTTATCTTGGAAAAGTCTGGAATAAAACGATGGTAATATCCAGCTAGACCAAGAAAACTACGAACCTCGGTGACGGATGTTGGAGCTTTCCAATCCATGACCTCTTGCACTTTACTTGGATCGACAGATATTCCATCACCAGAAAGGATATGTCCAAGGAAAGGCACTTTAGTGAGCAAAAACTCAAACTTGCTAAACATGGCATACAACTTATGTTCTCTTAGCCGTGCAAGAACTATCCTTAGATGTTCAGGATGGTTGGCTTCCCTCTCCGAGTAGATCAAAATGTCGTCGATAAACACAACCACAAATTTATCCAACTCGGGCATGAACACGGAGTTCATGAGGTACATGAAGTAGGCAGGGGCATTAGTTAGCCCGAGCGACATAACTAAATACTCGTAAAGCCCATACCTTATTGAGAAACCTGTTTTAGGTATATCTTGTGGTATGATCTTGATTTGGTGATATCCTGATCTCAAATCGATCTTAGAAAACACTTTAGCTTTTGACAACTGATCAAACAAAATATCGATACGAGGTAATGGATATTTGTTCTTGATCATTACAACATTAAGTGGTCGGTAATCCACACAAATTCGTAGGGGTTTATCTTTCTTTTTGATGAATAGTGCGGGACAACCCCACGGTGATGAACTAGGCCGAATGAGACCTTTATCTTGCAGCTCTTGTAACTGCTTCTTGAGTTCTGCTAGCTCATTGGGTGGCATTATGTATGGTCTACGAGATATAGGTGTCGTGCCAGGTACCAACTCGATCGGAAACTCAACATCTAGGTCAGGTGGAAGACCGGGAAGATCATCTGGAAACACATCTGGAAACTCACACACTACTAGGATATTCTTTAGAGCAGTAACATGGATATCACAAGTCATATCACAAAGGTCAAGCTTTCTGGGGAGATAGATTTGGAAGGTTTCTGACTCTTCTAGAGTTTTCAGGGTGAGGGTTCTATTTCCTGTGTCGATGGTTACTCTGATGAGGACATCACCGGCTTAGATATGACCATGCCAACCACTTCTATACCAAAGGTGAAACCATTCTATATGAGGTTTATCATTGTTACATTTGATGAATGGGTGCTGCACTATGAAGTGTGTATGTTTTCATTCTTAGAATTGCTTACGTGGATCAAGGAAGGGATAGATTGCATATGGAAAGCATGGATGATCAATGAAGTTGATTGGGGACCAAATCCAAGTGTTCCTAACGTCCTCCACCTGGCCACCACGTCACTTTGGATCCAAGGAAACAAAGAGTCCAAGTCCAACACGTTTTGGAAAGTTCAATTCGGACTGCAGAAGAGTCCAAACTTGCGACGGTTGCCACGACTTCATACGGACTCCGATTGGGTCATTATAGGACTTTTTGGAAAGCTTATCAAGTATACTTTCCAATGGGTACTTACTCGTACCTATAACTAACCAGATGCGACTGCAGTCAATAATTTATCGCTGAGACTTTTCTGCCAACAGTGCTGCGTCACCTTATTTTGGGCTTATGGCCCATGTATCAACTTAAGTCCATTAGGGACTCATCCTAGGGTTGTAGGACGACCCCAGCACCCTTTGGTCGTCCTCCCTCCTCCGTATATCCCCCTAGAGCCGCCACAAACAAATTGGGTTTTGTTTAGATGAAAGTTTAGCTGCTGCTACTTCCTTGTAGACGCGTGTGTCAACTAGACCATCCGTTCTACTTGATTTGGAACCCCACCTTCATGAGTATCAGATTTGAACCTTTATCTCTTATTTGCAATTGAGTTCTTGTTCTACTTGTTCTTGCTTGTTCTTCGATTGCTTGCAGGAATAACCCTAGTGGTTTGGTTGGTTGTGATCCGCAAGATCGTGAGCAACCGCTGGATTTGGTGTATCGATCGCTAAGGTGCAGCGTCCTTGGATGGTTGTAGTCAGATCGTGAACGTCTCTCCAGTTAAATCGTAGTTATCTATCTCCACCGAAAGATTGGGACACCCATACACTCATCATACTCCATACCGATGCATCCATCTCATGCCTAGGATTACGTTCAAACCTAAGACAGGGAGGATGATAAGATCTATTTTACAGTCATGTTTCTGTATTACGATGCTCACATCTCTGAATGCTTGTTTGGTTGATATGTCAGCCCTGGCTAAACTATACAGTACCCCACATCCAAATCAAATATGCTCATGCCATCCTTAACAGTAAAAGCTTTACTCATGAAAGGATGCGAAGATCGTGAGTCAAATAGCACAACTGCAGGATGTTGGTTTACAAGGAACATACCAGCTGTGACGGGTTCCCCTTGTGGCACTTCTTCCACAGTGGTATAGTGCACACGCCCCTGATAGGACTGATTCTTCCTGGAGTGAGGACAATCTTTAGCAAAGTGCCCTGGACATTGACAATTGAAGCATGGTGCGTTGAACGCTGGGGCCTTCTGGTTTCCAGAACTGCCTTGCCCTAGGTTGCCTTTCGGAAGAGCAATGGTGTACGACCTGCGATACTGCCCCTACTGTGCACCTTTAGCAGGAGCCTTGTTCTGAGGAGTCCTGAACGGCGACGAAACAGAGCGGGACTTGGTCGACGCGCCGTTAGTGCGGATTCGCGCTTAACTGCGAAAGAGACAAGGCGGGGCGCTGATCGGACGCGGCACTGTGGCGACGTTATTGCGAAACGAGGGCGCGGCGCACGGCAGGGCGGCTGGCAGATCTGTGGCGGCGAAACAGGACGTCAGCGGCGGAAAAGCGGAGCCGACTTGGTCCTAGCGCCGTTAACGCGGATTTGAGCGAGACAGCGCGATCGGCGACAGCGATGTCGGCTCAGAGCCGAAGCGGCGGCGATGGCGTGTTCCACTCCCGCGGTCAGGCATCGGCGGCCACGCGGCGGATGACTCCGACGTACGGCTCAGCTGCGGTCGGGTGAGTGCGCGCGAGCGTGCGCGACACGTGCGTGCGGTCGACCGTGCGGGAGAGGGTCGATATCGAGGGTAGGGTCGATCGGCGGATTGAGCCTCCTACTTAGTCGATCCTTCCGTGCGGGGTCGTTCGCTCAAGCCTCAGTCCGTCATCGAGGGGTAAAACTCGAGGGGTAGAGGTCGATGGCGAGGCGGCGTCGATCGACTGGCCGATCGAGCCTCGGGTTCGGTCGAGCCTCTGGCCTGGGGTCGTTCGCTCGGACCCGGTCCGTCATCGAGCCTTCCGTGCGGTGGGGTCGAGATCGAGGGGTGGTGCTCGGCCTGTCTCGATTCTGATTTTCTTTTCCATTTTTTTTAAAGAACTAAGCAGGGTAACTAAACAAAACAAACCACACTTTTACTCTAAGCAAAACAAAGGCTAACTAAACAGGTTAAGCACAAGATTAAGCACAAAACGCCTATTCAATTCTAGTTTCAAAACATATAAAACACACGCATGAGACGATAGCATATGCAAACATGAATGCAATGACATGATGTGCTTAGTGGCTAATGATGATCCTAATGCAAGCTTGACACAGGGTGTCACAACTAAGGTATGTCATGCTTTGATGGAAGGTGATTGATGTGTTTTCTTTTTCAAAGCATGACAAAGTGAAAGTGATAGGTGTCATGATTCCCCACTTTGGACAAGGAGTAGTGGGAGACAAGGATGTGTCATGCTTTAACTAAAATTGATTGATGTACTTTAAAGCATGACAAGACGAAAGAGATGTCCCCTAAAGATAAATCTGATTTTTGAAAGTCTCACTACTCAAATCATGAGATTCTTGGACAAAGGATGATGGGGAAGAAAGAGGGATGAACATGGGGTACCTAGGGTGGTCGATCGACCCCCCCCCCCTTGTCCTCTATTTTTTTCTTTTTCTTTTATAGAGATCACATTGTGTTCCCCTTTTTAACTAAGACAAGCTAGGGTGCATAGGGTGGTCAGTCAACCCCCCTATGGCCCTATATTTTGTCAAATTTCAGAGCTAAACTAATTCTCATGTTTTATTTAATATAATTTTATTTTTTCTAGATTTTAAGTATGAAAAGAAATTAAAGGTTTGAACTAAATGAAAGAAGGGAAATAAAAGATAACTACCAATTTACCTTTCGGTGAAGGCTCCTTGATTTTAAGTCCTTGGAGTGGGACTCTCCTTCTTGTTTATTCCTCGGGTGCACTTGATGGCTCTGGAGACGGAGACCGTGGTGTGTGGACCTCCTTTGCTTTCCAAACCTGCCTTGGATTGGCGGGTTCGTCCTTCTCGAGTTCATTGATCTTAATCTCTGGATATTGCTTTTTCTTGCGTGGAGCTTGAACTCTTCTTTTTTGTGGTTGTGCTTTAACCTGCTTGTTAAGTTTATAACCATTGAAAGCACATTTTACCTTATGACTCGGGAACTAGAAGTGAATTTGGCCTGATCCAACGTAGATGACTGCGTTGGTGGTGTTGAGGAAGGGCCTTCCTAGAATGACGGGTACTTCCATGTTGGCTTCCATGTCTAGGATGATGAAGTCGGTGGGAATGTACTCGTCTTGGATGTTCACCAAGATATCCCTTGTGAGTCCCTCGGGAAACCTTATGGTTTGATCTGCCATCTGCAGGCGAACACATGTAGGGACCATAGGTCCTCCTAACAAGTTATCATATATTGACGCCCGATCCAAGATCACAGAAGGCAGTGTGGAATGTTTGTTGCCCGATTGAGCACTTGATCGTCAGGTGGCCTAGATCTTCCTTCTTCATGATGAAGGGAGGATCGAGAAGATAGCCCCAATAGGAGCGAAGCGGAGGCTTACCAAACTAATTGGTCAAACATGCTCAATCGAATCCTCTGGTTTCCCAGGGATCTTACCTTGTTCCATGGATGGCATAGCTGCTGCTAATTGAATTAATTGGGTTTCTAGCATTTTATTAAAGCTCAATTGATTTTTTATAGCAGTTGTAAAGCTATCCATTTTCTCACCAAAGTTTTCCAGAACTTTATCAGTGGCAATCATCTTTTTATTTATTCCATCATTAATCTTTGATTGACCAAGAACAAGATCTTTTAATGAAGGTTGGTTATTGTATGAATTGTAATTATTATAATTGTTATTACCTCCATTACCTTGGTAGAAGGGGCGTGAATTCCAGCTTTCTTGTTGTTGGGGTCGATACCCGTTGTTGTTGTTGTTGTTGCTGCTGCTGTTGATGAAGTTCACATCCTCCTTCGACGTCTCGGGGCAATTGTTGCCCGAGTGATCATTGCCTCCGCACACCTCGCACCATGGATCTGCTTCAATAGCTTGTGCGGCGGCGACTGGGTAGATGGCCTCTCGTTCCTTCTTGGAACCGTCTTCTATCTTCCTCATTAAGAGGTCCATCTTGGCAGAGAGTATGTCCACCTCACTGACGGTGTGCATACCTCTTTTCTTTGTCTGGAGACGTTCCTCACCCCATCCTTGGTTTATCACCATCTTTTCGATGAGGTCCTTGGTGTTCCTCACTGTGTGTTGGAGGAACGCCCCTCCAGCGGCAGCGTCAATGTGACTACGGGCCATGTTAGACAGCCCGTGGTAGAATCCTTGAATTAGGAGCCAGTCGTCTATCCCATGATGAGGACAGGCTCGAATGTACTCCTAGAGACGTTCCCATGCTTCGGGAATTGTCTCGTCTGATTGTTGTTGGAAGCTTGAGATCTTTCCACGAAGAGCATTGGTTTTGCCCGTTGGGAAGAACTTCTTGAGGAATGAGTTAGCACACCTCTCCCATGTAGTGGCTTCTTCTTTGTGGGCGTAGAACCATTGCTTCTCCTTTCCCAATAGCGAGAATGGGAAAATACGAAGGCGAATGGCGTCAGACGCCACTCCCTTGATAGTGAATGTGCCACATAACTCCATGAAGTGCTGGAGATGAGCATTGGCATCCTCATGGGGCTTCCCGCAAAACGGATTGGCCTGCACCATGTGGATCAATGCTGGCTTCAGCTTGAAGGTGGCATCTCCGAAGTTGACCTCAGGACCCTGAGCTACGTGGGTAGCAGACGGGGCCGAGAAGTCAGAGATCGCCTTCTGGGCCATAGCTTCCTTGAGTGGTGGTGTAGAGCCTCCTTCCTTGAACGGATTCTGGTTCGATAGGAACCTCTGAGGGGGAACTTGACGACGTCTAGTCCTCCTCAACAGCTGCTCAGGATCTTCGAGATAGTTTCCCGGCAGATGGAACCGCTCATACACTGTCTGACTTCACAAGAAAGGAAGACACAGATAGGGGTAAGCCCCTATGACTAATTGATAACTAAGTTAATGAGAATCTCTCGATTCAATCTAATTAAAATTTCTTGGCTAAGCTTTCCCCGGCAACGGCGCCAGAAATGCTTGTTGGTATTTCTTATGACTATTGGATAAATTCGCAAGCGCACAGATTATAGCGTTGTAGCACTTCACCTAGGAGTATTCCAAGGTATCGTAATTTATATTTGCCCAAGGGAAAGCTGGGCTAGAAATGATAATTGGATAGAGATCCTAGAGAGCACCTCAACTTAGTACCAACTAGTATAGGGGGTAAACGATATATGTGATAGGAAGGGGTTGATGAATGAATAAGCCAAGGTAAAAGATACTTAGAATGAACTAGGAAGACTATCTAGGTAGGAGGACAACAAGAGAGTATAGGTACTCCTATGTACTTCACTCTACATCAATATACTTAGCTAATTAACTAGTCCAAACACTATAGTTTGTCTCCTCAATACAAGTATAGTAGGCGAGGGGATAGATCAGCAAGAGGACAAAACTCCTACCGGACCGCGCCCTCTTCTTATGGGGGCCTTACCTTTTAAGAACTTGCCTATAAACACATGGTGGAATACAACGACTAGACAAGGCTGTCACCTCTTGCTAGCTACCACAAACAATCCGTGCAGCAAGCGATAACCAAGGATAAGATGATGTATAAGCACCACGCTTACACACAACTTACTACTTTGACTACGATCTATAATCAAAGCACCCAATGATAGGCAATGATCGCATACAGGAAAGATCACAAGGATCACAGACTATGGATGTAAATGCTATTAAAGATCAAAAGTATATAGCAAGACTATATCTAGTATAGAAATGCTCAAAGTAAATACTCAGTAAAGTAAAGTAAAGAGAAAGATATATATTGAATAGTATAAAGTCTTACAAAGAAGGAAAGATACAAGAGCTATACCAGACTCTCCAAAAGACAACTTCGGAAATCCGGAGCACAGCTCGACTCAACTCTAACTCCCACCCTAGACTAACTCCTAGAACAATCTAAGGAATAGAGCTTGTAGGCTTCTTCTTCATATCTAGAGAGGGGGGTGTGACCCTCTATTTATAGTGGGGGATGGAGTAGGGGCTACTCCGGCGCCACGTTAACGATCCAGGGCGTTCCATTCTCCATCCTTGGATCAAACCGACTTAGAACCGACCAAGTAGAAATGGGTATGGAGATTGGAGGGATCCAACCGACCCTTAGAGGCGGTCGGCCGACCGTCCCATTGGCAAGTGGGCCCTCCTCTAGTCTCCTGGTGGTGGTCCCACTAGTCAGGGACCAGGTGGAGCCTGGTGGGCCAGATGGGGGGTCGGCCGACCCCCCCCCCCCTTGTGGTGTCTGGCCAACCTCGGTCTTCCCAGCTGCTTGTCCCACTTGTCAACGATGTTGGGTGTTGATTCTGAGATGGTTGTCACGTTTATCTCCTTGGCGTGGGCCCATGGATCCATGTGCTTTGCTTGTGAACCGTTGAGAGAAAGCAAAGAGTGATCCAAGGGTTGGAAATCACTCTGGGATGCTTCTCTTGGATCATGGCCGTGAGGGAAACCAGGTGGGCCCACAGGTTGGTCAATCGACCCCCTATGTGGATCCCACTGGCTCTCATTTGCTTCATTTCTTCATTCCTGCACTCAAACACTCATGGACATGTGGAACTGGTTATTTGATAAAATATGCTCATGATGTGTTTGTTTGTCCTTGATCTTGAGCTTGGTGGCAACATTTTAGCTATGTAAAAGTTGATCATAATTTGTGCCAACAGAGATCCATCAAGAAATCTCATGAGTGGATGTCCAATTAACAAGTCAAATTCCTCTATATCAAATATACAGAAATTTAAAAGGACATTGACTTTGTTAATTAGCGTAGGAATAGTTTGTGCGATCCCACAACTCTCAATCAATTGTCCTGAAGAAAGCTTCAAGAACTTATTGGGTGGAGTTAGCTTTACATTGCCTAGGAGAGCATTATCTAATGATTTATACATGATGCTTGCTCCTACGGCAGGATCGTAAAGAGAGTCTAACTTTGCTCTATTGATTTGACAAAGAATGGTTGTAGAGGAAGAAAGAATTTGAATTGGCTCGAATGAAGATTCGGCCTCTTCTAACCACTCATTGCTCATGACAGAAGCTAGCTCTTGAACGGTTTCCTGGATATAGGCGTCCTATATGCGACTACGAATGTGAAGGTTCGAAGCTTTTCGAGCAGCAGACTTCTTTTGCACAGATTGATTCAAGGTGTTTCCAAAATCAGAGAACAAATCAGCCTCAATATCAAGGGGGAATTCCAAGGGATGAATTTCTTCTTCCCTTGGTGGTTCAGGTTCGATAGCAGAGTCTTGGGATGTACAGGGAAGAGTTTCGACTATCGATGTTGTTTGTATTCTGGGGGTTGGATTTTGTTCTTCCGCGGGTTCTTCATAATATACGTTAGTATAAGGGGTGTTATCAAGAATCTTAGTAATAAGACTCTTCCCTGCACAAACGGGTAAACACCGGAAGGCTCCCCTAGAAGATATGTCAAGGCGTTGCGCAGAATCTCTGCTAAGACCACCATAAAAATGTTGTAACATTGTAGGCTCCATTCTAGCGAGGTCAGGGCCCGAAGATACTAGATCTACAAGACGGGCCCATGCGTCACCTAGAGATTATTTCTCTCTTTGCGAGAAATTGATGATCTCTTTTTGAAGACGAATGACACAAGGGATAGGGAAGAATGCCAAACAGAATTTAGGCATCGATTTTTCCCAGTCTCCTTTCGCGTCATCTACGTGGTGAGCGTACCATCGTTTGGCTATTCCCGTTAAAGAGAACGGAAATAGCTTCCACTTAAGGGTACCTGGCCTCATCCCTTGGATATGGACACATGAACAAAGTTGTTCAAAGTCATGTATATGATTATAGGGATTATCGTCTTCGTCCCCAAAAAATAGTTTTTCCTGAACCATCGCTATGAGACTCGAGGGAAGCTCATAACGAACGGCCAGAACGGCCTGAGATGATTTAGGTGGCTCAAAGCTAGCGCCTGTTGGAGCACCATATTCGAAAATTGGGGTTTGATCCATATGTGTATGTGGAATGAAAAGATGAAATCAAACAAAGATAAAATAGGACCAAAGGGTACTAGTTAAAACAGCTACCGTTCCCCGGCAACGGCGCTAGAAAGCTTGTTGACACCAAAGGTGACAGACAGAAAAAGACCGCAAGCGTATGGTTGTCAAGTGTAGCTTTCACCCGGAGTATTCCAGGTATCGTATTTTCCTTAGGGAACAAGAAGTGAGTTAACTAGGAATATGGTTATGTCCTATGATGGATCAAGGGAGATTATGATAACTGGATTGAGAGGTTCGATATAGCAAAGATATCTAATAAGGTATAGCTGGTTATACTGGCTTTATCAGACCTTATCTTGCATTAGGCGATGGGATAAATCAGAAAGAGGGCAAAACTCTAACTGGACCGCGCCATCATGTTGTATTGATGCCCTACCTTAGAATTTATCTTACACACGTGGTGGAATACAAAGACTAGATAGAGTTGTCACCATCTACTACCATCCACAAACAATTCGTGCGATAAGCGGTTTACAAAGGTAAGATGAAGCTTAGACACCATGTCTACACTTATCTTACTACTTTAACCTTGGCCTAAGATTAAAGAACTTTACTCAGAGCAAAGCGATGAACAAGAGCGAAAAGTTGTATAACAGCTAAACCAGATTTAGATTACTGAATACTATATAAGAACTCAGAAGAAGTCACTTACAAGTACTAACTTACAAGAGACTTGCATCCGCTGAGGAAGAACTCCGGAGAAGATTCCCGACAGGCCCGGGGCTTTCTCCAAAAGACTTCCTTCACTCTCCTCCAACCAGCATAGCACTACTAGAGAGCTTCGCTAAGAGACTAAGGAGTAGTGTTTCTCTAATAAGGCATGAGTGAGAAGGGAGCTCTAGGGGTCTATTTATAGCTAGAGATGGAGTAGGGGCTACTTCGGTGCCACGTCAGCGACCCGCGTCACCTTCATCAACCATTGTAGGATCCAACCCACTTCAGAACCGCCTTAGGATGAAGGGTGATGATTTCCACCATGTGGGGAGTGAGTGAGGCGGTTGAGGGGGTTGAAACCGCCATAGGGGTGGTCGGCCGACCCCCCCCCTACTGGTCTGTGGGCCCCCTCTACTCCTCCTGGATGGTGTCCCACTGGTCAGGGACCAAGTGGGGGCTTGTGGGGCCCACCTATTGGTCGGTCGACCACCTATAGTGGTTTGTGGCCCACCTATGCCTTCTGGCTAGTGGTCCCACCTATCATATGCGTTGGATGTTGGTTCTGGGTTGATTGTCACACTTATCTCTTTGATGTGGGCCCATGGATCCTTGTGATGTAAATCTGAACCGTTGGGAGAAAACACACTTGGATCCAAGGGGTAGAGAGTGCTCTAGAGGGTGGTTCTTGGATCATGGGGGCTTGAGAGGCCTAGTGGCCCCACAGGGTGGTCGGCCGACCCCCTAAGTGGGCCCACTATCTCCCAAAAGTCCACATTTGTCATTACCTGCGTCAAATAATTAAGGGACATGTGGAACTAGTTATTTGATACAATATGCTCATGTTAGGCTTGTATTCCTTCGAATATGAGGATGTTGACGGTATTTTGATGGTGATAAAATAGTTCATAATTACCGTCAACAGCTAGAATATTTGAGCAAGGCAAGCACCGGAGCATTCTCCCAGTTTGAAAAAGTCTAACATTATTATTCATGCTTTATTGATGCATTAAGTATAGGAGTTGAGTGCAACCGTTGATGCATATTACCTTGTTATCCTATTCCTACCTTTACCTTGTTACCCAAAGTTCGATAGTGGCAGTCATGCTTAGTTGGCTTAGTTCGGTAAAAGTCGGGTAAGTCCATTACCCACGAGATATAGGATGTATCCTCATCACATGATATGGGTTATCTCGGAATGGTAGTCGGAATGGTTAATGGAACTAAGATCGGTGGGAAACTCCCTATACTTTGGATGTGGGTGACTCGACCGTGTCAACTAAGGAATGTTCGTATTGTCATCCCTCTGGTCATGTTGAACACATGCCCTACACTTAACTAGAAGGATAACTCGTTCCGACTGTGAAGCCGGTACACTATTCGGGCCGGGTTTGGATGGCGACGCATCGTGCTGGTGCAAGGCAGGGTTCGGACATAGGGGTGCGATCTAAGACCTTCACACGTGCTGGCTTTCGGGTGGCCCCTGGGTGTCGGTGGTTCCTGTTCATCCCACGACTTTACCCGGATTGCATCTTCGGTGACCTGTAGCTCACTACGCGAGTGTGGTTTGTGTAGAGAATACCCCCTTAGCTGAGTAGGAATCCAATTCAAATCGTCATCGCTCCTGGTTAGAGAGAACTTGACTAGGGCAATGACAATAGTTACACGACTATGTAACTAATGTCGGTGATCCAGTTTATGGAAAGCCTGGAAAGATGATGGAATCTCTTGTATGTTTATATCCAACATGTTTGGCATAGACTAGAGGCTAATGTAGATGACAGGTAATATTACTAAAAGCTTGCCGCTATATCTTTACTAAAACTTGAAAGGTTAGTCGCATGCTTTTCCGCAAAAGAGTCAGCTAAACCTCCATAAGCCTTCATCCTCCTTAGAGTCTTTATCTTCGTTTATGGCGAGTAAGTCTCGTTGAGTACCTTCTTGAACTCAGGGTTTTATCCCATGTTGTTTTGCAGATGGTCAGCTCCTGCAAGGTTATTGTGTTAACTGTCTCTACCCCATTGGGGATGACTTCTAGACCATGGGCTTGGTCACTTCCAGACTCCTCTTTTGTTGTTGCGGGATATGTTCCGTAGTCGCGCACTCTATTAAGAACTACTTTGGAGATTATCGTGTTTCAAAGACTTCCTCTACTCTTTCAATTTGAACCATGGGTTGTAATAACTATTGAGTCTTCGCACTCTGATACTATTTTATTATATTGAACTTTATATCGTGTGAATGGTGCTACTGAACTATCTCGATCTTGGTTGTATTGTGGAAATGTTTGAAATCCTTCGAGATTTCACGGACTACCGGGACTATATAGGCTCAAGTGCTCTTAAGTGGTAGTTAATTCGGCTAATTTAGTATTTGATCTCTTATAATTCGGACGGTTCTGTTACAGTGATCGTTCGTCCGCAGGCCGTTGGAGAAGCTGGCGATGGCCTCTGGGTCAGAGATCTCTGCGATGCTCAACCGTTTGTCGGAGAAGCACCTGATGTACTCACGGAGGCTCTCGTTGCTCCTCTGACGGACGCTCTCCAAGTTGTACCTCGTCCTCGGCTGGACACATGTAGCCTTGTACGTCTTGATGAAGATTTCCTTCAGTTGCTCCCAGGTGTTAATGGTGCCTTCTGAGATCTTCTGGAGCCAGCTGTTGGTGGAGGTTGATAACATCACTGGCAAGTAATTATCCATCACGTCTTGGTTCCCTCCGGCGGCGTATACAGCGATTTCGTAGGTGGACGCCCATTGCTCTCGGTTTGCCTTGCCATCATACTTCTCGACCGACGTAACTCTGAAATTCTGAGGGCCACCAGATGGCGTGTAGATGAGCGGAGAAAGGTCGCAAGCCCCCGATGGCTCGAGGTGCTGGCGGTGTGCGACCACGTCGGGGGTTGTCATCATCGTATCGTGGGGATCTACGTCGATATTCCCTTGGAGGGCTTCGGCGCGTCGGTGTCGGTGTTCGATCACGCCAGGGTCTTTCGTGCTCGCCATCATTATGAGGTGGGGATCCTCGCCTCAGCTCCCTCAAAGGGCTTCGGCGCGGCAGTGCAGGTGCTCGATCGCGCCGGGGCCCGTCGAGCTCTTCATCGTTGTAAGGTGGGGATCCTCGCCTGGGCTCCCCTGGTGGGCTTTGGGGTGGTTTCTACTGTGGGACTGGGCGAAGAATTCGGGTGGAGGACCTGCTTTGTTGACCTGTACCACAGCCGCCATGATGTGGGCCTCTATCTTCTCGATCTCGGGTGTGGAGGGGAGTTTGGAAAGCTCGCAGGCGGCGACCGCTAGACTGGCGCTAGGGGTCGGGTATACCGGAACATTACCCACCTTGTCGAAGTCTTGCTGGAGGTTGCATCGTGGTGGGCTCTCATGATTCCTCTGCTCCTAATCATGTTGTTCTCGTGTGATTCGCTCCTGCTTGCGCCGCTCCTCGTCGTGCTTCTCCTGGTCATGGCGTTCGATGTCGCGCCTCTATGCGTGTTTGGCGTTGTGTTGTTCTCTTGTGACGTGTTCAGCATCTGTCTCGTTGTCGGGAGCGACGCTGTCAGCGGAGACTTGAAAAATTATTCCTCCGAAGCTCAGAGGGAACTCTAACAAGCTGCTGGTCGATCCGGAGGAGTCGGCGATTTCGGTCCTCGCGCTGGTGGCCGAGCCCGATGAGAGCGTGCCGTCGAGGGATACCGCCTGGTCAGAGTCGTTGGGTATTGCGGAGATGATGACCGAATTCACGATAGGCGCCACCGGTATCTGGTCGAAGGCTGATCGGAGCATTTGGTGTTGGAAGATTGCTGCCTGGTTACTGAGTCCATAAGGCATCATCGGAGAAGGGTGGGTTCCCCTGGTCATTACCGTTGTCTTTTTCGTCAGGGTTCGATGACGGGGTGATCGGCGACGTGATGGCCGGGAAGTCATCGTCGTGCCGTCTGCACGAGGTTGATGCAGTCGAAGATAGCGGCGTTGGAGCGATCGATGGCGTCGATCAGGTCGTCGATGTTGATCTTCTTTCGTGGGTGGTACGTTGGCGTGATGGGACGACGTGCGAGCGGCGGCACGTCTGCCCCGCGTGGAGTAGATCCGATGGTCCAGGACATGGATCCAATCTGGAGCACGGTGCTAGTCGTCAGGAGGACCATCGAATCCGGGAACGTAACCGCTTGATGAGCCATGAAGTCGATGCACACACACCCTACCTAGCGTGCCAACTGTCAACGAAATATGCGTCGCAATCTACCTAGGGTACCCTACGGTAGTAGATTGTAGGCGGAGGTGTGGCGACGGCGATCAAGTGTAACACAAAGAGTGTAGACACAGCGATTTTGTACAGGTTCAGGCCGACAAATCGCCGTAATACCCTACGTCATGTGTTCTGGTGGCTGGATTGATATGAGTATTAGGTTACACGAGGTGTAGATGAGATCTAAGGGATTGTGAGAGAGATGGTTTTCGACGGGGTCCCTGCTCGCCTTATATAGCCGGGGAGCAGGGTTACAGTTTCCATATCCTAACAGATTGTGATCGGTCCCATAAGGCAAGGGATCTGAGTCTATCTATCTAGATCTTCCTTGGCGAGCAAGGCTTCTTCGGAGTCCTTGGCGAGCACGACGGGCTGGTCGCGTGCCGCAAGTCCTCGCGAGCTGGGCCATCTTCTGGTCGGTAGGCCCATAAGGTCCCTCGGGATATGCTGAGGTAATATCCCCAACACAAACTTCTCCCCACAAGGTAAACTAGGAAACCCACTTCACACACAACCTTGTCCTAGTCTTGCCCTTGTGTCCCTCTTCCTCTGTAAAGATGAAGAACCCGCTGAGATCCGCATTCAAGAAAGCAAAGCAAATCCTAAGTGGGAGCTCATCTCGATGCTCCCACCAATCCAAGGATACTTCCCATGTAAGAAGAAGGAGAGGTTCTGTCCGATACACTTGGGAGAACGTCCAAACCGAAGAACACCCTCAGGAGGAGGAAGAAGTGCCGATGGAGGTACCTCAAATCGGGGCATTCATGGTGCCCCGATGAGGACCTATGATCATCAAAGTGGACTCTGGTTTGACCAACTCGAGTACCAAAGATATCTCTCTTCGGGATCGATCTTTCGATCACACAAGGATATTGGATCCGAGTCTTCTCTCCAACGCAGGTATGGCCACCGAATTCGACACTATCTTTTCCACTATTGGTTGGTCCAGCTTTTGGCCAGTAGATGAACTTGGAATTGAGTTGCTCACCATAGAATTCTTATGCTCTCTCCAAGTCTCTAATGATGGAATTTCTTATCACATGTTCAATCAAAGCTGTAGTCTAACTTGGAGTCATCTAAATGTCTCTCTTGGCTTTGATGATTCATACTTGCTAGATTTAAACCTTGCATGCGTAGGTTTAACAAGAGGAAATTTTGGTTGTCTATTTTTACTCTAAATGATTGCTCAAATCCCGAACCTGAGGAAATTCATAATAACTAGTTCCACATGGCCCTTGACTATTTGAGTGTATGTAATGATAAATGGGGACTTTTGGGAGCTAGTGGGCCCACTTAGGGGGTCGGCCGACCTCCCTGTGGGGCTACTAGGCCTCCCAAGCGCCCATGATCCAAGTAACACTCTCCAAAACACTTTCTACACCTTGGATCCAAGTGTGCTACCTCTCAATGGTTCTGGATCAAAGCACGAGGATCCATGGGCCCAACATGACATATTTCCAAGTATGGAAAATGTGCAATTCCAATACACGATCATGATGGACATAACCTCTAGAAGCTACATGCAAAAGATAAGCTTATTTGGCCACAAAAGACGGTCGGCCGACCGCACTTTGGGCCCAATTTTGGACATCAGAATCCACACCTATCAAGTAGGTCCCACGTCAAAGGGGAGGATCAGGGCTCTCTAAAGGAGGTCGGCCAACCTCCTAGGTGGGCCCAGAGACTACCCACAGGCCCCCTGACCAGTGGGGTCAGCTTCTAGCAGAAAGGGGTAGGGCCCACCTGTCAAGGGGTGGTCGGCCGACCATACCCATGTGCCCAAAAGGGGCCCCGAGCTCTCCACCGCCTTCCTGCATGCCTCCATGCGTCCACTTGATCTACGCTGTTGATCTAAGTCGGTTACAATGACGGTTTCATCCTACGGTGGCTGATGGAGGTGGGGCGGATCGCTGACGTGGCACCGGAGTAGCCCCTACTTCACCTCTAGCTATAAATAACCCCTATGCCTTCACTCTCACTCATGCCTCATTTGAGAAACTACTCCTTAGTATCTTAGCGGAGCTCTGTAGTAGTGTTATGCTAGTTGGAGGAGAGTGAAGAGCGCCTGGAGGAGAGCCGCACCTGTTTGGCATCTTCTCCGAGTTGTACCTCAGCGGATGCGATTCTCTTGTAAATTCAGCACTTGTAAGTGATACATCCGAGTTCTTTATAGCATTTGATATTCTACTTCTAGCATAGTTGTTATACATCTTTTCGCACTTGTTCATCGTTTTACTTTAAGTAGAGTGTTTTAATCTTATGCAAGGGTTAAAGTAGTAAGAATAGTGTAGACGTGATGTCTAGACTAGATCTTGCCTTTGTAAACCGCTTATCGCACGGATTGTTTGTGGATGCTAATAGAAGGTGACAGCTCTATCTAGTCTTCGTATTCCAGCACGTGTGTACGATAAGTTCTTAAAAGGTAGGGCCTCAATACAACATGATGGTGCGGTCCGGTTAGAGTTTTGTCCTCTTTCTCATCTATCACATCGCCTCCTGCAAGAGAAAGGTTGATAAAGCCAGTATAACTAGCTATACCTTGTTAGATATCTTTGTTATATAAAACCTCTCAATCCAGTTACCATAGTCTCCCTTGATTCATCGTAGGACATATCCATAATCCTAATTAACTCACTTCTCGTTCCCTATGAAAAATACAATACCTGGAATACTTCCGGTGAAAGCTACACTTGACAGTCGTACGCTTGCGGTCTTTTTCCGTTTGCCACTTCTAGTGTCAACACTCATGAACCACACTTGACATGCATGTTGCAGTTGTGAAATGATCTAAAAAAAGGTTTACGAAATTTTGAACTGTAGCATTTCATTTGTATTTGGTAATTATTGTACAATTATAAAGTAATTAGGTTCAAAATATTCGTCTCAGAAATTATAGACAAACTGTACAATTAGTTATATTCCTCAGTTAGTTATACTTCCTCCTTATCATGAAAGGAGGACGTTTGGAGCTGTAGCCGGTTGCGCGAAAGGGAGTCGTTCCATCGTGCCGTCCGCTCGGCTTCCCTCGCCTGCGTGTCCGTGGATTCGTCGATTCGGAGCCTACGTGTCGTCCACTCGGATCTGCAGACATGCAAAAAGAGGAGTTGGCGAAAGGGAGTCGTTCCATCGTGCCATCCGCTCGGCTTCCCTCGCCTGCGTGTCCGTCGATTCGCTGCGTGCCGTCCACTCGGATCTGCAGACATGCAAAATTACACGTCCGTCGGAACTCGAACCGTGGAGCTCTGGCCTTGGGCCAGGGAGCCTTGGCCTATCGAGCTAAGACAGATTACTATTTAGGTAGCACACGCAGATGTATTTAATAAGGCTCAAATAGGAAGATTAACCTCTAACTAATTATCCGTTGGTAATCATACTCATGTCCAAAATGTACTCCTTTTACGAAGGGAGTATTTTTTACATATATTTAATGTTTCATGCATGCGTCTAAAGATTTAATGTGACAGGGAATCTAATAAAGTTTTAGAATTTTGAAGGCAACTAAACAGACCATTTTGAATTCTAAAACTTTACAAGATTCTCCGTTACGTTGAATCTTTGGACGTATGCATAAAGCATTATATATAGATAAGAGCATCTCTAAGAGATTAGCCACATCGTATTCTAAATATAAATTTAGCTATTATGAAAGAAAAAGACGTCTCCAACAGACTCTGTAGATGACTCTTCAAATTTAGTAGTTCTCCATTCCACTTCATTCGCTCTCTATCTTTAGAGAGCCTACCTCACTAGCCATCTAAATTCTTCATTTTACAGAGTCTGTTGGAATAATCTAGTATTATCTATTTTAAAGAGTAACTAAGTCACTAAATTTGGCTAGTATTTTTAGAGAGTCTGTTGGAGATGCTCTAAAAAATAATTAATTACATAGTTTGTCTGTAATTTATGAGACGAATTTTTTAAGTCTAGTTACTCCATAATTATACAAAAAATTATCAAATATAAATGAAACGCTACCGTTGAAAATTTTGTAAACCTTTTAAATCTAGACAAAGGCAGTACAAATCAGCGTCCATTAGCGCGTGAGCCCCAAAAGGGAAACCAAGTTTACACTCAGACACACACACACATTGTGTGTTCCCACTTCGTGTCTCCATAGTCCACAGCACGACTCCTTCAAAAAGAAAAAAAAAATTAGTCCACAGCACTGCTATTCTCGTGGGGACCTGTTCTGTGCTATCCCCAACACAATATTTCTGCCGCATGACACGGAGTGTGCACCGAAAGAAAAGTTGGGGGCGCTTGGACTTGATGTCCCCGGGGCCCTGGCGCATGCAGGCGGACGCAGGCACTACTGCGGCAAGCTAGTAGTAATTGCTACACAAATCATGGCTTGATTAACTGAGGCGCCGGCGCCCCCCGGCCAACCGAAGTCAAAAGGCTCAAACAAAAACACACGGCCCGGCGCGCGCGCATGCATCAAACGACGCGAAAAAAAGCAGAAAAATTATTCCGGCCTGCGGCAGCGTGTCTGTGGACTCATGTGTGACTGCATGTGCCGGTGTGCGTGACAATTCGGCTGCGCACCCCAGCGTTTGCTACTACCACACCATGAATGGCGCCAAGCATTCCGGGTAGTTTTTTTTCATTCAAACCTTTAGCGGCAAAATTCCTTGCGATAGCTTATTTAGAGCACTGCACACTCTAATATTTATTGTCTCAAATATATCATTGAGTCTTGTTTTTTGTGTCTTTAATAAATATACTGTCATATTAGCAAAATATCATAATAAGAGAATAATAAATAGACTTATGTTATAAAATAACTAATTTCACTATCAAGATTATATATGTAAGTGTTGACACAAAAAGCGTCACGATCTGTGAACACCTCGGGCTATTATCCAAAGCTCGGTATTCCGGAGACGTGTCAGTCGATTTGACCAATCAATCGACAAGGATGATAACTAGAACAAAACTGAACGAGACGACAGCGATACGTCCGGACGTCAAGGCTCAGATTGATCAAGGATAACTAGAACAAGATCCAATCCAGACAACGGCGATGCGCCCGGATGCTGGGATTGAGGCTTGATCAGGATAATTAGAGCAGAACTGAATGAGGCAAACAGCGATGCGCCCGGAATGTCAAAGCTCAGAGGTACTCCCACGCGGAACTCGCAAGGATTTGACGGAGATCAAGGTGATGCAGCCCGTCGAAGCTTGAAAGAACTCGTTGATAACTACAGCTAATGCATTAAAAGGTAAATTACGATAAAGAGTAGAATAAGATAAAATTGGTTTGTTTTTTATTGGATTGATTGTCTTTTCCGTAGCCTTCGGGCACGTATTTATACTCCCGCATAGAGAGTTGTACAAGGACACGACTCATATCCTTCCTAAAACAAACTCCTATCTTTAAGGAAACTGACTCACGCAGGAGTCGGATCTAAAACAATAATATTTATTTCCCTAAACAAACACGTCTATTTTAAAGGAAAATAAACGACTCATGCAAGAGTCGGACTCAAACTACTATAATAATAATACTGGTACAAAACACCAGTTTCCTCATACTCCTCTTCGATGGAAACTTTCCATCGGCAGATCCCTGCGACTTCCTTCTTTGGCCACCTGTAGTCTTCTGCTGCCACCAAACGCTAAGTCACGCCCATCAGCATTCCATGCCCATCGGCATCGGCATCGGTAATACTTTCCCGATCGGCAATCGACAATGACCTTTCATCGGCAGTTGGCAATGATCCCTCATCGGCAATCGGCAAGGACTCTTCATCGGCAATCGACAATGACTCTTCACCGGTACTTGGAATCAGCTTCTCACTGGCATTCGGCAACATCATGCTCATCGGCAATCGGCAATGTCTCCTGATCGGCAATCGGCAATGTCTCCTCATCGGTAATGTCTCCTCATCGGCAATCAGCACCATCAAGACTTCACCGATTCACCTTTGTCGGTATCTTCGCAGCAACCTCATCGGCAATACCGGCTCACAATTCCCCGATGCCGATAGAAAGCAGCATTTGACCAGTCAAGCCTTAGCTCATTTGACACGTGCTAAAAAACGGTCTCAACACATGCCCCCCAGTTTCGGGACGTATAATTTACGTGCCGAAATTCGCTCTACTGTAGCCGTTGCTGTAGCCGTTACCTCCGAGATAGATGCACAGTTTCCTCGATCTCTGTATGTGGAACTGCAATTTAATAATAAAATCCCTCGATTGTAGCACAAACAGTTGCAGACCACCTCGATCACCGCGCGTATCTACCGCGGGCCTCTCCACATTCCTGCACAGTGTGGACTGCAACCCCAAAATACCCCTGAGCAAGCTTATAAAAGTTACCAGGATCCACACTACCTTTTTACCCCGAGCTCGTTTTCACTTTCACCTTCCTGCCTTCGTCTTCAACCTCCAGCCGTTCTGAAGAACACGATCTCGAGCACCCTTCTGCAATCCAAAGACGAACTGCAAGCACCCCCTTGACTCCAATGGCGATCCAAGTCGACATTCCAAAGGTGAGATATATTCTTCTCCCAACCCAACCTCCTGCTAGTTCCTTTTTGCATAAATCTGGATTTATCCCCATTCCTTTTCTGATTTTTCCCTTCTTTCCTTCGAACCCTAGGAATTGTATAACAAGGTAGTGATCCCGCTTACTGGTTCCACCTTCAGCTGCCTAGGCCCCATGGGCAATCCTGATCCCAGTTTCTTAATCAATGCGGAGACCAATCGGATCCCATTTAGATCTGAATGCTTCGGTTTAGGGTTGTGGAAGGATGCCTTCCGCTCATGGCCCAAGCCCACCAAAGGGTGGAAGAACTGGTATCTTAGGGTTGCTAGGGCGCAGCAAGTTTACTGGCAAGAGCGTAGCTTGGACCAATGTATCAGGCTCTCCATTGCCGATATGGAGAAGAACAAGAACATGTTAATAGTTGTCTCCTACTTCTGGTCGGACACTATGAATGCTTTCTTATTCCGACATGGACCAGCCACCCCCACTCTTGTCGATGTCCACATGCTAACCGGCCTAGACGTCTCTTCTACCGATACCTTCTCCCTATTCAATAGGAAAGCTGAGCACAGAGTAAACACTCGGAACATCGGCGGTTGGACGGGTTACATTCAGGACTACCAGAAAACAGGATCGGTAAACCAGAGGGAGCATGCCACCTTCCTGAACATGTGGCTGGACAAGTTCATTTTCTGCGGTAGGGCAGTTGGACCCACTACCATGTATCTTCCAGCAGCTGAGCTGCTTGCCGATGGGACAAGACTTCCCCTGGGCAGATATCTTCTAGGATCGGTATATCGTCTTCTCCATCAAGTATCCCAGAAGTTACTGCTAGGCGAACACATCGGCAACCTTGGAGGCCCCTGGTGGTTTATCAATATGTGGCTGAACGCACAGATGCAGAAAGCGCTTCAGTTTGACTTGTTCGCTCAACGTTTTCCGAGAGACATATCAAAAGACCATCAGTGTGGGGATGATGAATCGGCAACTCGCCCCCCACTCAACTTTGGAGAGGCCATTATAGTGCTGCCAGGGACCGATGCCGATGTAGAGCAATTCGGTCTATTCTTTCAGAAGTTTTACAATGGAATTCCTGCCACAGAACGGCTTTGGTGGCCATATGCCGATGAAGACAACCAGTTCCCACTATTATTTAACCTTACCGATGGGAATGTGCCTGAGAACCAGATAATTATGAAGGCCAGCATCACTCCCCGAGCCATTCCAGTGAACATCTTCGGATCGGGAAAGAACACCCCTCCATCATTTGAGTTCTACTACCCATCGGTAGCGACGAGACAACTGGCGTTCGGTCAGCTGCCGATCAAGCTCTGTTATTCCAAGGTAGTGAAGCCCAGGCAGACATTCTCCAACGCGCTAGACTGGAACAAGGTTGTCAACCTTCCTCCTCATGCCGATGTGTCAGACCTTGATCTGTCCTCCTGGTCACCAACCTCCTTTATTACAAATGAGTACAAGTCTTGGTGGCCAGAATGGAGGTGTCAACTGTTCGCCAAGTCGTCACACTACTATCGGCACATGATTGATGCCGATCACATCGTCCCCGACGACGCGGTAAGTCTTTTATTCCAATGCATTCCTTATTACTTCACCTCTGTCATCGGAACCTGACCCCTTTACACCTAGCAGGTTGACGATCTGATTCCTCCGACGAGCAGGAGTGGCAAGCCCTTCAAACTCTGAATGATGAGTCCCGTATCACTCATCGGTAACAAGGCCCCCACGTTAGCTGCCTTCACCCCTCAACAGGTACCCACATCGACACCTGCAAAAGCCAAGGCTACATCGGCCGCTGCTGCTGCCCCGACGCGGGTGTTTGCAGTAAACTCACCTTCACTCATACCGATTATATACTGTTTAATCGGCAACATTCACTTTGTATAACTTGCATTGAATATTCAGGCTATGAGGTCATCGGCAGCTGCTCCCAGCAGACAAGTACCTTCAAGTCCGGCTGCCGATGCCCCCCAGTCCTCGTCGAAATGGGCTGGATCTCCTGCTGCTGCGCCAAGGAAGAAGAGGCGCTTAAGGCTGGCTAGCCCATCTTCGTCATCGGCACAAGTCGCACCACCAACTGTCAGCGCGTCGTCGGCAGAAACTCCATCGGCTCCTATCCCAGATCAGCCGATGGACGACGTCCTTGGTTAGGAGGCAGTTCCATCTGCTGCAGCAGCGGAGGCGGCATCAGCATTGGCACCGTCAGCCGAAGCTCCCAATGAAGAAACAGCCACAATGGCAGTGAAGGTAGCATCGGCATCGGCACCGTCAGCCGAAGTCCCCGACGAAGAAACACCCACAATGGCAGCGGAGGCGGCATCGGCATCGACACCATCAACCGAAACTCCTGACGAGAGAGCGGCGTCGTTGCCACAAGAACCAGACACTACATTGGAAGCGACGCCAGCAACAATGTCACCAGCACCGACAGCGCCAAGTGCTTCCCCGATGGGAACTCCTTTATCAGCAACTGCCGCCACTCTTCAGGATGAAGCTGGACCATCCACCATGCCGAGCCCCAGGCAAGAGATTCACTTTAAGATGGTAAGTTAATCACTTAAAAATTCTAGTATAATCTTTCGATCGGCATATTTTAACCCCTCTGTTTTCAGGCCCAAGACTCTCCAGATAGTCTTTTCTCCTTCAGCCTCAACCCGCAGGATGAAGATGGACGCCAAGGCCTCCTCCGAGCAGACAGACTGTTTTCCTTCTCAGTCGACATACTCGATGACGATGGGGAGGAAGAGAGCTCTGTCCCAGCTCTACCGGCAGAGATCAAGACCAAGCTTGAGGCACTGCTTTCCTTGCTGCTACAAGACACATCCCAGCTCATTCAAGACTCATTGGCAGCAAGGATTGCTTTCAAAGACATCCAAAGCCATCTCCCTGCCGATATAGGAGAAATCCTTCTCCTGGCAACCTTCCTCGACATCAAGCAAATTCAATACCAGCGGCTTTCCCGTCGCATTGCCGATAGGGCCGCCCAATCCAAGAGCGAGGAAGAGAAGCTCAAGTTTAAAAACATTGCCGATGAAAAGCACCAGGGTATCAGCCAAGCAGAAGTCTCCATCAACGGCCTCGACCAAGAAATCACCCGGCTATCGGCCAAGAAAGAGGAGTTGTTAGTCGAGTTACAAAAGGTTGAGGAAGACCTGACTGCAGCCAACCAGCAGAGAACCCAATTATCCGATACCATCAGGGTTCTGCGGCAAGAGAGGGACCAGAATGCCCGTCAAGCCATCTTGTGGAAGAAGAAGATCAAGCCGGTCGAGGGCTCTGCCGATGCCGACGCCAAGGAGATGGACGAGATAGAACAGATTCGCCTGCATGCGATATCAGCCATTCACTCCTTACTGTAATCCATTTGTCGTATCGGCAAAAATGTAACTCTGATACTTAATTCTGAGCCTCGTAATATAACGTTTACACGTTTTTACCGATGTATTATAATTTTTCTTTTCATCAACATCCAAACGAGCATGTCATACATCAACCCCTTCGAGAGTTTCTGGAATGTACGCATTGCTGGGGGCAGACTGTCTCATCCGATAAGGACTCGATTAGGAAACCACTTCCAGGCCTAGAATTCAACCCCGATTGGTAGAATCAATCTCCACGCCAGAGTACCATCGGCAAACTCGTTCACCCAGTCATCGGCAATTATCACTGACACCATAACTCATCGAATCGGCTAAAATCCTGAGTAATCCCAACTTTTAACAGACCCTGGTATTTAGCCCGATTGTAACAATAATCGGCAACGAGGCTTCATACTTCCATCGGATCAGAATTAGGACAATGCCGATAGACCCACCAAAGAGTATGAGGAGTAACTCCCAAAACGCGTGCACCACACACTTAGTCATCGCATGCAAGCGCGGCAGAATCATTCTTACAACCATCTTCTGGCAGTTAACGAATTCATCGGCAGTATGGCGTCTCATACACAAACCATCGGTAGGTGCCCCCAAGTATAATAATTGGACTCGCTAGAATTTGCCGAAGGCAGTCCTCAAGCCAGAACGTCCAAGATTGACCCCGGTCTAGACCATCAGCAATATCTTGCCATCTGCCGATGTATCTCCATCCTTGCGCTTTGGCCTCCACTGCTTTTCCCTTAAAGGAATTTCAGTATTATATAAGTCATTACGGCGCTCACGCTGAATCCTCCTCTTCTGGGTCTTGGTCAGACCCTTAGGGCACCACTGAGGGAATTTGGTCTTCCAGACAGGCTGGTGCTGCCTTTCATTGTTTGCATCGGCCCTTTTCCCGATGCTTGAATCCCTGGAGAGCACGTCTTCATCGGGCACTTTCGCGTTGAACATCTCCTCAGGCTCCCCTTGTTCAACACGCCTGCCAAGTCTGTGATGTGCACTGAGCCTGCCCCCCAGTCGGCTGTATACCGATTTCTTCTCTCCAAGTGGCTTGGCATACCTGGATGCTTGATCATCAAAACAAGGTTTCTTACCCATCCGATCGGCAGTGTAGTACCCATTGCATTCAGGACAGTTATCGGCAGTGGGTAGCTTGATGCCTTCCTCCCAACAGTAAATGAAGAAGGGACACCTCCAGTGGTTTTTCTGCCGAAGCCATTCCTGGTGCCCCTCTTCCTGCCGATATTGCTCTTCACGCGATTGCCGATACTTCTTCCTTGGCTGTTTGTGAGTGATTACAACGCCAGGAGCCCTATGAGTACTGCTACCTTCATCGGCAACTCTCTTTCCTTTCCTGTCATCGGCAAGCTTTCCTACATCATGTTTAGCCACTTGATGATCAGGATCTACCGATGCACTTTTCCTGGCAGCATCCGATGTTAGCACCTTAATCTTCCCACTTGTTTCCACCATATTATTTGGAAACGGGCACTGATCAATTTCCATCGGTTTCTGGACTTTAGAATTTTCAAATTTGATTCGTCCAGAGTCAATCTCCGACTGCAACTGCTGCCTGAATATTTTGCAGTCATCGGTACTATGAGAAGTTGCATTGTGCCACTTGCAGTACCTGGTCTTCTTGAGTTCCTCGGCCGATGGAAATAATTGATTAAGGGCTAGCTTAATTCGCCCTTCCCAGCCCTGTTCTGGCCGAGCGCACAAGGCATCGGCTCTTCACCTTTCACCCATTCAATGGTGCCGATGTTCACTTCCTCATCTGACTCGGAGTCCCTTGTCCAACAAAGAGCACCCTCGCACTCCAAGTCTTCTTGGGCTCAAATGATTTGACATCCTGATTGGCTTCGGTGATATCAAAGGTGAACTTCTCCAACTCAGGGACGCTGATACTCGGCTCTTCTTCCAAGTCTGAAACTTCCACTTTCCCAGTCGAAAACACATTTGTGTCTGGACCTTGCCGATGCGCAGATTCGTTCTCTAGTTGGGCAGATGGGTGTATTTCTTCATGTTTCCGTAGTGAGCAAACCGGAGCAATTGATACATCAGCAGCACCAATCTGTTGAACATCATGCATCGATTGCCTAACCGATGAGCAATTCTGGACGCCTACTATCTTAGTAGATTGATGTATCTCTTCACATCTTTGCATTAAGTAGGCCGGAGCGATCGGCTCATCGACAACACCGATCCGTTGAATATTATTCATCGGCTGATTAACTGACGGGCAAATCTGAACGTCTATTGATTGAGTAGGTTGATGTACTTCCTTAGATCTTCGTGGCGAACAAGCTGGAGCAACCATCACGTCTACAACACCAATCTGCTGAATATTATGCATCGGTTGATTGACCGATGGGCAACTCTGAACGTCTATTAGCGGAATAGGCTGTCCTTCAAATCTCGACATCAAAGTACTTGAGATGATTGGTGCGTGCGGTGTACCAGTCGTCGGAACATTATGCATCGGCTCGTTGCGGATGGCCCATTTTGTACGGTTGCCGGCCTGCATAGCGACATCATATTCATCGGTCGCTGTACCGATGTTTCATTGCACACTTGCGAGTGTTGCGGTGTAGTACTTATCGGTTGATGTACCGATACTTCATTCTGAAGACTCGCCGGATGACGCCGCGGAGCCCCTGCCACTTGGTATTCAGGTTGCACATATTGCTGCTGAATCGGTAATTGACTAATCCAACCTACATTAGGTGTCATCGGCACGTGACTTACCGATGGATGATAACCAGCTGACTCTTGCAACCCTTGTACCTTTGGATGATAACGCTGATTTGCAAGTACCAGAGGCTGGGCAACTACTGCCGATGTAGGCTGACTGGCATTTGACACGCTCTGCATTGGCCAAGAATTTACCATCAGTTGATAGCCAGCTGACATCTGTCATTCTTGTACCCTCGAATGATCGCCTTGACCTGTGGGCACCACAACTTGAGCAGTCATTGCCGATATAGACTGATTATTAATCGGCATGCCTTGTCGCATTGGCCAAGAATTTGCTGATGGCTGAAAACTAGCTGGCTCTTGCCACTCCTATGTCCTGGGACGATAGCTTTGATTGGTAGCCACCGTGGGTTGAGCGGCTACGACCGATGCAGGCTGACTGACATCCGACGTGCCTTGTTGCATCGGCCAAAGATTTGCCGATATAGGCTGATCAACGATTGGCACGTCTTGTTGCATCGGCCAAGCATTTGCCGATAACTGATAACCGGCGGGTGTTTGTTCTTGTTGTACCCTTGGATGATCGCTTGGACTCACGGGTACTACAACTTGAGCAGCTATTGTCGATACAGATCGATCGACAATCGGCATACCTTGTCGCATCGGCCAAGAAGTTGCCGATGACTGATAGCCAGCTGACGCCTGTCGTTCTTGTGGCGCCGGACAATTAACGACATAGCTACTTTGATTAGCAGGTGTTCCAGTTTGAAGAACCATTGCCACCATGGGCTGACTTGCAACTGCTGGGCCTTGTTGTACCGGCAAGCGACTTGCTGATGGTTGGGCGTACGGCACTCTGGGTATTGTCGTTTGTAGATTCCCTGTCGGCAACTGCACCGTTGGAGAAGATGTAGTATAATGCATCACTGGAACCATCGGCTGTACAGATGTTGCCGATGCCGTGGGAACCTTCCACCCTGTATGATTATCTTGGACCAATCTGGAATCAGCAGATAGACTTGGAGACATACCGTATTCCCAGGAGTCGGCTGAAGTTAGTTGATTCTGGATCACGGGTCCAGACATTGTTGAAGCAACCAGATTTGTGCTCACTTGAGTAGTGCTTGTGGGCTTAATCTTGGTGGCGCGATCTCATCGGCAGATCGGCTCATAATTGGTGTAAATACCCTTGGAACCGCCGATGGAGTCCCAGCAGGTGCCGATCCGAGCTGATGATACTCTGGACCAACATGATATGGTGCCTGTCTTTTGAAAGCTTGTTTAACAGCATTGCACACGGTATCGGACAGCACGTTGGATTGGCTAATTAATACATTATTTAATGCATAATTAACCGTATCTTGTACTTTACCAGGATCGGCGTAGAAAGTAGTCTGCCGTGGTGACGGTGGATCTTGCTTTTGTACTGCTTCGCCGATCCCGTTTAGGCTGAAGGATCTGAGATATAAGCGCTTGTACTCCTCCATTGCCCGCTCCAGAGTCTGTTTCTGATGACCTGTCAGATCTGCTGTGGAGACTTCAATAGCACTCCTTGGATTAGTCATGATAGATATATGTAATTTATATAATCGGGTCCCACTGGGCGTGCCAAAAGAGGTGTTGACACAAAAAGCGTCAGGATCTGTGAACACCTTAGGCTATTACCCAAAGCTCGGTATTCCGGAGGCGTGCCAGTCGATTTGACCAATCAATCGACAAGGATGATAACTAGAACAAAACTGAACGAGACAACAGCGATACGCCCGGACGTCAAGGCTCAGATTGATCAAGGATGACTAGAACAAGATCCAATCCAGACAACGGCGATGCGCCCGGATGCTGGGATTGAGGCTTGATCAGGATAACTAGAGCAGAGCTGAACGAGGCAAACAGCGATGCGCACGGAATGCCAAAGCTCAGAGGTACTCCCACGCGGAACTCGCAAGGATTTGACGGAGATCAAGGTGATGCAGCCCGTCGAAGCTTGAAAGAACTCGTTGATAACTACAGCTAATGCAGTAAAAGGTAAATTGCGATAAAAAGTAGAATAAGATAAAATTGGTTTGTTTTTGATTGGATTGATTGTCTTTTCCGTAGCCTTCGGGCACGTATTTATACTCCCGCATGGAGAGTTGTAGAAGGACACGACTCATATCCTTCCTAAAACAAACTCCTATCTTTCAGGAAACTGACTCACGCAGGAGTCGGATCTAAAACAATAATATTTATTTCCCTAAACAAACACGCCTATTTTAAAGGAAAATAAACGACTCATGCAAGAGTCGGACTCAAACTACTATAATAATAATACTGGTACAAAACACCAGTTTCCTCATACTCCTCTTCGATGGAAACTTTCCATCGGCAGATCCCTGCGACTTCCTTCTTTGGCCACCTGTAGTCTTCTGCTGCCACCAAACGCTAAGTCACGCCCATCAGCATTCCATGCCCATCGGCATCGGCATCGGCAATACTTTCCCGATCGGCAATCGGCAATGACCTTTCATCGGCACTTGGCAATGATCCCTCATCGGCAATCGGCAAGGACTCTTCATCGGCAATCGGCAATGACTCTTCACCGGTACTTGGAATCAGCTTCTCACTGGCATTCGGCAACATCATGCTCATCGGCAATCGGCAATGTCTCCTGATCGGCAATCGACAATGTCTCCTCATCGATAATGTCTCCTCATCGGCAATCAGCACCAGCAAGACTTCACCGATTCACCTTTGTCGGTATCTTCGCAGCACCCTCATCGGCAATACCGGCTCACAATTCCCCGATGCCGATAGAAAGCAGCCTTTGACCAGTCAAGCCTTAGCTCATTTGACACGTGCTAAAAAACGGTGTCAACAGTAAGAATATGTAGAATAGAAGTAGAGAGAGGATGGAAATGAGTTGTTCTCTTTTCTCGTATATACATTACAATACATAAGCCCTCATATATATAGCTTCCTATGAGGGATGGAGTTACAAGAATAAATACAAGGAGAGTTACACCATTGAATCATGAAGGTTGTAACTTTAATGGTATAGGGGTTATGGACATCCACCTTAACATTTCATAACACTCCCCCTTGGATGTCCATTATGAGGTGAATTGCATGCCTCATTAAAAACCTTGCCAAGGAAAAACCCAGTGGGAAAAACCATGGCCAAGGAAAAAAGAGTACACACATATTCACTTCCCCTAATGGCAATATCACTTGATGTCTTTCAACCGACGTAATCCAATACCATATGTCAATTTCTTGAATACTGAAGTAGATAGTTTCTTTGTGAACAAGTTTGGTAGATTTTCACTTGAACGAATTTGTTGGACTATTATAATACCATCCTTTTGAAGATCATGAGTAAAGAAAAATTTTGGCGAGATGTGTTTCACTCTATCTCCTTTTATGTACCCATCTTTCAATTGAGTTATGCAAGCCTCATTGTCTTCGTGTATAACCATTGGTGCTTCATTTTCTAGAAGTAAATTGCACACCTTGCGAATATGATGTGTCATATTTCTCAACCAGACACATTCTCTGCTAGCTTCATGAATAGCCAAAATTTCTGCATGGTTAGTTGAAGTTGTTGCTATAGTTTGCTTCATTGAACGCCATGAAATAGATGCACTACCACACATAAATACATATCCCGTTTGTGAACGACCATTATGAGGATCAGATAGATATCCTGCATCTACAAAACCAACTAATTCCTCCATACATTTGTTAGAAAAATATAGACCCATGTCTTTTGTACCTTGTAAATAACGAAGTATATGTTTTATCTCATTCCAATGTCTTCTAGTAGGACATGAGCTATATCTTGCTAATAAATTAACAGCAAATGCAATATCAGGACGTGTATGAGTAGTTAGATACATTAGGGCTCCTATAGCATTTAGATATGGCACCTCAGGACCAAGAATTTCACTATCACATTCTAGAGGTCGAAAAAGATCTTTGGTTATATCAAGGGATCTAACAACCATTGGGATACTCAATGGATGTGCTTTATCCATGTAAAATTGCTTTAGTATTTTCTCTATATAAGTTGCTTGATGCAAAAGAACTCCATCTTTAAGGTGTTCTATTTGCAAACCAAGACAAAACTTTGTCTTTCCTAGGTCCTTCATTTCAAACTCTTTCTTCAAACAATCTTTCGCCTCAGTGATTCCCTGAGAAGTGCCAATTAAGTTTAGATCATCAACATATACAGTTATGATCACAAATTCAGATCTAGATCTTTTTATGAATATACATCGACAAACAGAGTCATTCTTATACCCTCCTTTTATCAAATACTCACTAAGACGATTATACCACATTCTCCCAGATTGTTTCAACCCATATAGATATTTATTCAACTTAATTGAATATTGTTCTCGAGAACCTGATCCTGATAGTTTAAATCCTTCTGGTAGTTTCATATATATGTCACTATCAAGTGACCCATATAAATATATTGTAACAGCATCCATTAGACACAAGTCAAGATTCTCTTTCATTGCCAGACTTATAAGATATCTAAAAGTTGTTGCATCCATCACAGGAGAGTATGTTTCTTCATAATCAATTCCTGGTCTTTGTGAGAATCCTTGGGCAACCAGTCGTGCCTTATATCTTGTGATTTCTCCTTCCTCATTTCGCTTACTCACAAATACCCATTTATAACCAACGGGTTTGACACCATTTGGTACACGGGTTACAGGCCCAAAAACTTCTCGTTTTGTAAGAGAATTCAATTCTGCTTGAATTGCGTCATTCCATTTTGCCCAATCTTTTCTTTCTTTGCATTCCTCTATTGAGTGAGGTTCCTTATCCTCATTTTTATCCATAACTTCTAGTGCTAGATTATATGCGAATGCATCATCGATGATGACTTTCTCACGGTTCCAAAAAATTTCCTAACATGACATAGTTTAATGAGATCTCATCTTCTAAAGAATTAGGTACCTTTGTCTCCTCTTGAGTCATGTCTTCATTTCCTTCAGGAGTTTTTTCCTGAATTATTATTTCCTCTATTTGACCATCTTGATTCTTTGCTCCCTTCCATTTTTGAGGATTTTTATCTTTGGAACCCAATGGTCTACCACGTTTTATGGTAGCCTTTGACTCATTAGCAATACATGGTTGTCCCTCTTGGACATTAATTTTTTAGGAGCATTAGCAGCTAGAATATATGACTTGGTCACTCTTTTCAAGTCTGTAAAAGCATCTGGCAAATTATTTGTTAAACTTTGTAAATGAATTATCCTTTGAACTTCTTGCTCACATTGTTTTGTACGAGGATCAAAATGAGATAATGATAATTCATTCCAGCTTATTTCTCTATTCAGTTGTTTATTTTCTCCTCCTGTTGTTGGAAAATTTGATTCATCAAAATGACAATCAGCAAATCTTGCTGTAAATATGTCTCCCGTTGATGATTCAAGATACTTCATTATGGATGGGGATTCATACCCAATATATATTTCCAACCTTCTCTGAGGTCCCATTTTTGTGCGTTTTGGTGGAGCAATTGGGACATACACCGCACTACCAAAAATTCTTAGATGGGAAATATCTGGCTCTTTGCCAAAAACCAACTGTACAGGGGAAAAATTATGGTAACTTGTTGGCCTGATGCGAATCAATATTGCTGCATGCAAAATAGCATGTCCCATGCAGACATTGGCAGTTTTGACTTCATAAGTAATGGTCTTGCTATTAATTGGAGATGTTTAATAAATGACTCTGCAAGACCATTCTGTGTATGAACATGTGCAACTAGATGTTCAACACTTATTCCAATTGACATGCAATATTCATTAAAACTATTTTATGTAAATTCACCGGCATTATCTAAGCGTATAGTTTTGATTGGATTGTCCGGAAATTGAGCTCTTAACTTGATTATTTGAGCCAACAGTCGCGCAAATGCTATGTTGCGGGTTGATAGTAAGAATACGTGTGACCATCTAGTTGATGCATCAATCAAAACCATAAAATATCTAAATGGTCCACTTGGTGGATGAATTGGTCCACATATATCTCCTTGTATGTGCTCTAGAAAAGTGAGTGGCTCATGTCCAATTTTAGCCGGTGAAGGGCGTACTATATGTTTCCCTTGAGAGCATGCGATGCATGGGAAGTCATTCGATTGAAGAATCTTTTCATTCTTTAATTCATGGCCACATGAACTATTAATATTTTTTGCATCATTACTGATCTAGGATGGCCTAGCCGGTCATGCCAAATAATAAAATTGTTATGGTTGGTGAACTTATTTTCCACCACCATATATGACTCATTCTCTTTGAGACTTGTATAGTATAAACCATAAGGTAATTCTCGTAATTTCTCCAACACATATTTTTTCCCTGATGACATTTTTGTTATGTTGAGGTACTCCACATTACCCTCACACATTGTCTCTATGTGATAGCCATTTTGGCATATATCTTTAAAGCTCAACAAATTTCTTTGAGACTTTGGGGAATAAAGAGCTTTGTTTATGTCTACCTTTGTCCCACAAGGTAACATTATTGTGGCTCTTCCTGAACCCTCTATCAATTTAGCACTTCCTGGTATAGTATGAACATCTGCATCTTGTAATATAAGATAGGAAAATGCATTTTACTCTTCAAGATAGTATGAGTTGTTCCGATGTCTATAATACATATATTTTCTTCATTTGCAAGCTCTTGAGGCAATGGTTCATCCATACTCTTCAAAATAAAACGTACTAATAAACATTACTTCTCTATTAAAGAAATATAGTGAAACATATGAAATGAATACTAATTAAATGGAAACATAATATAACTTTATTCATTTATTTATAAGATGAAACATGCTTCGATGGTACTACCATTACATTGCATTTATTTATGCATGAAAAAAATTAACAACAAGATCTTTTATTCTTGGATGAAGAAATCAGAAACATCAAGATGTGTTGCAGTCTTGTGGTCATATTCTCCAATATCTGTCGCACTGAGCATATTATCACCACTACCACTTGCAAATTTTGCTCTATCTTTTTGTTCTTCTTCTTAAGTGATTCTTGATAGAGATCAACAAGATATTTGGGTGTGCGACAGTTGCGTATCCAATGAGATCTTCCACACAAACGATGGCATGCATTTTTAGTTACATCAATTTCGCCTTTATCTTTATCTCCCCTTTCTTGTCTTTTATTGGAATTCCCCATGTTCTTGAATTGGACACTATAATTTCCTCTACCACGACCATATCCATATCCACGACCGCGCCCGCATCCACGTCCGTGGCCACGGCCACGTCCGCGTCCACTCCCACTATTTTGATTATCATATCTCATTGCATTTACTTCAGGGGGTGGATTTGAACCAGTTGGACGTGTTTCATGGTTTTTCATCAAAAGCTCATTATTTTGTTTAGCCACAAGTAAATAAGAAATAAGTTCAGAATATTTCTTGAATCCTTTCTCACGGTATTGCTGCTGAAGCAGCACATTTGATGCATGGAATGTAGAGAATGTTTTCTCTAGCATCTCTTCATCTGTCACTTTTTCTCCACACAATAGTAACAGTGATGTGATTCTAAACATGGCTAAATTATATTCAGAAACACTTTTATAGTCTTACAACCTTAGGTGCAACCACTCATAACGAGCTTTAGGGAGGATCACTATCTTTTGATGATCAAATCTTTCTTTTAGTTTGTTCCAAAGAACAAGGGGGTCCTTATCAATAAGGTATTCAGCCTTTAAACCTTCATGAAGGTGGCGGCGAATGAAAATCAAAGCCTTTGCTTTATCTTGGCTAGATGCATTATTTTTTTTCTTTGATCGCATCACCAAGCCCATTGGCATTCAAGTGAGTTTCAGCATCTAGCACCCATGACAAGTAATTCTTGCCCGAAATATCCAGAGCCGTGAAATCAAGTTTGGCAAGAGTTGGCATAGTAAACTACAAAATATATAGATTGTGAAATTCAAACAATCATACAAGAATAAAATATAGAAACATATACAAACAGTAATTTCTTACCATAGAAAAAATATTATGATCAATGTAAAGTTCCTTACCTAGTTCTGGATAGCTTTTAGAGACAGTCGTGCTGATAACGTGTTATAAAATAACTAGTTTCACTATCAAGAATATGTATGTAAGAATATGTAGAATAGAAGTAGAGAGAGGATGGAAATGAGTTGTTCTCTTTTCTCGTATATACTTTACAATATATAAGCTCTCATATATATAACTTCATATGAGGGATAGAGTTACAAGAATAAATACAAGTAGAGTTACACTATTGAATCATGAAGGTTGTAACTTTAATGGTATAGGGGTTATGGACATCCACCTTAACATTTCATAACAACTTAGACTATATGATAGAGTCTACATTGTGAGTGCCTTAACCTTTAGCGCTAGCTCATTAACCTTTAGTGGTAAAATTAACTTTAATTATGTGTGTATATAAAGTACTAGTAACCACTGACCAGCTGTTGACGCCAAAAATGGGGTTTCCGGTGTCAGCACCGCGTAGGGCCTACGGAGACCGTGCAGCAGCAGAGCTTGATCTTCTGGACTCCTTAAGCGGCTTAAGCCACTTCGATGATCGATTCCAGGCGTGCCAGTTAATTTTACCTATAATTGACAAGGAGATGAAACGTCAGATTATGTAACCTAACGGTTGTTGCCAGATAGTTCCATGAGTGTGCGGCTCTCATATAGCCGATGAATGGAGGATATTGACTAAAGTTTCAACTTGGAATAGGATTAGATATAACAACGGTGCACGAACGACTCTCACAAGATATCAAGCGTAAGGTATGTAAATAGCCGATCATGCGATGAGATAAAGGTAAAGATGCGATGCATGCAACATTATCATCATCGAACTACCAAATCTACTAAGTATACCGGATAAAGATTAACCATCAACAGAGGTGTGTTCCCATGCAGCCATGATGACAATTAACCCGATAACCTGACCAATCTACTAGCATTGGAGTGTTTCCATACAACCATAAAAGTAAACGAATCAAGCCACGTCCAGTATACTTAATAGATCTAATAGATCGGAACGACAAAGCATACGCATCGTATGATTGAAGCGTAACCAAATCAGCTATGTTAGCCGATATGCGATCCATGAAGCTTGAACAAGATCCATGTATTCGACACCAAACGGATCTAAGTTTGAACAGACATAACTCAACACATATGACATTGGGGTTTGTAAGATGCAGCCGTACCGCATGTGTTGAGCCAGATCTAACCACGCTCAAATAAATCCAATGATCGAATGCATGTCTCGAACCCGCAACATGTAACAACCACAACTAATGAATTAGCCGATATGATCTTAGATATATCGCCTCCCTAAATGTAAAGAAAGAATGCAACGGAGGCAAATAGATCTAGACAGAAATAAAGCACGGGCCAATTCATTAGATGAGATTGAGCATGATATTGTAGCAATAGATTAAACAAAACATAACAGACAATATCGATAACTTGATGAATCTATTAGATCGCCAATCTAATAGAGCCGATAACTAGCTTCAAGTCACGGTTCATGTGAGATTGAAGCAATGCAACCCCATGAACAATAGATTCAAACCGATAACTAGCTCATATCGAGCTTGCATTAGTTACACAATACCACCGTACAAACGAGACATGAACTGAGGCTAGACTTACAAGCAAAACCGGAGGTCGATCTAGTCGATGCAGCCCAATCCGTCGAAGGTTCACCAAAATCTACTCTACTCCTACTCCTAGGGGTGGTCGAAGGCCGAAAACTAAGCACTATGTTGTATGTTTGATTGATTGGATGTCTCTCTCATTTCCTAACCCTTGCTATTTATAGACCACATAGCATAACCCTAGCGAAAAACCGGTCGCTGGCCGAAATAAGGAAACCTAGATGTCTTGGGCCTCAATCATCGGCGCAGCCCACCGAACGTATCTCAATAGTCGATACGCACCATCTCCTCCGAGTCGGTTTCCTTAACCAGCCTCCTGGGTCCACCTGTGTGCAGCACTTCTCCCCGTCTTCGATCCTTACTGTATTCATCTTGTCATGCCAAAATACGGTGTTAACACTAGCCCCCAGATTTGGGATGGATTTTATTTCATTCCTAAAACTGCAATCGTTCTCTTCCGGCCAAATTTGGATGCTCATTAGTATGCTATTCGTCCTTTCCTTACTCGGCTTCCAATCTTGACTTTCTGGATCCTTAGCTCCATCACGAATTTGAATATATATCGTTGGAATATCACGACAGGATGACTCTGCTGGATGCCACCCCTGAAGCATGACTCCAATATTGTCTTGACACCTTTACTCTGGTTCCTGAATCGGCAGAAACTCGAGCATCTCACATACTAGGTCCACTGGCTGGCTTACTTACTCCGACCAATGTTCACACATTGATTGGCCTTAGAACTATGAGAGATGTACGCCCTCATTGTCGTTTCATCTGACGTCGACCAAGGTATACTATATATTCAATCGATAATCCCCTGGTAGGATTATTCCATCAATTTGCAATTTTCAGGATACTCCCCTGAAAACCTATCAGCTGTCGTCCCGATCCGAAACTGTTGATGCCACTGCTCGGGAGGAGAATAGCCCAACCAGGATCCTCATCGACCTATATGATTACCCATAGAAGGCGGCAATCCCTGCCGAAGCGGAATCCTCTGATCAGGCAGTGCATGGTACCAGGTCCCGTAGAAGACGATCACCATTGACTGGGGTGGACCAATCCCACCTAGGTGCTCTAGAGGCTATCAAACTGGCCTTGAATATGTGACTTCGTGCGCTGCGACTGCGACCCTGAGCAATTACTAATCCATCTTATAGCATTCATTTGCTGGTCGCATCGTCCGTCCGGATAGCCGGCTAATTATTCGGTCATCTATGTATGAATTCCATCGGCCACCTTTAGCCGATTCACACTGTGGCAAACTTTACTTCATTCCACCAAATTGCCACCAATACGTAGTGTTTGTGTTTAAATAGCGGTTGAGTTCCTCCGAAATGATAGTCAGTGTGTCTTGCGCCCACTTCTTTCATCGCTTCGCCAACCGCACCCTTGTCTACAGTAGCACTCCAATCCATGGCGGATTTCGGTCATTCCTCGACGCTCAGCTCTACCGATAGTGTTGCCCAGCCGCCGTAGCATCATCCTCCAAGGTAAATAACCATATGGTTCCTTCCCCACGTGGTTCGCTCCGAGAAGAAAACCCTAACCAACCTTTTTTTGCCCCCTCAGAGTAGCTGAGCCAAGCGTCAACTCACCGGCGGTTGATGGCAGCTCGAGGGGTACCTTCCACTTCAAGCATCTTCTCTTGGAGGAGCACTAGGAACGCGCTCGCTTGGAGTAAGAACTGGCGACGAGACAAACTTCACTTCACCATGCCAAGGCGTTTCTTGGGCATTCTTTGGTCAGAGCCAACGGTATGTTCCTTGATCCAGATCTGACTGATTTAGCCGATTACAGACCCCCTGTCTGTCTCGGCTATTCTTTACTGCCACTTTGTACTTCCTTCTGCTGGCTGGACCTCACTGTGTTTGACACAAATCGCATCTGCTATTGCTATGGTGGCGGGCCTGCTTCATGCTCGGGGGTCAATGCCGGAGGAGCGCCTGAATGACATGCCGGCGCGCATACGGGAACTGATCTTTCAATCCGTCTCCCATGGAGCCTCCTTTTCCTTGGCTGCTGCGGAGGTCGCCGGCGTAGAGTTCTACGACGCGATCACCTCTGGCTTTGTTAATGCTCATACTAGGGACATCTTTCCTGGCGCCTTGGATAGCTTTGAGTCGATGGGGAAGGCAGTCACCGGAGTGGTGCTTGCAGACGAGCTGTTGGCTCGTCTCTCTCTAGATTAGAACGCGACCCACTCATAGGTAGATCTAGTCCTAAACTACTTATCCGGCAAAACCTTCAGTCGTGTCGGCTTCTCTTGTATTGTTCGACCATCTGATATATGCAAGTACCCAGTATCGTGCATACATACCCTTTTTTATTTTTTCTCAAGAGGTGATGTATGTCACATTGGCTGTTTGTCACCATGCTAGTGGTGTCATTAATTCATGCTCTCTGAGCCAATTACCTGAACCGGCTGTCGACCGCCTTCGTTCATTCTAAAGACGTCCCCATCGTGCACTTTCCCATAGAAGCATTCCATGCCCTCGAAGCTCCATCCGCTTCGTCCCGCATAAGCGATGCTAGCGGAAGAGTCAGCCGATACTACCTCCATGATGCCTCCGATCCATTGGACAAGACTCCAATGCATGGTGGACAGAATGTAGTAGTTTATGTGAATCCAATCCCTCCGGAGCAGTAAGCTATATGAGCCCTTGGTATCCACCACAAAGAAAGTGGTGAACATACTTTTGCTCCCAATGGTCAGCTCGACGCACATAACTCCCCTTGTGGCCGATGTATTACTGCTAAAATCTGTCAATTCCATGTCAGTGGGGCTCAAATCTTCCACTCCTTTCCCCAGCTTCCTGAACGTAGAGTATGGCATGAGATTGACAGCTGCCCCTCCGTCGACCAACATCTTAGTTAAGGGTTTTCCATCCACGAACCCCTTCACGTAGAGAGCCTTTAGATGTTGATATTTCTGTGGTCTTTTGAAGGTAACGCTATCTATATGATAGATCCATTGGGCCATGGCCACCTCCATTTCTTCGTCGTCAGATCCTTCCTGCCGATGGTCAGGCCTGAACTCGGCAGACAACATGAATATGGCAGAGATGGGTGTCGTTACCTTGCCCCTCTATCCAGCTTGCTTGACCCACCATACCTTGGGCTTTTTCCCCTGCAATTCATCATTCCTTAGGCGTTGGACCCGACGCTTCTAGCTTTTGGTTAACCCTCCAAGACATCATTGGCCCTCTTGCGGTATGTGCCCCTGGCCAACGGTGTTTCCCTAGGTTGACTCCTCGGCTCGATTATGGAGGTCTTCCATTTTTTGGCGCTGATCTGTTTTGTAGCTCAGCCTGTGATGCACGGATCGACGGTTGTCTCTTGACTGCCGGTACCCTCGGTACTGACTGTTGTACTCTAGACAGTCGTTTGGGGAAGGAAGCCTGAATCCAGCATTCCAGTAATGCACAAAGAAAGGGCAGTCCCAATGATACCCGTTTTCCTCTTGGATTCTCCTGTCTTCCTCTTGTTCGAGCAGTTCCTGACTCTCCTTTTCCTTCTGGCATCCCCACTTGTTCAACAGGATCCTGACGGTGGGGCGTCGTCGAGAGGGGAGCCTTCGTTCCATCTCGCCTTCCTGGCGTTCCTCGGCCACATCATCTTTCTTGGATGTCCTCATTGCGACTGTGTTTACCAGAAAATATAGTGCCACCATATTTGCAGGGAATGGGTTGTCGTCTACACCCATGGCCCCCTTGGCCTTCTCTAGGCCAATCCTCCCAGAGGTGATGGCCTTTTGGATCATGTCCCGAAATATCCTGCAGTCATTGGTGCTATGGGTGTACGTGCCATGGAATTTGTAGAACCTCTTGGACTTGATTTCATCGACCGAGGGGATCTTGTAGCCTCCGATTAGTTTGATCTGCCCCTTATCAATTAGATGATCGAAGATCTTGTCGTCCTTCGTGATGTCAAAGTTGTATTTCTTCGCTCCTTCGACGGCTTTGGCTTTCGCCCATGGCATGTATTCCGAGTTTGTCCAGGCCCACTCTACGGTGGCGATCTCATTGGACTCATCGTCGTTGTTGGCAGCTCCGGTGACATCTTCCATTGTGACCACCTCTATGCTGCCAGCCCTCTGGGTTTTTCCATTGTAACATGGATATCAGTAGTTGGCCTCAATGTTGGTGATCTTGCTGGCCAGCTCCGACAGACTTGAGCAGTCCGCCTCGATCTTCTCTCTGATTGTCGGGACCAGGCCCCGAACAGCAATGCTAATGACCTCCGTGTTAGACAGCGTTAGTCGGTAGCACTCATTCCTTACTTCTCTAAACTACGTCGACCAGATCCATGACCCCTTTCTCCATGTTACTAGAGTCAAAGTACTGATGGAACTTATTCTCAAGGTCCTTCCACCCAGTGATGGATTGATATGGCAAGGAAGTGAACCAAGAAAAGGTCGAGCCTGACAGAGACAGAGGGAAGAATCGAACCCTGAGCACCTAGTCATCGGCTGCTTCACCTAGCTATACCAGGTATTGACTAACGTGCTCCATGGTTGACACCTGGCCAGTCCCAGTCAACTTAGTGAATTCAAGTACTTTATACCTGTATGGCAGAGTCGTCCGATCGTACCATTCTGGGTACGGCTTCCGGTAAGCGATGGATTGATTCTTGGGCTTCAAACCGAACTGGCGTTGCACCATATCGGCTACCTGGCTCATCACTTGATCGATCTGAGGTGGTGCTTGCTGGAGAGTTGGGCTCCCGTGACCCTACTGACCGCTAGGATACTCAGGAGGGTTCTGGTACCCCGGTCCTCCTGGGGCGCCCGTCGCGCAGTGATGTTGATGTCCCGAAGGGTCCTCACTGTACGTTGTGTTTCCATGGAACGGTGGTCCGCCAAAATCCGGAGCTGATCTTGCACCGTAAGGGGCGGGTTGTGTAGCCGATGCGCCCCCGACGGGGTTTGCCGTCGGCTGCTGCGATCCGTTCTACGGGTTTCCTCCTCCACCAGTGGGTGTGCTGTTGGCTCCGTGAGATCCAGAGAATGGACCTTCCGAGGCTCTGCTCGTTGAAGTATGGTTCCCACCTTGTGGCACGGAGAAGTTTGATGTCTCCCTTACAGATCGAGAGCTCCTGCCACGACGTTCTGTAGACAACCGGCAAGGAGTTCGCCATGGCTGGCGAATGTGACAGACATGGTCTTTTGGATGGTCTCCTGCATGAGACCGTGCTGAATGTTGACTCATGGATCCTCGTCCCCGCACATGAGTACGTACGGGAAAGGCCTGGTTTGCCTCGCGCCATCTCTGGTTCTGTTGAACGACTGGCGGCACATGTCTTTCAAGGCGTCGAGCGCCCTCTAAAGTGACAGCTTTTGTTCTTCGTTGAGCGCCTCCTCGGTCACGTTGAATACGTGATCGTCGCTCATGCTTGACGATTGTGGTCCCACCGGGTGTGCCAAAATGTGTTGACACCAAAAATGGGGCTTCTGGCGTCAGCACCGCATAGGGCCTGCGGAGACCGTGCAACAACAGAGCTTAATCTCCTGGACCCCTTAAGTGGCTTAAGACACTTCGATGATCGATTCCAGGCGTGCTAGTCAATTTGACCTACAATTGACAAGGAGATGAAACATCAAATTATGGAACCTACTGGTTGTTGCCAGACAGTTCCATGAGTGTGCGGCTCTTATATAGCCGATGAATGGAGGATATTGACTAAAGTATCAACTCCGAACAGGATTAGATATAACAATGGTGCATGAATGGCTGTCACAAGATATCAAGTGTAAGGTACGTAAATAGCCGATCATGCGATAAGATTAAGGTAAAGATGCGATGCATGTAACATTATCGTCATCGAACTACCAAATCTACTGAGTATACCGAATAAAGATTAACCATCAACAGAGGTGTGTTCCCATGCAGCCATGATGATAATTAACCCGATAACTTGATCAATCTACTAGTATTGGGGTGTTTCCTTGCCGCCATAAAAGTAAACGAATCAAGCCACGTCTAGAATACTTAATAGATCTAATAGATCGGAACGACAAAGCACATGCATCGTATGATTGAAGCGTAACCAGATCAGCTACGTTAGCTGATATGGGATTCATGAAGCTTGAACAAGATACATGTATTCGACATCGGACGGATCTAAGTCTAAACAGACATAACTCAACACATATGGCATTAGGGTTCGTAAGATGCAGCCGTACCGCATGTGTTGAGCCAGATCCAACCACACTCAAATCAATCTAATGACCGGATACATGTCTCAAACCCACAACATGTAACAACCGCAACTAATGAATTAGCCGATATGATCTTAGATCTATCGCCTCCCTGAATGTAAAGAAAAAATGCGACGGAGGCAAATAGATCTAGATAGAAATAAATCACGGGCCAATTCATTAGATGAGATTGGGCATGATATTGTAGCAATAGATTAAACAAAACATAACAGACAATATCGATAACTTGATAAAGCTATTAGATCGCCAATCTAATAGAGTCGATAACTAACTTGAAGCCACGGTTCATGTGAAATTGAAGCAATGCAGCCCTATGAATAATAGATTCAAACCGATAACTAGCTCATACAGAGCTTGCACGAGTTACACAATATAGCCGTACAAACGAGACATGAACCGAGGCTAGACTTACAAGCAAAACCGGATGTCGATCTAGTCGATGCATCCCAATCCGTCGAAGGTTCACCGAAATCTACTCTACTCCTACTCCTAGGGGTGGTCGAAGGCCAAAAACTAAGGACTATGTTGTATGTTTGATTGATTGGATGTCTCTCTCGTTTTCTAACCCTTGTTATTTATAGACCACATAGCATAACCCTAGCGAAAAACCGACCGCTGACCGAAATAAGGAAACCTAGATGTCTTGGGCCTCAATCATCGGCGCAGCCCACCGAACGTATCTCAATAGTCGATACGCACCATCTCCTCCGTGTCGGTTTCCTTAACCAGCCTCCCGGGTCCACCTGTGTGCAGCACTTCTCCCCGTCTTCGATCCTTACCGTATTCATCTTGTGGTTCCAAAATACGGTGTTAACACAGGCCCCCAGTTTTCGGGTAAATTTTTTGTCCGCTCGGTGTCATTTTTAGCATCAGATTAAGGGCTTGTTTGGGACTGCTCCACAAACTCTGCTCTGCAAACTCCACCGTGGAGCAGCTCCACAAAAAACTGGAGTTCGTAGAGTGCCTCTTTAGGTGCTCTCACAACTTCACATTTTTTCTGAATTTGTGTGCGTGGAGCTAAAACCATTTAGCTAAAAACCATGGAGCAGAGCTGAAAGACGTGAAGCGGAGCAGTCCCAAACAAGCCCTAAGGTCCTGTTAACATGATCTCATGTTCTAATAGATCACCTTAATACTCGAGACTGAGTCTAAAGTTTAGCTAATCTTGCAAAACTTTAGACAAAGCAAAAATGATTTAATTTGTACTCCCTCTGTCCCAAAATAACTGTCGTTTTGAGTTTTCGTGTCACAAGTTTGACTTGATTTATAGAAAATACATTCAATATTTATAGTTTCAAATAAATTTGTTAAAAAACTAGACAAAAAGATCTTTTCGATGATACTAATCACTTAACATAAATATTTATATATTTTAATATATAATTGTCGGTATTTATTTCTCGAGAAGCAAGAAAGACAACTATTTTGGAACGGAGGGAGTAGTTCTCAACTTTAGTCGACTAAACTTTAAACCAGAGTATCTAAACAGATCCAAAGTTTTATTGAAAAACATGTATTCATATCCACATCATTAAATTAGATTCGCTAAATTATCCATAGGATACATCTTAATAGTAAATTTATTTAAACTCATAGATGCTAAAAGGGGAAACAAATTGGGTAGGGATAGTCCTCACCACAACACGGTGGGGATGTGTAGCTGACGAGTGGATCATATTACAAACACGGTGGGTATATGTGTTGTTATAATAACACGTGGCCCCACATGTAAACCAAACAATCCCTATCATGTTTCCGTAGGGATGGTTCTTACCTAACTTTTTTCCGTTAAAAGGTTCTACGAAACTAAAGAAGTTTATAGGGATTTGCTAGTTTCCTTTCAGGCGATGATTGTTGCATATATTTATATTAAAATTATAGTTTTAGCCTATTACAATTTATGTAGGTAGAATTTGTAATTTTTTGTTCTAAGAATACAAATAGCCACAAACCCGATAAAATCTGATTTGGATCATTACAAAGATAATTAAAAATTAACAATTATTTTTATAGTAAGATAAGAACCAAAAATTAATATGTTAAGATACAAAGGTAAATAACAAATCATAAAAGTAATAATTTACTTGTACTAATTGGTTATAAAAGAGTGTTGCCCAAAATTCTCTTTAAATTCAGTCACTTGGAATATAAGAAAAGTGAAGTTTATAACTTAGAGATAAGCAAAAGTGACATGTACTCCCTCCGTATTCAAAAATGTTGTTTTTAGGACAAGGTTTTAGTCAAATATTGGAGAATGATGAATAACTTTAAAATTGTTCAGTTTGAAAATGTAAAAATCATATTAATATATTTATCTTGAAAAATACTTTCATAAAATATATATATATATATATTATTTTTTAATACTTATTTTTCAAAAAATAAGTGGTCAAAGTTATACTTTGGAGAACGTATCATTTTTTAAAACGACAAGCTTTTTGAGTAAGCAGGGAGTACTGATTTGGAACGGGTCGAGTAGCAAGTATACATATCCTCGCGTGCTGCCATTCTTTTGAAGATAAAGGCCGTTGAATGCTGCGTAATTAGCTCATGAATGCATATGGTTTATCAAATGAAGTTCGTTGTACTCCATATTCTCTCTCTTTTTGCTTTATTAGATACTCATGAAAATTGCAACTGAAGCTCATGCTTTTTTCGCATTCCTTTTTTTGGCTCATATGGTCTTCTTTTACACTGAATCGCTTGTTGCTCAAGCATGTAGTGTGTCATTAAATGTTCTAAACCGGCCTCTCTCAGACAAGAACACATGCAAAGTAAATTGTGGCTCCTTTTCCTTTCAAATGCATATTAAAAACCACTAGTAATTTATCATTGGGTATGAGAAACCTGTAGTACGTATCATATTTAGAAGTCTTTTAGAATAGTGGCACGGTCTCCCAAACACAATTTGACCTCTTATTTTTATATAAAAACATTTATGAAATAATAATATATGTATATTTTTATTAAAATATTTTTCAAGATAAATCTATTCATATAATTTTTACTTTTACGATCTCAAGAATTTAAAAGTTATTGATGATTTCTATTCTCAATATTTGACCCAAGCTTATTCAAAATAATTTCTAAATATATTTATCACGGCGTTGTCAGTCGCTTGCTGGCCGCTCATAGTGTAAATGCTTGATTATGTGTGTGAAAGAATGCATGGACAGGGTTTTTTTTCATCAACAATTTGTTAAGTTCAATCGGGATTTGTTTAGGTCCCGATACAAAATTCGTCCTAGTGATTCGCAGCATGTTTGACTTCGCGCCGGGAAGATCTCCGATACCTAACTTCCCGATTCTCGTGTCGATGAACAGAAAAAGAAAATGACATGATGTAGCAAATGACGGAGTTATTTACTTACTCAAGTCTTATTTAGATATACATGTATCTAGCTCAAACCACATGTATTAAAGTGGTGAATATTAGTTTAAATACACTCCAACACATGTGGTTTGAAGGTGATACGTACACATCCAAACAAGGCCTCAATGTTTTTGTCACAAGAGATGAATTCTCCAGTGCTAAAAATGAACAAAACAGTTATACATAGCTGACTGCAACCAAGGTGCGTATATACAAAGCATCTGTTTCTTTTATTTTTCTTTTGTTGACAACCAAAATTGACTGTTTTTTGTGAAGTTATTAAAATATGAAATGAACATCACTATTGTGTTCCTCTGGTTGAGACGATAAAAAATCATATATATAATGTCTAATTCGGAATCCAGATGAAGGAGTTATGCCCCAGAAAGATGCTTCGCTATCGGGAGTTCCGAAAGACCTAAAAATAATGTTTAAACTCGCGAGAATTTAGAAAATAAGGCTTGAGCAGAGGATCATGGCCGATTAAGATCCTATCGATCCAATTGTCAAAAAACACATCTATTATTTTTACCTTGTGCATCAATCTCTTCTAACCCCTTGTTGTCTGGCGCATCTCTCGATGAGATTCGATGAGATTCGTTGGCGCTGTAGGTGGCCTTGCCGATTTTAGAACACCCCCACCATGCATCTCTCTGACGGATCTTTCTAGGAGGTGTTCATGTGTTTATTAGACGAAGAGCGAGCGTCTAATCGGATTCGTCGACGTGCTAGTCGGCCTCGCCATTGAAACCTCCCTCCGTTGCGTGCCACACTGCCTCCTGGCGATCTAGCCCTCTACGATGTGTAACCCGAATTGGTGTCAACATCTTTATTTAGTTCAGTTCGATGCAAACTGTGGATGTTATCCATTTTGGCGACCGATGTTCAGGGTAAATGCATGCAAAAAAAAAGTTATATACTAGTATATAGGGAACAAAAAAGAAGAAACATGCCGCATCATGAGCATACAAGGGGTTTCTTTTTCTTTTCTTTTCTTTTTCTTTTTTGAATGATCCACATGCTAAAGAACAAAAGGTGATCGATCGAGCTGCAGGCCTGCAGCCTAGCAAACGAGTAAGCTTTGAATCTCTATCCCCCTGTTCCCTCCAAATCCAATTTATAAATACCTCGGCTTTGAGCTCCCTCCAAAGCCAACCAGAGATCCCCTGCTCAGTGCTCACTCACTCTGGTACAGTACATACGGCTCGCCTCGGCCTCACTCACTGGTGCAAAACTGCCATGGCCATGAACGTGATTGCGCTACTTGGCCTCTTGGCACTTGCATCAGTGGTGAGGACGGCTTCCGGGGCTGGCGGCCATGACTACGCCTCGGCATTGAAGAAGACCATCCTCTACTTCGAGGCGCAGCGATCCGGCGTGCTCCCGCCCAACCAGAGGGTCACCTGGAGAGAGAACTCCGGTCTCTTCGACGGAAAGGCCAACGGAGTATGAACAATGCGCTTAATTCGTAGCACTAGTCATTCATCAAAGTTCAATGCCGTTTCTAGTTAGCATTGTGAGTTTGTCGCGTTGCTGTGCTGAACAAGATTTATTTTTTCTTTCTTTCTTTCTTTGTGTTTTGTCTCGCCGGCCAGGTGGACCTCGTCGGAGGGTATTATGACGCAGGGGACAACGTGAAGTTCGGCCTGCCCATGGCGTTCACGGTGACCATGATGTCGTGGGGCATCCTGGAGTACGGCAAGCAGATGGCGGCGGCCGGGGAGCTGCGCAACGCCATGGACGCCGTCAAATGGGGCACCGACTACTTCATCAAGGCCCACCCGGAGCCCGAGGTGCTGTACGGCGAGGTGGGCGACGGCGACACGGACCACAGCTGCTGGCAGCGGCCCGAGGACATGTCAACGAGCCGCCAGGCGTTCCGCGTTGACCCCCAGAACCCCGGATCCGACCTCGCGGGAGAGACCGCCGCGGCCATGGCCGCCGCGTCCCTCGTGTTCCGCAACACCTATCCGGGCTACGCCAACCTGCTCCTTGAACATGCCAAACAGGTAATGCCCAGCCCAGTTGAGCAGAAATCATGCCAAAACATTCCATTTTTCCACCCCTGATATGCAATGCAATGCAATGTGTCCTATGTCGTCGTTTCCAGCTGTTCCAGTTCGCCGACAAGTACCGTGGCAAGTACGACGCCAGCATCACCGTCGCTCGCAATTACTACGGATCCTTCAGCGGATACGGGGTAAGTCAACCAACCGGGAAACCGGCCAAATGTGGACATTTCCCAGCTGCAAGTGTGTACATTGGCCTTCAATTCAATGTCGTAGTACCTGACAACCTGTTTCCGGTGGTCCAGGACGAGCTTCTGTGGGCGGCGGCGTGGCTGTACGAGGCGACGGAGGAAGGGTGCTACCTCGAGTACCTGGCCCGCAACGGCGACACTCTCGGCGGCACGGGCTGGTCCATCAACCAGTTCGGCTGGGACGTCAAGTACCCCGGCGTGCAGGTGCTGGCAGCCAAGTTCCTCCTGCAGGGCCGTGCCGGCGCGCACGCCGCGGCGCTGCAGCGGTACCGGCAGAACGCCGAGTTCTTCGTGTGCTCCTGCGTCGGCAAGGGCGCCGTGAACGTGCCGCGGACACCGGGCGGCGTCATGTACCACCAGCGCTGGAACAACCTCCAGTTCGTCACCAGCGCGTCGTTCCTGCTGACGGTGTACGCGGACTACGCCACGGCGCTGCCCGGCAGCTCCGGTGGCGCCGTGCGGTGCCCCGCGGGCGCCGCGCGGCCCTTCGAGATCCTCGCCTTCGTCAGGTCTCAGGTGAACTACATCTTGGGCGACAACCCGCGGGGCACCAGCTACATGGTCGGCTACGGCGGCAGTTTCCCTCGGCAGGTGCACCACCGCGGCGCCTCCATCGTGTCCGTCAGGACGGACCCGTCCTTCGTCAGCTGCCAGGAGGGGTACTCCGCCTGGTACCCGCGGCAGGTCGGCAACCCCAACGTCCTGGAGGGCGCCATCGTCGGCGGGCCCGACGAGTACGACGACTTCGCCGACGAGCGGAACAACTACGAGCAGACGGAGGCCGCCACCTACAACAGCGCGCCGCTGCTCGGCGTCCTCGCCCGCCTCGCCGGCGCCTGCGGCACGGGGCTCGAAGAGTACCAGCTACCGCCGCCTGAGGCCACCGCGAACCAGACGTCGTCGCCGCCGTCTCACCGACGTCCCCGGAATCACGCGCCGCCGTCGTCCCCGATCGAGATCGAGCAGAACGTGACGAGAACGTGGGCGAGGCGCCGCACGACGTACTACCGCTACTCGGTGACGGTGACCAACAGGTCGAGGAAGACCGTCCGGGAGCTCCACCTCGGCGTCTCGGAGCTCCGTGGCCGGCTCTGGGGCCTCGACAAGGCGCGGTACGGGTACGTGCCGCCCAAGTGGCTGCCGGCGTTGCGCGCTGGTAAGAGTCTCAGGTTCGTGTACGTCCAGCACGGGACGCCGGCAAACGTCTGGGTCACCGGCTACAAGCTACTCTGAAGAAGTCGCCAGTGGTAGTACCAAGCTTAGCTAGAATTGGAGTTTGGTGAGTTTGTTTAGCTGCGCACCGCAATTTGGTTAGGTTGCTGGGGATGGAGTGAAGACTGAAGAGACCGTGGTAAATTATGCGCGAGTGCTCATCATCTTCCTCCCAAGACCAAGAGTATCAGTGTGTCTTATTTTGGTTAGGTTGGCGAGGGACTATGAGAGATGGAGTAAGCGTTCATCCTCTTGCCCTTGCAAGTTATCAAATGTTATAGTCGAAATGCAAATGACTATTTTTGTTGTGTCTCTTCTACCGTTCTGCCAAGTTTTATGTCACAGCAAAATATTCAAAAACAGTATCAACCAGCTTATTAGTCGCATAAACGATAAACCGAACAACCGAATAGACCTTAAGTTGCAAAGTTCTGTTGGAGCGTTCGGACAATGGGACATGTCTCTCAGGCCCATATCTCCCGAGTCGCTGGATCCAAAATTTAGATTTTGCCACTATAATATGTGAGTTTCGCTCATTTACCATCTCACAAAAGTAATTCACGCTAATATCAATTTTGCATTTCTGTTTTACCCCTAAACTTTATCCTCCGTTGGGCTTCTTCTTCCTAACTTCTTTTCATTCACACACAAGAACATAGAGGCACACGTGGAGAGGGGTAGCCTTGACTATGCCCAACTCCTTGAGTGCCCCAAGCCTTTTTTTTATAACAGTGCCCCAAGCCTTGACTATTCACACAAGAACACAAGAACATAGAGGCACACCCGAAACCCGCAGATGCGCACCTCCATGCTCATCCGACGTCAACCCGTCCGTGCGCATGATTAATATGATATTGTGCCAAAGATCTATTCAAATTGCGAATGGACGTGTGGTCTAATGATAGGATTGTCCCGTGAAACACTACTCATTAGGGGTCAAACTCTAGTGAATACTCCGTGAATGAGGAAGAAAAAGGAAGAGGTAAAACACATGAATAAAAGTACAGAGGATATAAAAGAACAATTAAAATTTAAGGTTCGTTTTCTATTTGTTTTTTTATCAAATATTTATTTTTAAAATAGTTTTATAGGTGAAGTTAGATTTTTTTTGCTCTCTCGTAAAGACATAAAGTGGGAAAAATAGCTTATTTTAATTCTTTGTCATATTTCTCTCTCATATCATATCCATGTATAAACAACCTGTTCGTTTGGCTTTTCAGCCGGCTTAAATCCAGTCAGAACAATGTTTTTCTCTCACAAGAAATCAGCCAGCAATGCATAATCCTGCAAGAACAGTGCATAATCCTGCCAAACGAACAGACCGATTATTAGTGAAATTATTTTGTCAAACACTTTTTCTATGTAAAGTTACTCATAAAATTATTTTTAAAAAAAACAGCTTTACCATTAAAATTGAGCTGTGCCAAACATATTCTTAAAATAATTCGATAAAGAGGATTTTAGTAGACGTGCCAAATTTGGTACTCATTTGTGACATGGCAAACGAGACGAGTCCCAAAATCGCAAGTTTCTCTGCCGAGGACTTGCGATTTTGGATTGCATCGCATCCCAACATTTGACCTCATTTCCTCCTCCCTCCGGTCACGACTGAATCTCCCATTCCAACAACGTCCATGGCGGCCGCCGCCTCCGGCTCTGCCACCGCCGGCAGGGCCCGGCTTGTGGACCGCTGCATCGACGCGGCAGCGCGCAGCCCCGCCACCGTGGAGGCCTGGCGCCGGCAGCGGCGCTCCCTGGAGCGCCTCCCGGCCCCGCTCGCCGACGCGCTCTTCCGCCTCCTCGCCGCGCGTCGCCTCCTCTTCCCCTCCCTCCTCGAGTAAGCTCACTGCACCGCTTTTTAAACTCGTCCTCGCGCTGCCTAGTCAAGATGCTCGACGCCCCGATGGGGGAGTTGATGGCCTTTTGCCATTTTTCGCCCCACCTCGCTGCTCCCGGTCCCCCGTCTCTACCCATGCCTCCTTCCCCTCCGCGCTTCTCTTCCAGCCATGGCGATGCCGATCGCCACAGAGTCGCGCGGCAGCGAGCACAAGGCTTCCCCTGCGAACGAGAAGCGATGGGAACTGTCTGATTTCGAGGTTGGGAAACCTCTTGAGAGGGCCAATTTTAGCCATGTTTATCATGCTAGAGAACTGAGTAGTAGTCAGATTGTGGCTTTGAAAATTCGTTTCAAGAGCCAGCTCAGGTCGAACATCTGCTCCCAAAGTTCTTCGCCTTTATAGGTACTTCTATGACCAGACCTAGGTTTACCTAATCCTAGAATATGCTTCCAAGGGTGAACTATACAAGGAATTGGCAAGATGTAAGCATTTCTCTGAGAGGCGTTCAGCAACTTACATTGCATCATTGGCTAGAGCTCCGAGCCTCGGATCTACCTTGATGGGAAACATGTTATCCATCGGGACATCAAACCAGAAAATCTTTGGTTGGAGCCTAGGTTGAACTCAAAATTGCCGACTTTGACTGGTCCGTGCGTACCTTCAACAGAAGATGGACTATGTGAGTACATGATCACCATGTTGACATATGGAACCTGGGTATTCTGTTCTGAATTCCTTTATGTGGTCTCACCTTTTGAATCTAAGGAGCACTCAGAAACATACAGAAGGATAGTAATTGAAACCTTTAGTTCACGTGCCACAGAGAACTTGATTCTCAGATGCTCGTAAATAACTCAGCGCACTGGCTTCTCCTCCACAAGGTTGTTGAGCACCCGTGGATTGTCTAGAATGCCAACCCTTTCAGCATGTACAGAGTGTAGAACCACCACCAGTTGAAGGCTTCTTATTCTCCGCACTCTCCAATTCGAGGGAGTGCGATTCTTTCCACTTTTTATGGCTCCAGCGGACCAGCCCTACCAACTAAGCTTCTGTCGCCTGAACTCCCCAACCTGAGTTGCATCTTGTCGCACCATGTAGCTCAATGGATATACCAGGTAATGTGGATTAACATTTGTGTGATGAGGCCATGACCTTGTATGGCAAATTGTGCTGTACTAATGTAGCATTCTCTGTTGAACAATCTTCTTACTCATTTATATGAATAATATATACCTATTAAAGAAATGTCCCGTACCTTATGGGGTTTGCTATTGTTCCTCATGTTGGTTATGAATAATATTTATCTATTAAAAAATGTCATGTACCTTCTTATGGGGTTTGCTATTGTTCCTCATGTTGGTTCTTGGCTGAATCATGTCTCCCATCATGTGTAGGGTTTTTGTCCGGTCGGTGGAGGAGGTTGATCTGAGCGGATTTCTGTCTGTGGATGCCGAGTGGCTGGCATACCTTGGCTCGTTCCGGTACCTGAGGGTCCTGAAGTTGGCGGACTGCAAGAATGTCGACAATGACGCTGTCTGGTCGCTCTCTGGTGAGATGCCGAAGCTTCTTTGATCATATGATTTCACTGTGGGCATGGGTGGATCCAAAATAGAGAACTATCGATGTCATGTCACTAGTGTTCAAAAGAACAACTGCTAGTTATGTTTCTCTTAGATCAACACTTTAGCCTTGGCTTTTAAAATCTATTGTTGTCAAGTGACTACATCAAAATAGACTTGCTTCGCCCCTGCTTTTTAGTTCTATGGTTTGGAACATAATTTCCTTGTTACTTTAGGAATGAGCACATTAAAGGAGCTGGACTTGTCAAGGTGCAAAAAGATCTTTGATGCTGGCATCAAACATATAGTGACCATTGAAAGCTTGGAGAAGCTGCACTTATCTGAGACTGAATTGACTGACAATGGAGTGATGCTCATTTCTTCACTGACAAACCTAAGTTTCCTTGATCTGGGTGGAGTTCTCATGACAGACAAAAGCCTACAGTCTTTACAGGTATGAAGTCTTATGGTGTGCCACCATTTTCTTTTGCTATTCAGGTGCCTGTGTCGGAATTGCCATCCATACATTCAATGTACTAATATGTGCCAACTGATTTCTTTTTGGTTGCATGTACTAGACCATTGATTTCTTATAGTTGTATTATTGTTTTAGGTATTGACAAGACTTGAGCACCTTGATATATGGGGTAGTGAAATTACAAATGAGGGAGCTTCTGCTCTGAAATCCTTTCCAAGGCTGATATTCTTGAATCTTGCGTTGACACGTGTCAACCATTTATCAATTCCTCCAACCATACACTGTCTAAATATGAGCAACTGCAAAATTCATTCTATTTGTGATGAGGATTCTGAAGTTCCTGTTCCTCTAGAAAACTTTATTGTCTCTGGAGCTACATTTGGCAATATTGATAAAGTATTTTCTAGCATCCAAGCAAGCTCACTGACACATTTGGACTTGTCTAGCTGCAAGTTAAGCAACTTGTCTTTCTTGGAAAAGATGAAAAATCTAGAGCATCTGGACCTTAGCTACAACATAATAACTGATGGTGCCATTGAACATATTGCAAATCTTGGAACAAATTTGCAATATTTGAGCCTCAAGAATACTGGAATAACTTCCCAAGCACTATGTATTCTGTCAGGGACAGTTCCAAACCTCACCTCACTGTATTTAGCTAATACAAAAATTGATGACTCTGCTCTAGCATATATTGGCATGATACCTTTGCTGAGAACGATAGATTTAAGCCACACAAGTATCAAAGGTTTTGCTCTTGCTTACTAAATATTTGTTTCCTTGATCACATCAATTTACTTTCTGCCACAGAAAAATGATGTTTATCTTATGGCAGGTTTTGCACACGCTGAAGTAGATTCTGAGAAGTTGCTGTCTATGTCTGCATTTGAGCATCTCAAATATCTGGAAAGTCTAAATCTGGAGGATACACCGCTATCAGCTGAAGTTATGCCTCCCTTGGCATCCTTTTCAGCACTGAAATATTTGTACCTGAAAAGTGATTTCTTGTCTGATCCTGCCTTGCATGCGCTATCTGCTGCCTCCAATTTGATACACCTAGGGTTCTGCGGGAACATATTGTCGAGCTCGGGGCTTTTACAATTTGTACCCCCTGCCACACTCTGTGTGTTGGATTTAAGTGGCTGTTGGATCTTAACAGGCGATGCTATTTTAACATTCCGTAAGCGTCATCCTATGATTGAATTGAGGCATGAGCTCATGAAGGAAATTCAGGCAAATTTTGTTGGTGGTTCCCGACTTCATAAACCTAGACGGAAACAGTCTCCACATGTGAAAGCAGAAGTTGGAAACAGTTTTGCTGGCCCAAGTAGGCTACATGATATCTGCTTTGTAGGTGAGGATACTAGAGATTCTGTCGTGTCCCTTCACTTCCTGTTAGAAATACAATCCTAGTGAGCTTTGTATTTTACAATATATTGATTACTGGTTTACCTTTCGTTTGAACAGATGAAAGGATAAAATACAGCAAGGAGGAATTTATGGAGCTGCAAGACCTTGCTAAACAAAATTCGTTAATGCTTGGTGTGTGGCTTCCACCAGAACTGCAAAGGCCCAAATGATAATTTTGGATCCTAATTTCATATGCATTTACTGCCAGCATATCATAATCTTCCTTGAGTTATTCAAATTTTTGAAAATGAAGCATCAAGCATCTTACTCAGTTCCAAATTATATTTCACTTTGGTTTTGTTGTAAGTCAAATTTTTCTAGCTTTGACCTAATGTTTTGAAAATATATTAACATACATGCATTCAAATAAATGCTCTATGAAAATGTATCTCATGAAGAATCTAGAGAAACTGATTTGATGTTCTAGATGTTGGTACATTTTTTTTAAACTTGGTCAAACATAAAGAGTTTGACTTACAAAACCAAAGTGAACTATAATTTGGAACGAAGGGAGTACAACTAGAGTTAGGTTAGCTCAAACAAATGGTCAATCATATGGTTAGAAAGGGTGGGTCTCGGTCTGTCCTGCAAATATGACAAAACAGATGGTCAATCAATTAAGTTTACCATTTGCATTGGGCTTTCATCAGTTGATCATGAATCCAGCTCTGATCTGGAGATTCCTTTTGGCCACGTGAAACCTTTACACCTTTGGCCTTTGGCTGCTTTGTAACTAAAGGAATTTCATTGGGTCTACCATTGTCCATGTAAACATTTTCGTGGGTGTATATCCTTACCACACCCATTCTGTGCCTTTTTTAAATCAAAGTTCAATGAAAGAGTTAACTGAGTCAACAAGCTTGTTGTGGCTTATAATCATGTAATGATTACAAGCTTTCATGGCTGTACTGTATGGTTAACTCATATGCAGGCAATTATATGTTGATTTATCCATTAAATGATATTAAAGAGCATGTGTATATGACAGTTTATCTTGCCTAATTTGGACATGTTGATCTTGATTTGCAATGAAAATTACATGAAAGTTGTCAGCACCTGCAGTCGGCAATTGGGTTCCGGAAATTCTGCTTTCATCTTGCAATGCCAGTCTACCAAACTGATGGTAGACCCCAAAAAAGTTTGACCACTCGAAACAATTTGTATTTATGGTGATGGGAGGTGCATACAGCTGTACAAATTCTATAACCTTAGATTAAACTATCATAACAACTCATGATTCGCATAAACTATGATTTTGTGGAGGTGCTACAGAAAATATGAACATGGCCACTCGTTGTCAATAATGCTATGGTGCGCCACAACTCTGTACATGGGTCTTCATCTAAACGTGACTGAGTGAACCAGCTGGCTTGTTACCAGTATTCTCCGCATGAGCATTCCCCATCCTTCATCCTGTGGAATCTGTTGCTATCTCTCAATATTATCTCCCTACCAGTGGCCTTAGAGGCGTACTTGAGTGCTGAATGACAATCAACGCATACACGGAGGTTCTTAAATATCCTTATTGGCTTTGTTGCTGATGTACAACTGATCAAACTGAATGCAACAGCAATCTTCTCACTGTGTTGAAGCAGACACATCTCCTTAAGATCATCTGACATGTCATGGAGCACTATGCTGGTGTCTGGTAAATAGCCCATGACTTTGATTTCTCTTATCAGTGTCTCCAACCGCATATAGATCTCCTCTGCTTGTGGATGGCTGGTATCACCAGCTCGAAACTCGTGAATGGTGTTCTCAACATGCATCCAGCTCAATCCTTTTTCTTTCATCAAGTTTTTATCCCTCATTAGACTCCTTATCCTAGCTACTTGATCCCACAAACCAGCATCTGCATACAAATTGGAGAGCAAGACATATGGGGCTGGATCTTGTGGTTCGAGCTGTATGACATGGTTAGCAGCGATCTCTCCGATATCCATGTTGTTGTGGCTGTTACATGCACCAAGGAGTGTCTTCCAGACTAATGCGTCTGCTTGACAAGGCATTTCATTGATGAAATCAAGTGCTTCTTCAACAAGGCCTGATCGCCCAAGCAGATCAACCATGCAAGCATAATGCTCCATCCTTGGTATGAGTCCATGATCCTTCTGCATCATTGTAAAGTGTTTCTTCCCTACTTTAACTAGACCGGCATGACTACATGCAGATAAAACAGCAATGTATGTGACATCATTTGGTTTTACCCCAGCTGTGATCATATCATGAAACAATTCCAGAGCTCTCGTTGCATACCCATGTTTTGCCAAACCACTAATCATTGAAGTCCATGAGATCACATTATGGTCATTCATTTCATCAAAGGCTTGGCAAGCATCTACTAGGTATCCACATCTAGAATACATAGACACAAGAGAGTTGCCTATGGCTCTATCTGACCCAAATCCAGCCTTCAGTGAGAGGGCATGCAGCTGTTGGCCTCTGGTTAGCAACCCTACACTAGCAGCGGCACTGATCAGACTAGCAAATGTGAAAGTGTTGATTCCTAACTCCATTTTTTCAATATGAAAATCTCGATAAGTGTTGCTCCTCCCATCTGTGTCTAAATTACCACTGAAGTATACCATGTTCTTTTCATACAGCTGGTCGAACGCATGTCTAGCTTTCTCCATGGAACCAGATTCGGCATACATGCTTACTAGAGCATTCCCAACAACATTTAAGTCAGCTAGGGTGGATTTGACGCAATGGGTATGAATTTGCCTGCCTGAATCTTGATCACCAAGGTTTGCACATGCCTTAAGCATACTAGAATATGTGATATGGTTTGGTCTGATGCCTTCATTTAACATCTCGCAGAACAGTATCATCACCTGGTTGTCCTGCGATCCACGCTGCACATACCCTGACAAAAGTGCTGTCCATGACATTACATTATGCTTTGGCATCCGATTGAAGACTTTCCTCGCATTGTGCAAGGACTGTCCATTGTGAGACTTTGCATACATGTCCACAAGTCCACAGCTCACACAACTGTCTGATTCCAGTCCAAGCCTGAGCGTTAGAGAGTGCAGTTGCTGCCCCAACCTGAATGATCCCAACTCTGTACAAGCCGGTAACATACTGCTCATGGTGTACTGATCTGGCTGTAATCCATTCTCCAGCATGTCAAGAAACAATTCTAAAGCCTCGTCAGAATAGCCACTCTGCGCATACCGTGTAATCAGCAATGTCCAGAAGACAACCGTCCTCTCCAACAATCCATCAAACACCCTGCGCGCCGCCACCAAATCCCCATTCTTTGCGAACATGTCAATCAGAGCGCAACCCACAGAGACGTCAGTGCCCCAGAAACCCAACTTGAACACGAAACCAAGAACCGCGCCACCAGCCGACTGGAAGAGCTCGCTGACGAAGCAGGCCTGGGTCGCGGCGCACAGCGTGAACGCGTTCGGCAGGAGACCCTCCTCGAGCGTCTTGCCGAACAGGCGAAGTGCCTCCCCCTCCGCGCCGTTTCGCGAGAGGCAGGACGCCATGGCCGTCCAGGAGACGAGGTCCCGCAGTGCGACGGGCATTCCGTCGAACACGCTGCACGCGGCGGCCACGGCGCCGCACTTGGAGTACAGCGTGAGGAGCGAGTTGGCGACGACGGCGTCGGCCTCGAGGAGTGACCCGGTGCGGAGGAGGCGGCCGTGGAGTGCGCGGCCTAGGTGGATGTCGCGGGCGCGCGCCGCGGCCGTGAGGAGCGCCGCCGCTTCGGAGGGCTGGAGAGCCGCCTGCCCGTCTGCGGTCGTGGTGAGAGTCTTGTGGTGGCGGGGAGAGGCTGCCGCCAGGGTGTGGGCGGGAGGTGAAGATGGAGATGGCGGTGGGAGACTGGTGGAGAGGGTGGAGCGGACGGTGGCCATGGCGGGGACGGGAGGAGAGGATGGTGGTGTCGCTGGATAACTACCGGCATTCTGGACTCTTCAGTGTGGTGCTAAGCAGGGTTTCACTATCCGTTTCGCCGTCGGGAACCGCTCACCGGTGGTTTGGCGGTTACCACTAACCGTTTCGCCGTCGGGAACCGCTCACACGGTGGTTTGGGCGGTTACCGACGGTAACCGTTCAAACCGGCCCCAAACCGAACGGTTTGAAATTTGAATTCAAACCCTGTAGTTCATTCGGTTTGGGACCGGTAACCGGTCGGTTAGGGCCGGTTACCGTCCGGTTTGATCGGTAACCGGTTCTAACCGTCGGGTGCTCTTTTTTTTGCTTGAAAAAATCAATTTTTTTTGCATGACCTTTGCACGTAATGATGTAAATAGAACACACAATTCATGGAAAAATAGTGACACAAATGGACAACCCATCGAAATATCATAGTGATGCACTAGTCACAAATTCACGACGAAAATAACTTAGTTCACCGTTGCAACAACAAATCGTCCATGGAAATACCTTGTGTCGTAGACATGCAAACATCATCGTCACTGACGTTGAATATAAGGGAAGATCCCGTTTCGGTACCCCTCCTCATACTCCGCGGTGGACATTAGAGCGATACCGCGCGACTGGAGCCCAGCCTTGTAGTCTATCCATGATTGGCCCGTCCAATGAGCTGTGGTCTCTCATTCCTGTACTAACATGTTGTAGAAATCCGGGTCTTGCCATTCGTAGACCCATCTAGTGGCCGGCTGCGTGCTGATGTCAGGAACGGGGTAGGTATAACCATCACCGTACGATGTATCACTGTACGAGGAAGAGGAGTACTGTGGCGTGCCGTAGCAGTCCGTCGGGTCGTAAGCTCTCCTCTGCGATTCCGGCTGCCCATGGTCGCGGTCCTGAGTAGCATGTGTGAAGTCCGTCTCGCCTGCAGCCGACCATAATTAGTACTAGTGAATAGTCATAGACATAAAAAAAATGTCTGTAGCAATTGATACCTTTGAAACGAAGTCCAGCAGCATCACCAAGACCACTACCACCAGCACCAACTGCAGAACCCCCAGCCCCAACACCACCACCACCAGCTGCAGTGTCATCGTCACCACTATCACTGCCTCCACTGTCATGTGCTGAGCTGCTGTCATCGGACTCCTGGTTCCGTGGACTTTCCTCACCCTCCTCGCCACCATCTGTCGAAGCATCGCTTGCATACAGAGATCATACCTGCATGCTCCGCCCTTTGACCAATGTCCTTCAGCATCAAGTTGATGGTGTGTGCAAGGCAAGGTGTCCAAACAATATGCTCATACTCCTCGTTCAATCTCTGGCATGCTCTCTTGAAGTTGGCGCCGTTGTCCGTGACGATATGCACGATATGCTCTGGACTGATTAATGGCTGCCTGCAACTGAGCCTCGTACTCGTCATCGTCAAGGGGGTGGTTGCCCTCCGCTGCAGCAACCTCTCGTGCAACCCTCTACCGAGAGCGGTCACTAGTTGCCTGCCTAGTTCTGTCGATGTCCTGCTGAAAGTACTCCCGGACTTCTTTGGGCACCTTGCTGCAGTGGATCACCTCCATCCCGCGCGCAGCCAAATGCTGCTTCAATCGGGAAGCACCACCCCTGGCTTTTTGTGTACGACAGTAATTGCATCTCCAACCGGGAGCAAGATTCTCATCATGCTCCCATACCACGTCTCTCGACATTGTCTTCCTGCACAAATGGACAACACAAACAAATCAAACACATGCATCAAATCATACCGCAAATAAACCTAAATCCTAACATTCACCTAAATCCTACCTAAATCCTAAATCCTATATCAATAAAATCCTAAATCCTAAATCCTACATACATCCTAAAGCAAATCCAACCGCAAATCCTAAATCCTAAACCAAATAAACCTAACTCCTATATACATCCTAAGTCAAATCCTACCTAAATCCTAAAATAAATATTTTCTGCATCCTATACTCCATCAATCCTACATCCTAGAGCTTGTTATAACTAAATCTTACAACTAAAACAACTACAAATGCAAGGAAATGAAAAAAAAACAAAAAAACTTACCGAGCGAACCCGGGCGGTTACCGTTCTCCCGGTCGGTAACCGACGGCGTCCGGTCGGTAACCGCCGGGGGGGGGGGGGGGGGAGGCCTGGAGGCGGGGTCGGTAACCGACCGAATCCTCTCGGTAACCGACGCCGACCGACCGGTTACCGAGGCGCGGCGGCGGATGCGGGAGGCGCTCGGGCGGATCGAGAGCTGGAGCGGGCGGATAGGGTTTGGGGAGCTGACAGCCCCCCCCCCCCCACGCCGACAGCTCCCTTGTAGGAGGCGCCAGGACCAAATGGGCCGCATGGGCCCTTAACGGGCCGGCCGATTTTTTTCCTTTTTCTTTTTTTTCAAACTTAAACACGTCCAAAAAATAGCAAACGAACTCCAATTTGAAAATTTTTTACACCATTCGACTCTATAAATCGTGAACTATTTTTAGGAATTTTTTAGATTTTTTTTTGAAATTTAAATTTGAAATTTGAATTCAAACCGGTACCGAAACCGAACCGGTCACCGGCGGTTTGTCGGTAACCGCTCGGTTACCGCAGTAACCGTTCGGTTTGAAAAACCCTGGTGCTAAGATAGTTCTTGAGTTTTTTTTGAAGACCCAGGTCATATAACACGCTTACACACTTACCACGCCTATTCACTCCGCATGTCATACTCGCTCCGTCTCAGAAGGGATGACGTTTTCACTTCCTAAAAAATCTTTGCTTAATTATATATTAAAAATATTAATATTTATAATAAATAATTAATATTGTTAGAAAGATCTTTGAATTTAGTGTTTTAATAAATTTATTTAGAGATCCAACTGTTACACGTATTTTTAACAAAACGAGTCAAACTTGTGGCACGAACATCTAAAACATCATTCTTTCTAGGATGGATGGAGTACTCCCTCTCTCGGTAATATATGTCGTTTGCTCTTCTATAAACAAATTTAACTAAATACTCTCTTCATCTAAATTATAAGACATCCCAAAAATCTTGAAGAGTTAAAACATTTCAATTTTGATCAAAATTATAGAGAAAATTATAAATATTTATGAAATCAAATATGTATACTATAAAAAGTATAATTGATAAAAAATCTAATAATACTTAGTTGACATTATAAATGTTATTATATGAAGTTTGGTTAAACTTGAAATTCTTTGACTCTCCAATATTCTTAGAATATCTTATAATTTGAGATAGCGATATTTTAATCTAGTTTTTTTAACAAATTTATTTAAAGATACAAATGTTACAGATATTTTTTATAAATTAAATTAAACTTATAACAGGTATACCAATGATATTTAGGGACGGAGGAGCGAGTATCCACCTACCTAGATCACATCTGCATCTTGCTTCCCGCCGAACTTTCCCATGGCTGACAAAAGGGTCGTAATGGTACATGTATTAACTCTTCTTACAAACGTATCCCAATTATACATCACTAGTAATAGTACTTCTTTACTATTTTGACATTTTGCATTTTATCTTATTTAAAAGGAAAACATATTTGATTACAAATACTGTGGGTCTGTTTGAAACGTATGAATTTCACAAGAATTGTGTAGGAATTTTATAAGAATCAATTCATTTTCACATGAAAAACATAGGAATAGAGAAAATTTCCTGCATTCCAAACAGGGTCTAAATGTTGTTGTTTTGGTGAATGAGATCTGGATACCAGTGGGTTCGTCACAAATTTTCATTTCCTTAGAGCATATATATTTGTTTTTTCAATAATCTATCATCGATATATTTATATTGTAGTAGCATGATATTATTTTTGTGGTTATAGTAGGAGTTGCTACAATATATGATCTCTAAGAGCAGCCGTAGTGATGGGTTGACCCATCCAACATAAAGAGTGCCACCTAAGCAGCAAAGAAGAGTCGACTCATTGAATAAAAAATAATGGGTCCCACGTAATATAATAGAAAATTATACAATGATTCTTTATGTAGTCTTTCCTGCTTTCTTCTAGCGCACACAACCACCTGATCAAGTGGATTCAGAGAGACATTTGAGAGAAATTTGTTTTTTATTCAGCATGAGTCAACTCAAAACCTTGCATCGGTTCTCTTCTTTTTCCTCTGTGAGTCGTTCTCTCCACCGATTTATATGCATGCCACGTCGATCCGGTGAGTCGCTTTTACTGTCCACTAGAGAAGCCCTAATAATGTCCCCACAGATGAGTAGGAGAAAAAAAATACCTGAAAAGTGGTACTGAAGATGATCCCTATACTATTGAGGCCTCCTTTATTTGATGAGAGATAAGTGAAATATTAGTAGTGACCATAAAAAAGAAGAATGCTATTGAGGAATTGTTGGAGTAAAAAAAACATAATTATTCTTAGTATATTTTTTTTTCACGAGGATAGGAGGTCTCAGCACATGAGGTTAGTCTAAGACAATATTCGTTAAAAGTTCTCTGCGTAATAATGAAGTCGTGCATATTGCAAGAAGAAAAGCTGCAAGTTACACGAACATATTGGTTCAAACGACGCTTTCAATTGACAAGGATTCATGGAACTGCTCTCTATTTTGTTCTGAAAATGAAATAAAGCACTGATGTTCAATTCATTTGAGAAAAAAAAACACTAGTGTTCTATTAGCACCTTGTGAACTTTTGCTTTCCGGTAGTAATGATATGTTTAGTTAGCATCGTAGTATGTGAATCTAACGTTCAACAAATTATTATTGCTATAGTCATTATTTGCCACATGTAACCTTTGGAAAATTATTGTTATCATAGAAAGTGTGAAGAGAAAGTCTAAGAGCATCTTCAAAAGATTAGCCAAATTATTTTTTAAATATAAATTTGACTATTATGATAGAAAAAAACTCGTATCCAACAGACTTTGTAAATGAATCTCCAAATTTAGTAGCTCTCTATTTCACCTTATTCGCTCTCTTTCTTTGGATAGTCTACCCCACTAGCCATCGAAACTCTTCATTTTACAGAGTCTGTTGAAGTAATATAGTATTATCTATTTTGAGAGTAACTAAATCACTAAATTTGACTAGTATTTTTAGCTAATCTCTTGGAGATGCTCTAAGCTACACTTATGATAAACTTTCACACCCTCTATAATGTGTATCATTGGGTGACATAAAAGTGTAGCATGACATCATGTTTTGGTTGTGGTGGTGGACCGAATAGTTTGTTGAAAAAATATAACATAATAAGTTATGGTTACAAATCAAACGAGTATTAAATTTGTCAAACTTAACAACCTAGAAGAAGCCAACAGCACCTGACAGCAAATGTAAACGGCACGCTTTTGAAAATGCCAATCGTTTTCTTTGAAAGGAACAGGAGAGGTCCCCTACTGAATATTATAAATATAAAATATAAATATCAGTCACTTGGACCGAGTACACAAGAAAAAAAGTTCAGGAAGGAAGCTAGTCTTTATTTCAGGTACGACCGCTTCTGCATCGGTGTGCTTCGCTTCTCAGCTTCTTCCTGCTCTCATCTCGGAGACTTCTTCCCTGGTTGCTGCACAGCCTTTTTCTTGCGAGGTCGAGAGGTTTGGGGAGGAGAACGCATCCAAAGATCGGAGCGGAGAAGGGTAAGGGCACCCTCCTGTAGTTCTGGCCTGGGGAGGGAGGAGATGTGCAAGGGGCAGCTCTTGTTGCTGCTGCTTCTGTGCGCTGCCGGATCAACAACCGCCTCCGTCAAAACCAACCAGCAAGATGGTAAGTTCTTTTTTTGTTTGTTTTTGTGTATTTCATTGAATTTTGGGGTGCAAACCAAGGATTAGATACTTTGATGGGGTTTTGGCCGTTGTTATATGTAATTATATATATTATGTCCAACTGCTGTTTATTAGTAACAAAATATTTCTCTAAATAACAGTTTTTTTTGGTTGTGCAACTTTATTAGTTTCCAGTTGAACTAAATAATGGAATTCACAAGTACCTCTGTTTTGCTGATTAAAGTATTTGGGTGGATTTTGTAATTTGTTTGGATGAGTCACTTTTGGAAATAGCAGCAAAACAATGCAAAATTAACAATGCAAAATTGGTTTATTTCCTGCTCCTTTTCTGAAAATGTTCTTGGTGTTATTTATTCTGTTAGTTAATATTTTCTCCTCTTAATTGTTTTGGGTTCATTTGTATTTTGGAACTCTGCATCAATATAGTTCAATACATATGCTCAACCTTGTTTGATGTGATTTTTCCAGTTTCTGGATGAACTGCTCCCAGTTTTTTTCAGCTTGTTTCAACTTATTTTCTCTCATAAAATACTATTCAATCAGCCGGCTTTTCTACCAGCCGAACATTGGATGGTTCAATTTTTTCTTCTTATTATTGAAATATATTAATGAGTTTTGAGCAAAAAAAAAAGAAATATATTAATGAGATCATTAAATCTAATGTCCAAAAGTTCATTGACAAGTTGTTATCATTCTTGTGTCTCTTGCAGTGGCTGCTCTCAGATCCTTGATGAAGAGATGGAAAAATGTGCCTGCTAGCTGGGGAAAGTCCAACAGTCCTTGCGACATAGTATGGGATGGTGTTTTGTGTGATGAAAATGGAAGGGTCACATCACTGTGAGTAGAGCTGATCCCGCCGATGTCAGTGTCTGCTCGAGATCATGAAATTTATTTTTTTGTTAACTCTTTTTGACATCACAGGAATCTGTTTGGTATGAGCATGGGAGGCACTATGAGCGATGATATAGGAAGTCTGACTGAGCTAAGGATCTTGTGAGTATTGCCATCATGTAACTTTGTCTTCTCAAAGACGCTGAAGATGCTTCAATGTTTCACTATTTACATTAGGACACTGAATCACTCACTTTCTGAGCAATGCTTTGCAGAGATCTGTCCTCAAACAGAGATCTTGGTGGGCCACTGCCAGCTGCCATTGGGAAGTTGGTTAAGCTTGAATCTTTGTAAGTTGCAACAGTTTCTGTTACGAATAGAGGGACCAATGCTTATCCTCTCCTACACCTTACTGATTATCATCTTCATTTTAATTCATTGATTTTGTAGAGCATTGATTGGTTGCAGTTTCAGTGGTCCTGTTCCGAGCGAACTAGGAAACTTGTCACAACTCAAATTCTTGTAAGACTATTATTCTTCCTATTAACAGTTACCAAAATAGTGAAATATATCAATAGGATATTAATTATTTTCCTATTTTTGTTGCTTTTTCACAGTGCTCTGAACTCAAACAAACTAACGGGCAGCATCCCACCCTCATTAGGCAAGCTCTCCAGTGTCACCTGGCTGGACCTTGCTGATAACCAGTTGACTGGACCTCTCCCAACCTCCAGAGATAATGGAACTGGATTGGACCAGCTTCTTAATGCAGTACACTTGTTAGTAGTATCATAAAATGACATCAGTTTTGTCGCTTTTTCTTTATATGTGTCCATCCTCATAAATCTGTTTCTTCTGTTCTTTCTAGCCATTTTAATCAAAACATGCTGGAAGGTTCAATCCCAGACTCTCTCTTCAACTCCAACATGCACCTCAAGCATATGTCAGGACTCGAATCAAAGATTTAACCTTTGCATTGTCATTTATTAGGAATTTTCTAACCATGATTTCTTTTGTCCAGCCTTTTTGACATAAACAGATTTACTGGACAGATTCCAGCGTCTATTGGTGTAATTCCATCACTTGAAGTACTGTAAGTGTTCATAAAACTTGCTCTATGGTTTGCTGGCAGTTAGTATTAGTTCAGGAGGGTGCTTATATTGTTGTGATCTCTGAATACAGTCGTCTAAATGACAATGGTTTCACGGGAACAGTTCCTCCTCTCAACAACCTGACTAAGCTCCACGTTTTGTAAGTTATCCAATTATAACATTTTACTTTATTAGGATAACTTCTGTGTTGTGTCACCTGTAACTTTCTTTGTGGAAATAACAGAATGCTTTCAAATAACAATCTAAGTGGACCGATTCCTAATTTGACCAGGATGGGTCAGCTGGGAAATGTGTAAGAATTTCCTTCAAGCTCAAGCCACATTTTGCTAGAAATTTACTCTCTTACTGCGATTGACATGCTTTATCATTTTCCACAGGGATATCAGTAATAACAGCTTTGATCCTTCTAACGTCCCAAGCTGGTTCTCAGATTTGGAGAGCATAATGACCCTGTAAGTCACAAACCTCATCTGCAATTAATCAGTAAAGTGGCAGTTTTTGGAGCAACACATGACCAAAGTCTCCTTTTTCTTCAGTACAATGCAGTCAGTTGGGCTTTTTGGGCAACTGCCACAGAAGCTTTTCAATTTTCCTAAACTGCAGCATCTGTAAGACATGTTAAATTTACTGGAGCTCTCTATCTTGTGCATTTAACAAAATACGCTAACTTGTCGAGCATGCTGCAGAGTACTGAGTGATAATGAACTGAATGGCACGCTTGACATGGGAAACAATATAAGCACGCATCTCAATGTTGTTGATATTCAAAACAACAAAATCACCTCAGTTACAGTGTACAACAGCTTCAATATCAAAACCCTCAAGTGCGTATCACTGCTAATTTCAATACTTAGTTTTCTGACAGCATGCACATTCCTTCCTCACCAAATTCTTTAATTTTCTCAAAGGCTTGAAGGAAACCCACTCTGCAATGATTCTCTTCTATCAGACACAAATCCATGCACGGGCCTGCAAACTGAAGCCCCACCTGAGCTTCTTCAATTTGATGTTCGATGTGCATATCCTTTTATAGAAACTATCGTATTCAGAGCTCCTTATTTTGCGAATGTACTCGAGTACCTTCCTGTTCTGGAGAAGAACCTCTCTGGGCAGCTGAACAGCTGTACCCGGAACCAGCTAGGCTTGATACCTTACTCCAACGAAGATGCATACCTAAATGTGGATATCAAGGCATGCCCAGTAAACAAGAAAAAGTTCAACTACACTCAGGTGTTAAACTGCTTCAACCTTACCGTTCAGACTTACAAGCCACCGGAAGAGTTCGGGCCTTACTATGTGAAAGCGCATCATTACCCATTCCACGACAAAAGTAACAGCTTATTTCTTCTTTGTTGTTTCTGATACTACCATAGTTGCAAGTCTAAAATGTGACTGATGGTGTGCAGCTTCTCGAGCTGTGTTGATTGGAATTGTGACTGGATCTGTTCTACTGGTGGTGGGGCTCACTCTGGTTGCATTTTACGCTGTACATCAAAAGAAACGGGCTCAGAGGCTTGTGTCCATCAATGATCCTTTTGGTGATGCACTCTATTAGAGAATTACAGTCAATACTTTATGCCTTCATCTAATGTTGCTTTGTTTTTGACGTCTTTACTAAATTTCAGCGTCTTGGGGATCAATGGGAGAAGATATGGGTGGAGCACCAAAACTGAAGAGTGCTAAATTCTTCACATTGGAAGAACTCAAGTTATGCACCAATGACTTCCGAGAAATTAATGCAATTGGAGCTGGAGGCTATGGAACGGTAAGCAAACAATGCATTTGAGTACTGAAAGCACAGTATTTATTCTTTTGTTCAGTACAGGTTTACAGTTTTTCTGATTCCAATGTAACAGGTTTACCGAGGGAAACTTCCAGATGGGCAGTTAGTGGCAATCAAGAGATCCAAGGAAGGGTCCATGCAGGGCGGCCTTGAGTTCAAGACAGAAATAGAACTCCTTTCCAGGGTTCATCACAAGAACCTGGTTGGACTGGTTGGTTTCTGCTTTGAGAAGGGCGAAAAGATGTTAGTTTATGAGTTCATACCTAATGGAACACTAAGCGAGGCCTTATATGGTAAGTTTTTCATCTCATTTTGTTAGTTACATTTTGTTATTGTTGTGCATCTTGTTGATTAACTGTAAAATCTCTTGATTTTGGGCTCCGATTTCTTTGAATCCACACTAGGTATGAAAGGAATACAATTAGACTGGAGAAGGAGGCTCAAGATAGCTCTGGATTCAGCTAGAGGGCTAGCATACCTCCATGACCATGCCAATCCTCCAATCATTCACAGAGATGTGAAGTCCACTAACATTCTCCTTGATCAGAAGATGACTGCAAAGGTCGCAGACTTTGGCCTCTCGTTGCTAGTAACAGACAGTGAGGAAGGGCAACTATGCACAAATGTCAAGGGAACACTGGTGAGCTTTCACTTTGTATCACTGTTTGAGACAAAATATTTTTTATGACATGCATGCTATGTCTTGCTGCTTCATCCTAACTTGACAATACACTCACTAAAATGAACACATCCAAATTATTTGAATCTACGCAGGGCTACCTGGACCCGGAGTACTACATGACCCAGCAACTCACAGCAAAGAGCGATGTCTACAGCTTCGGTGTAGTGCTCCTAGAACTCATAGTGGGTAAGCCACCAATACACAACAGCAAGTACATTGTCCGTGAGGTGAAAATGGCATTAGACAAGGAGGATGGCACGCACTGTGGGCTCAAGGATGTGATGGACCCGGTTCTTCAGAAAATGGGCGGCTTCCTGGGCTTCCCACGGTTCCTAAACCTAGCTCTGCAATGCGTTGAGGAGGTGGGAACAGGCCGGCCCTCGATGAACAGCATTGTGAGGGAGATTGAGTCTATAATGCAATACAATGGGCTCACACTGGGCTCAATGTCTACGAGCTCTTCATTCAGCATTGAATCAAGAACGATGAAGGTTGGACCTCAGCACCCATACTCCAGTGAATCCACGTCAACCTCGACGTTTGATATGGATAGCAGGGCCTTTGAGTACAGTGGGGTGTTCTCTTCTTCTCATGGCAGCATGAAACCCTAAAGATCAGAACTCCTAGACGCCAATTTGTACGAGCTGTTAAATTATTAGTTACGTATATAGGTTTCAGTAGGACTGTACAGAATAGATAAACTTGACAATTCTTTTTGCCTTGAGAGAGAAAAGTACCTATTGGTTTTTCTTTTTAAAGAAGAGATATGTATATAACATTTTCAATCATTGTCTCTCAATGATGAACTATCGTTGCCTCGTGTCTTTGTGCAATTCTTGGGATAATATAATAAGGTTATGCATTGAACGTACCCTTGCATTTCAAATTCTAGGTTACTTTAGCTTTTTTTCAAGTCAAACTTCAACTTTTTTGAACTGAAACCGTACGGTAAATCCCCTCAGTGCTATTATTAAAAACAAACAGACTAAACAAAACCCAAAGGTCAGTAGGGAGCTAACCCAAAACACTCCGAGACACACGAGAGAAAGAAGAAGAAATAAGAGACAAAACAGAACGGACACTCTAGACTAAACACAGAGAAAGAAGAAAGGAAGAAACATAAAGGAGGGAGATTTTACAGCCCACCTTTGCTCTTTTTTTTTGGCTTCATTGCCGCATCCAAGCAGCTAGTTGTATCCTTTTTTTTTCTTGAAGTCACTTCCCTTTACAGACATTGTCTTTTTATCAACGGTACTCCAAATTATAAGACATTTTGATTTTATTTATTTCAAAGCTTGGGCTACGCACCTAATATATTATGAGCCTATTCGGTAGATGATTTCTATTGCTGATAAGTTAACTTATGTTGTTTTTGGCTCTTTTGTTGTGAGAGAAAAATATTGTACCACAGCTACTAAGTTGGACTGATAAGTTAAGCGAACAAACTGTATATCTAGATACATAGCAGATGATATGAATTTAGAAATGACAAAACATCTTATAATTTGGGATAGAGAAAGTATATATTACTCTCACCATGACCTTGAGAGAGCACATGCAGTACGTGGGGAGTGAAATTGTCCGCACTCATCGTTCTCTAAATCCATCCTCTATATCAACTAGCAACAGTAGGACCTACTTATCACTTTAATTATCTAATTATCTAAATATATCCATGTGAGATCTTGTTTTGAAGGATTTATTAAAATAAATTTAATGGTGTAAATGATTTTTTTGTCTATGGGTTATAACATTTTTAGTTACTTGAAATAGTAATAACGCACAGAACGAGGACGGGTGGGCCTGTGAGGCGCATACCACACACTCAATAGCGTACGCTAGGAGTAGCATGCGCACACCTGCACTGATAGCGTGCGGGTAGCAGTACGCCGTTGTAGGCTTTTGTTTTACTATAAATGCTCCTCTAGTATTTGGTTTTCAGTACATGATGCAATCAGTTTGAGGAGATGACAGAGTTGACTACCTACAAGCTCCCATAGTAGTAAAGAAACAAACCGGTAGTGGTAGACAATCACCTTTCAACTCATGAGGGGCCAAAGTCCTTAACATGGAGCTTGGCCAAAGGTAGGTGAAAGGGAAATGCCCAATAATGCAAGAAAACACCCTAGCTAGGTTGACAGTTTTCTCACTAGGGATATTAATTGGGATGAGACATGACTTTTCATAATTAACTTTGGGCCCATAGACCGAGTAACTTTTAGCCAAAAGAGTTCTCTGACTTGTTTTCGAGAAAAAATAAGAGTTGTCTAACGTTCCCTTGCATGATCATCAAAGTATCATTTGCCTTTTGTGGGAAAGGAGAGCTCTGGTCTTGTGGAAAAGGAGGGGAGAGAACATCTTGTTGGTATGCCTTGTTAATGATGCTATGGAGAAGATCAACAATCAAAACTAACATGAGTGTCGATAGGGAGGTAACCTTGCCTAACCCCTCTTTTACAAGTACAATCTTTTCCTCGAACAATATTTAATAAAACTAAGGATGTACCCAAAGTCAGAATATTTTTGACCCAAGAGATCAACTTGTCAAGGAAGCCTTTAGCTCCAAGAACCTTTAAGATAGCAGAGTGCTCTCTACCAAGCAAAAGCTTTCTTAAAATCAAGCTTAATTTCCTTTATGGAATGATGGCCTCGATGCAAATATTCAAAATCCCAACCCAAGGAGTCTTATATGGTTTTGTCTGTCATGATGTCCAGGATCACTCTCTGGAGCCTGTTAGCAAGCAATTTTATGATGATCTTCATGGAGGTATTGAACAAAGAGATGGGTCAAAGTCATTGATATTTTTAGGATTATTTTCTTAAGGACCAAAGGGGATGAAAGAAGAGTTGACACTCTTTAAATCAGCCTTGTCATTATAAAAATCAAAACAAAAATGTCCTCTCTGATAATATGCCAAGCCTTTTTCACAAAAAAACATTGAACCATCTATCTAAGGGGCATTGTCATTTGGAAGATTCAAAATAACATAAATGATTTCATTTTTTCTGAAGGGGTAGCTAGGTAGCGAGTCCAAGTTTGAAAGAGAACTTCACTTAGATAGAAAGATATATCAAAGAAGCCCCTCATCTTGTTTTGAATTCATTCCAAAACATAGAACTTGTCGGTATTATAAAACCCGGTTACCCTTGACACCTAGAAAAGAGCCCAACCAGAATGGGGTGGGCCGAGCCTACTCTAGGAGAGGCGCAATGTAGATAGGGTATTTCATCAACATGGAAAGCATGCTATTGGCTACAAATCCTAGGAAGCCAAGATGTTCATAATAATCTTATAGGATCCGATGAGATTTCTTTGTAATGAACTAATTAACCTTCATGTAAATCGATTGGGACTCTATGTAACGCGAGGTAGGGATCCCTTGATCGGTATCCAAAACTCAATAATATCTCATGTAGATAGACTTCTAGACATGTTCATTAGTCTCCCTAGTAAACCACCTTAGAAATGACACAAGATCTCTATTCTACACTAGATGTAGGGTTTCACCATACCTGAACTGGCATAAATTTATGTCCCACATGCAACCCGTGTGATTCCATGCACACAAAATTCCGATCTATGTTGTCGAGTGTAAAATATAAAAGAATTGGTGTGCTAGATAGGGAAACTTTGCACGTAGATCTATGAAATGTTTCAGATGTGGACCATCTTCAACATCGATGACCGTGACACCTTTGCCATAGGCACCATGATCTCTTTCAATAGCTTGGACTACATCATCGATCAACTTGGGAACTTGCATCAGCAAGATCCCAAACATGTCGTGCAAGAGGAGTTACCCCACCCCTCTACATGTTTCATGCCAAACCAAGGACGCCGTGGCTGACGGTGCACTAGAACTTGCATGACACATGGATCTTCATGCCTAGGACTTCTTTGTTGAGTATGGCCGCAAGCCCATCCTCAACAGAGAAGTTGACTTCCTGTTGAGATCCCCTACTTGGATATCATATGCACAAAAGGAGGATTTATTGTATGACATCATTATTAACCTTTTGATTGGGCTAGAAATATTGTGGCTAGAAATATCGTGGCTACATTTACAAACCTCAGCACTCATAGCTCTGGGTACAAACTTGATGATGAGCACTTCGATGATGGGCATCTTGATGAAGCCACCAGATTCATTATAATGGTATATCTCCACAACTTGAGTATTGATATCGACATACACAGGACTAGCTCCTAGCTTTATGTGACTAGATCAATTCTTTCACTCTCTCAAACTTCAAAAGTCAGAGCTACACAACCACCACCCTTTGAGGGATTGTATCATGGTAGCACATGACTACACCGCCATGATCATAGTAGTAATAGGCCATGCCAAGGACAATACCCGGTGTAATCCCAAGGGTGACAAAGTCTAAACACCTTCAAAGGGTCAGCACCTAGCTTACATCAAGATGACTGAATAGTAGCGGGATCAATTGTTGGGACAATATGATTATCTCAAGGATGAGAGTGGAGAGCTCATACGCTAGCAAGAAGACCTCAAGGGATATTTCAGGCATTAGGACCATAATAAAGAGCTTCAAAGGAAAGGTAAAGAAGCACAAAGCCATCATGTGTGAAACCGAGAGCGTATGAGTCCATCCTCTAGCAAGCTACAATTTGGTGGCAACCATCTAGATTCTGAACAATATGCTTTATTCATCAACTTATCAAGAGAGCCATTTGGTCTGCAATTACAAGCCCTAATGCAGAATGGGACGAAGTAGTTTCCCCAGAGCATCCGGACATGATCCCATGCCACATGAAGTTGTCATCAACGATGTGAAGCTTTACTCTAGTGCAACTCGATAACACACACTCCACCATGGAATGGTTAAGAGGCCATCGACCTACTCCCCTAAACTCTCCCGATGAATCTATCCTCCATCAAATGCGGAGCAACAAATATGTGAGAGATACCATTAAGGCATGGCATTGAGTAGAGAATGACCTCAACCATGAACATTGCCAAAGGAAGCATGCAACCAACAATCATGCAACCATTAAATAAAGACGACCATTAGACAACTCCTCGGTCCTCTCTAAATCATATGATGGGCACAAACCCACAACAAAGAATAGTCCAGAACCTAAGGAATAGAGACATCACACTCCAAATGGAACTATCCATGTGCCTATTGTTGACAGTCACTAAACCCCATATTTGACCATCAATCTCTCTATAAAAGAGTGATGGACATAACATGATCGTGTTTTTTCATTCAAATAAAGTCCATACCGTTTATTTCAAGAACTAAGTTTTTTAGGAGATACTGAGCAAAATATGAAGGAAATGGAACGACAAGGGGTTGCCCAACCCTGTGGGTCGACTAACCTAGGGATGCTCCCCTAGACCTCAATTCTTGCCAATCCAAAGAAACACAACAAAATAAGGTCATCACCATCAATTTGAAGTCGGTTCAAGATCTATGGTCCAAATGGATGATCACATGGATCCATGGACACACCAGTTCCATGTTAGTTCTCCAAATGTGACCAAACTTTGTAGACAATATGGATTTCACCAGAGGGGCCACCTTGTAGAAGATGGAGTGCTCACCTGCCATGGGCAATTGGCTGACCCAAGGCATGGTCGCTCGACTCTCCCAGGATGATCCACCGCTTAAACTTTGGACACATGCAGAAAAACACAATTTCCATCAATCTCCACTATGCTTTATGAGGTGGTTAATTTGATCCAAGGGTGGAGAGGTGGTGTCACATGACTCATGGGCCCACTTTCTCACCTCCACTTCCTCCTACAAATAGAGGGTCACTCCTCACTTATAATCAAGCAAGCAACTACACCAGAGTCCTATCTTCATTTATCTTAGTAGTGTAGTAGTGTAGTTGGGAGTTAGAGTGAAGTGTGAGCTTAGCCATCCTAGTCTTGAAGGTGAAGCTCTTTTATCCTTTGCTTTGTATGTACTTTGAGTCTTTGTTTATATATATTTTCTACTTTATGTTATTGCCTTAGTAATGTTGTTAGTCTCTATCTTTATAGTTGTAGTAGTAATACCTTTGGTTGTGTGTGCTATACTTAGTTGTATATTCTTCTATTGTTTAACAAATAAAACAATCCTATTAAACCAAATTACCAAGCAAATTTCTATAGGTACTATCAATAATAACAAAGATATAGGATTCTGATAGATTGAAATCCTTCCATGGTTCAAATTGATATCTAAGCGTCTTTTTTATATGTTGCTCCTCAAGACGGAGCGTGTAACACCCTAAATTTTGTTTTTTTTGTAAATAGTAATAAAATGAGTTATTTATTTTTGGTGCTCATGAAACTCTAGGAAATAAAACTTTTCATCAAATTAAAAATTTCTTAAAGCTAGCAACATATTTGTGCACTCATGCCTCTGCAGATGATTTAATGTATGTGTGATTTTGTTAAATTTTTTAAAGAAGTTCAAAAGGATTCAAAACCCTTTTTTAAAATTCAAACAAGAAATTGAAATTAGGTTCTGAAAAGGCTTTGTAATAAAAGGAGAACTCAAAACCTCCTGCACAGCCTCCCGAGTAGCTAACCACCCCACCTACTCAACACATTTGTCAATAGATGAGACTCATCTCTTTTGAACCCACACATCGAGGGACCTTTAATCCCGGTTCGTAACATCAACCGGGACTAAAGGGTCTACCGTACCTTTAGTCATGCGGTTGATATTAACAACCGGGACGAAAGGAGACTCTTAAAGATCTAATCCCAAACAATTTTCCGACACTAATTAAAGACCTGTTCTCTAGTAGCGATCCTTTGGTTGTAGAAAGAGGACATGGTTTTTTAGCATCTCCAATTCCAATACGCTTTGTACTCTTGATTTTCTGCAATAATTTCTCTCGAAGACACGCGCGCGGACAGACATAACTCTCTCTCTCTCACCCACACAGACACACATAATACATGCACAAATGGGCAACATGCTCCCATGCTTGGTCCAAGCCAGCAGCAGTATCATGCCCCGCATAGACACCAAACAATGGTCTCGCTCCATAAAATTCCTCTCAGGAACCCTCCACCGCACCACGAAGCGGCCCCATTACAGCAACAGGATGGCCAAAGCAGCTGCCAGAAGGGAGACGTCGGCACCAGACGACCAAGCCACCCCAAGAACAAGAAGCAGAAGAGGTCCCAACAGAAACGGCCACAGCCGGCGTGTCGTCAGAGTCAAGGTCATTCTGACCAGGGCGGAGGCCGCGCGGCTCATGTCCTTCACCATGCACGGCGACAGGACCGCCGAGCAGGTGGTGGCCGAGTTCAAAAGGTCGCAGCAGGCGACCAGCTCCAAAGCCTTGCCCTCCGCTGCACAAGCCATCAGCGAGCTCAAGAAGATGGAGGCACTCATCGCCCGTGCTGATACCTCCGCGTCAGCGTCGACGGCGTGGCGGCCGGTGCTAGAGAGCATCCCTGAGGAGTGGTAGTAGTTTCTCATATACACATCATCATCATCATGAATACCATGCATGTATTCGCACGTGTGCATTATTCTTCATTCATCACTCATCACACTTCACAGTGTCGTCCTTGATGTTCCTGTGAATCGTTTTACGTTTGTTCGTATCCTTTAAATTCGGCACTCTTATCATCTTATTATTATCTTTCAAAAATGTACAAAAGAAATGAATTCTCTCTTCTATAATCCACATCGATTCTGCAAAAAAAAAGTACAATAATATCCTTCTCCAGGGTTCTGATTAGAAGGTTGCTCCTTTCAAACTATGCTTATCTTTTGAAAATATCAAATACTTTCTTTGGCCTTTTAGCGTCACTAACTACTCACTATGGGTCGTTGGTGTGCACAGGTGATGTCAGATATCACTAGCTAGCTATCACATGCATTCTTCTTTGTGCAAATTAAACTGTAACTTAAGCGAGAGATTTGGACGCATTGGTGGGCTAAGAGGAATCTCATCTTGTCCTATAGCTTAGTGCCGTGGTTCAGTGGTGGTCGAACAAGAGTCAACTAAGACGATTAGTGCCAATGTTGTTTAGGAAACGATCATTTTCCTTGGTATTGCGCAGAGCAAGTTATATGATAGTTTTCTATATATGCAGAAAAGATAATGTTAGGTTAGAGTTCTCTTACATTATATATGTAGATAGACTTGTTTTAAGTGTAGAGAGATCCTAATACATATGCATAAATCATTTCAACTAGTGGTACTTGATAATAAGTGTTGATGCTAAAAATGGGTCTCAGCGCCAACACTGCATGAGCCTCAGCAGAGAACGTCACAGAACATAATTCTGATCTCAACCTCATATGGCAGGGCCAAGTCGATGGTCAAAAGAAATTGACTAGAGAGTCAACTTCTAGCAGTGTAAAGTATATGAAAATAACAGTAAGATTTGAACAACTATTCATGATGTATAACCAATAAAACATGTAATTGGCCGATCTCATGAACTCGTTTGTCAATAAAGGTTCGATACATACAACATTAGCCAACTCAAGCCACTAGATCGATCGAATATATCAAATAAAGATTAATCATCAACAGAGGGTGTGTTTCCATGTAACCATGATGACAAATTAACCCGATAACGCGTAGCTTATTTACTAACAGTGGGGTGTCCCATGCAGTCATAATAGTAAACAAACCAAATTACGTTCAACGTAATCTGATCATGTTTGGATTAACGATTTCTCATGTATCATACGAAGAAAGCACAACCGGATCAGCTGTTTAGCCGATGCAGGGTCTATGAGGCACGAACAAGATCTATCTGCCTAATTACAGTTAGATCTAAAACTAAATAAACGTAGCCTAACATACTTGACAGTGGGGTCCTAAAGATACAGCTGATAACAAGTATATCAAGCCAAATCTACTTATTCTTAGATCAATCTATAACTAGTTAAATATCTCGAACGCACAACATGTAACAATTGAGATCAACAAATTAGACGATACAAGTCTAAATCAACCAGCTTGATAGGAATAAGCATGAATATACTCAAAACGACAGATTTAGGTGGCTTCAAAGCTTAATCTAATCTGTTAATCTCAATTGAGCAAGATATTGTTAATAAATAAATAGATTAAATTAAACAATATCAGTAACTTAATGAATCTATTAAATCATGAATCTAATAGAGCCGATAATTAGCTTGAACGATTACTCATGTGAGACTAAATGTCGGATACCTAGAAATAGGGTACCCAATTTATTAGACTCCACAAAAACAAAATTACCATCAGGGGCTCTTCCGCCTCGCCCGAGCCAAGGTGGCGTCATCCGAGATGTCATCAACCCTCGGGGGCTCCTCCGCCTCGCCCGAACCAAGGTGGCGTCATCCGAGACGTCATCGACCCTCGGGGGCTCCTCCGCCTCGCCCGAGCCAAGGTGGCGTCATCCGAGACGTCATCGACCCTCGGGGGCTCCTCCGCCTCGCCCGAGCCAAGGTGGCGTCATCCGAGACGTCATCAACCCCCGGGGGCTCCTCCGCCCCGCCCGAGCCGAGGTGGTGTCAACCCTCGGGGCTCTTTCGCCTCGCCCGAGCCAAGGTGGCGACGCCCGTGACGTCATCTACCCTCGGGGGCTCTTCCGCCCCGTACGAGCCCTGCAAACGTCATCCGTGACATCCCTCGCCCTCGGAGATCTCACCGCCATCCACAACCTAGGGTGCCCTAGCCCATATAGTCAAAAGGCCCACAGTCTCCTCCGTGCTCAAGCATGGGGCTTAAGGCATGAGTCGCCATGCCGACCTCTGTTCACCCTACGGTACAAGGTCCTGTGCTGCCTAACCGACGACTTTTACGCGTTACATCCACGCCATGTCTCCGACGGACACTCCAACAGGGATTAGGGCATCATCAGCCATGTACGACGGAACGCGGGGGTGCCTGATCCTGTGCGGCAGCCCCCGCCCATGCCCTGAAAAGGGGACAACAGGGTTCCCGGTCACAAGGTGCATGGCTACAACACAACAAGGACGAACAGGACTCGGACATGTGTCTACTGGCGCAATCTTCCTCGGGAAGGAAGACATGATGAAGACAAAGCCCTCCCTCGGCAGCAGCTCAAGTCGAGCCCACGATCACTCCCCCTCTCTCTACTGTACTCCTCCATCTCTCCCTACGTATAAAGGGAGGGAATGGACCCCCAATCTAACTCTTTCAACATTCCAACACTCATTCACACACACTCAAACTCGCATACACGCGAGCACACACCAGAACCAAGAACCTCACATGCACGAGACCTGGGAACCGCCTTCCCTCTCTCACCAAAGATTGTAGCTCCCCTTACGATCTCTCCACGCTCGGTAATACGACCCTGCAACACACTGGACGTAGGGCGTTCGTGCCTGAACTAGTATAAACCTATGTGTTCTTATAGCATAACCATCCAAACTCCGACACGCTTAGAAATTTACTCGTTGGCCGTCTAGACCCAACCATTTTAGACACCGATAGTTGGCGCGCCAGGTAGGGGACCTTTGCGTGTCACCCGTATTTTTGAGTTTCGGATGGCTGATCGCCGCGTTGATTTCGCTCCGGGCTCCATTATTCGTTTTGGTAGCCTGGACTTCTAGTGCCACGGGCAGGGGGCCGACCTGGCTCTCCGTCGCCGTACGACACCCTCCGAGGTAGCCATGGACGCCATCACTGCATCCATGGCCCACCTCCATCTCTCTCCCTCCGGGGAACAAGCCGATTACCCTCAGTTCGAGCGCCAGCTCGACACAATCATGGGACCCCAACCGACTCAGGAGTCCCTGCACAACCTCTACTTCGCGTTCGCCAACGTGACGGCACAACTCGCGGGTGGGCAGCCGCTCACCCCTGGACGCGTCAAGGTGCCTGTCTCGGAGGCGCAACCTTTCGGCATGAGGAATGCCGCCACGTCATATGCGGAGATGGTGGCCGCGTGGTTCCATGCTGACCCCACGGAAGGGACACGAATGGGCACGCATCCCACCACTCTCGCTCCACGTCCGATCTCCTCACAAGCTCCGAGGCCACATCCTACACAGACTCAAGCCGCGGGAGAGTTGATCCCTGGGACCCCCTGGATTTCGACGGTCTGGGGGATCAGGAGGCCCTTCACGGTTTCCTCCAAGCCAGCGATTACCTGCTCGATTCCGGCTTGAGCGACCCCAGTGAGGACCATGGCCACGAGTGCTTCATGTGCGACGCACCACCGCCCGGAGCCACTATCGACCCCACCCTCATCGACGATGGGGACGACGACGGCAACGGAAACCACACACCCGTGGGCTAGACGGGTGTACCGGTCCCCCAGCCGAGGCCCGACCCGAAGTCTTCGGAGGCCTGGCAGCAGCAGTTCCGTGACCTCCGCAACATGGAGCAATAGCTCGTGGAGCGCCAGCGAAAGGTGACGTTCGAGCGCGAAAAGCTTGAACGCGAAGCCGCCAGGGATTCCGCGGAGCCTCGTGCTCGCAAGGAGGCCCGGGCGGTGCACCACCGCATCATCAACGACGAGTACGACACGCCGCAGTTCACGCGGGCAAGCCAGAACATCACGGCAGCGAGGATATTACTCTGCAACCTTCCGATCCTAGAGGCCCCCGACGGAAAGCTCGCTCACGACGAGCTGAAGACCCTTCTGGAGCGGGCCGTGGAACAACAGGCCAAGAGCTTTGCATGACGAAGGCGTGGGCTCACCGCCGGCCACCTGGCCGGCACGGCCCCTGGCGACCGCGAGGGGTCGGTCCATCTGGATCCCGCACTGTCCGAACACCGGCGTCCAACCGTGCACGCCCGCGTAGGCGAAAAGCGCGACGTGCGCGACACGCTCAATGCGCACAAGCACGCCAAGTAGGACGGTGCAAGCTGAGGCTACCACGTTCGACGTGGCGGCCGATACGACTGTTGACACCATTTTTCAGCACGTGTCAAATGAGCTAAGGCTTGACTGGTCAGCGGCTGTTCTCCATCGGCATCGGGAAATCGTGAGCCAGTATTGCCGATGGGAATGTGCTGCAGGAAGACTAAGTGTGTTGCCGATGGAGGCTGGATGGTCCTTGTCGATAAGGTTAATTGGTGAAGTTAGGTCGCCTGGGCTATAAAATTGCTGTTGCTGATTGCCGATGAGGAGACATTGCCGATTGCCGATGAGGAGACATTGCCGATTGCCGATGAAGAGTGGTTGCCGATTGCTGATAGGGACTGATTGGTGAAGACAGTTACTAGCACAAGTGGCCGATCGGAAAATATTGCCGATGCTGATAGGCATAGGATGCCGATGAGTACAGGGTGACTTAGCGCTTGATGTTAGCAGAAGGCCGCCGGTGGTCAAAGAAGGAAGTCGCGGATTGAAGGGATCTGCCGATGGAAAGTTTCCATCAAAGGGAAGACATAAAGAAACTAGTGATTTTATACCAGTGTTATTACAGCAGTTTGAGTCCGACTCTTGCATGAGTCGTTTGTTTTCCTTTAAAATAGGTGTATTTGTTTAGGAAAATAATATTATTGTTTTAGATCCGACTCCTGCGCGAGTCAGTTTCCTTAAAGTTAGGAGTTTGTTTTAGGAAGGATACGAGTCGTGTCTTTGTACAACTCTCCATGCGGGAGTATAAATATGTGCCCGAGGGCTACGTGTATAACAATCAATCCAATATCAAACAAACCAATTTTACTCTTACTCTACTTTTTATGCAATTTACCCTTTTTGCATTAGTTTTAGCTTTTCAACGAGTTCTTCAAGCTTCGACGGGCTGCATCACCCTGATCTCCATCAAATCCTTGCAAGTTCCACGTGGGAGTACCTCTGAGCCTTGGCATCCGGGCACATCGTTGTTGCCTCGTTCAGCTCTGCTCTAGTTATCCTGATCAAGCCTCAATCCCAGCATCCGGGCGCATCGCCATTGTCTGGATTGGATCTTGTTCTAGTTATCGTCCTTGTCGATTAACTGGTCAAATCGACTGGCATGCCTCCGGATATCGAATTTCAGGTATAAGCCCGAGGTGTTCGCAGATCCTGACGCTTTTTGTGTCAACACCTCTTTTGGCACGCCCAGTGGGACTCGATTATACAAATCAACACATCTATCATGGGTGATACCGCCGACGTTAACCAGAGGAACGTCATTGAAGTCTCCGAGGCCGATCTGAGAGACGATCAGAAGAAGGCCATGGAGCGGGCTATGGAGGAGTACAAACAATTGTATCTTAAATCCTTCAGCCTCAGCAGGAGCGGCGAAGCAATCCAGAAGCAAGATCCGCCGTTGCCACGACAGGTCACGTACGACGCCAATCCTGGTAATCTACAAGAGATGGTTAATGTTGCTGTAAGTCAAGCATTAATTAGCCACTCCAACGTACTGTCCAATACTGTCTACAATGCTGTTACGCAATCATTCAAAGAAGGACATGCACCGCAATATGTTGGCCCAGCGTACCATCAACCTGGATTGGCATCTATAAGCCCATCGGCAGCCCCAATGGCGTCTTCCACTCCTGTGGAACCGTCTGCCGATGCGGCTACATCACCAAAACCGAACCCTGGTAGCGTCACCAAGCTCAACACAGATCCAGTGGTGTCGGCAATTTCAGGACCAGCCCCTGCTAACTAGTGGGGATACGGTATGCCTCCGAATCTATATGCTGGTTCTAATCTGGTGCATGGAGATATTTCAGCTTGGAGGAACTCTATGGCGTCGGCAACGCAGCCACAGCCGATGGCCCCTATGATGCATAACTCTGCACCTTCTCCAACTGTGCAAATGCCATCAGAAGATCTTCAGGTAATCCCTAAAGTACCTCTGATGCCACCATCGACAAGCTTTGTGCCGATGCAATACATTATGACAGCTGGCAGTCAACCTCTGGTGGCAAATTCTCAAGCTGGGGTCCTAGTTCCCCAAGGTAATCTGGTGATTGATTGCTCCAGAATACAAGAGCCACATGCTGTGACGGAACCGCCCAAATTATAAGAGCTCAAGTGCTAAAGTAGCTGACTTAGCTACCATTTAAAACACTTGAGCCCATATAATCCCGGTAGTCCGGAAATCTCGAAGGATTTCTAACATCAACTCAGGATCGCGTACATTCAGGGATACACATTTGAACGAGCCACGAATCAACCAAAAATACTTAAAGTACGAAATAAATTTATTACAATACTTTGTTCCAAATAAAAGTAGTACTTACGCCACAACACCTGTGGCCAAATAAAACATTGTTTGAAACTGAACTGGAAGTTTTAAAAGACAGGGGTGCCCATGAGGTCATGTCCGACAATAGCAAAAGATGAGCTTGTAGAAGACCTTGCCCAAGGCCTACTCCTCTTTTCCTTCAACAGGATAGAGACAGTGCTTATAATAGCCGAAGTATACTTGGCCATCTGCAACAAAATGGGATAAACCCTGAGTACGGGAATGTACTCAGCTAGACTTACCCGTCTAACTGAAAATAAAGACTCCAAGGATATGCATGGCTGTATCTAGAGTTGGGTAAGCTTTATTTTGCGGAAATGCTTAAATTAAAGGAGTTACTTTAATGATGCGGTGAGCAGTCATCTTTTATCCTACTAATTATCTCTAGGTTATTGCATCTATACTAGAGCACTCACTTGATCTACTCAAACAATATAGTAACATATATCCAGTTCCTTCATCAATATTTTAGTAGAACCATTAAGATGTCACATGGAGTTGTACCGTGGTGAAGCTCAGCATAATCCCCCATATCCAGTGGGGGGCGGCAATTCGAATTGATATACACCAGCTGGTAAGATTACCTTTAACACACGCCCATACTTTCCCCGTCGGGTCAGCATTAGGTCACCGCTCAACAAAGTCCAGGTGGTAACCGACGCGATCTCAGAGTAGTCCACCCAATTGTAGAAAATAGATGGCCACCACGGGGCAGATCGTATCTATAGTCTAGAGGGTGCTCACAGTAGGCTGAGAACCGGCCCGGACAGTGTTTACTCGGCTTCGGGGTCGATACTCAGAACGGCCCCTATGCGAAAGGGCGCATTCAAAGATGTAAGAGGGTCACCATCGTGTACAAACCTACATGATCCAACGGACGGACTGCCCCCAAGTCTAAACCACTTGGTGCACTTGCCTTCCAGTTGACCGTATTTCATTACTACCATTGGTTCTTTCCACGATAGAAAATATAGCCAAACGTGATAGTATTACCCCCAAGGGATAATACGAACATAAAAAGAAAGGTAACCATTTATTCTAAGCATGCTAAGCAGTTGCTTTTACTTTATTATTAACAGGGTAACAACGTAGGTAAAGCAATAACCAAGGAAGGTAATGCATCAATTTGGGATTCAAACAACTCCTATCACCTAATGCATCACAGTATAAAATACTCAAGTAGATTAAATTGTAAAAACTGGGAGGCTTAAGAATGCTCCGGGCTTGCCTTGGGAGAAGGTGGAGGGCTGGTGGTCAGGGCACTCAGGAAGGTTAGTGTCGAGCTCTTGGTACTCCTCGTATAGCTCCTATACCTCCTGGACTTCTGTCTCTGTGGGCTCCTGATGTTCCTCCACGGATCCTAAATGATTGGGATGCATAAATAAATAACTGAATGGTGCAGGGATGATGCTTTAACAAGATTTACATACTAACAGAGATTCTAAGCATACAACCAAAGAACTACCACAAAGCTACTAGGGCTAGAGCTACTAGCTAGCAGGATAAAATAGGCTATAACTCACCTTTAGCAGAACTATACTTAAGAACATCATTATATATATATAACTACAGACAGATCATAACATACAGAGTCTAACAAAACTAATTTCACCAAACTCTAGATATAAACAAACAAGCATGGCATACATTACTGAAAACAGAATAGGAAATCATTTCGGGAACGGGCTCGAGGCATGCAGAAGCACTCGAGGCAACTGACGGGCATGACCCTTGTTGACACAAAGAGCGTCAGATCTGTGAACACCTCAGGCTATTACCCAAAGCTCGATGTCGAGGGCGTGCCAGTCGATTTGACCAATCAATCGACAAGGATGATAACTATGACAAACTGAACGAGACGACAGCGATGCGCCCGGACGTCAAGGCTCAGATTGATCACGGATAACTAGAGCAGAGCTAGACGAGGCAAACAGTGATGCGCCCGGATTGCCAAAGCCTAGAGGTACTCCCACGCGGAACTAGCAAGGATTTTGACGGAGATCAGGGTGATGCAGCCCGTCGAAAGCTTGAAGAACTCGTTAAAGCTATGACTAATGCATAAAAAGGGAAATTGCAGTAAAAGTAGGATAAAAGTAGAATTGGTTTGTTTTTGATTTGATTGATCTCTTTATTCCATAGCCCTCGGGCTCATATTTATACTCCCACATGGAGAGTTGTACAATGACACGACACATATCTTTCCTAAAACAAGCTCCTACTTTAAAGGAAACTGACTCGCGCAGGAGCCGGATAACAATATTTATTTCCTAAACAAACACACCTATTTTAAGGGAAAATAAACGACTCATGCAAGAGTCGGACTCAAATTACTATAATAATACTGGTATAAAACACCAGTTTCCTTATACTCTTCGATGGAAACTTTCCATCGGCAGATCCCTGCAACTTCCTTCTTTGGCCACCGGTAGTCTTCTGCTGCCACCAAGTGCTAAATCACGCCCATCGGCATCGGTAATACTTTTCCGATCGGCAATCGGCAGCATCTTCTTCATCGGCAATCGGCAACCATCTTCCATCGGCAATCGGCAACAAGCCTTTATCGGCAATCGGCAAGGCCCCTTCATCGGCAATCGGCAAAGACTCCTCATCGGTAATCAGTTCCAGCAAGACTTCACCGATTTGGTCGGCAAGGCTCATCAGCTTCCATCGGCAAAACTCATAGCACCCTCCTATCGGCATTATCAACTCCTGATAACGATGGAGAACGGCCGTTGACCAGTCAAGCCTCAGCCCATTTGACACGTGTCGAAAAACGGTGTCAACACATGCCCCCCAGTTTCGGAGCGTATAACTTTACGTGCCGAAATTCTCTCCACTGTAGCCGTTGTTGTAGCCGTTGCTGTAACCGTTACCCCCGAGATAGGCGTACGGTTTCCTCGATCCCCGCGTGTGGAACTGCAATTTAATAATAAAATCCCTCGATTGTAGCACGAACAGTTACAGACCACCTCGATCACCGCGCGTATCTACCGCGGGCGCCTCCACATTCCTGCACGGTGTGAAACAGAACCCCAAAATGCCCCTGAACAGGCTTATAAAAGTTACTGGGGTCCATACCGTCCTTTTTACCCGAGCCCATTTTCACTTTCACCTTCCTGCCTTCGTCTTCAACCTCCGGCTGCCCTGAAGAACACAAGCTCGAGCAACAGTACCCTTCGCAATCTAAGGACGAACCAATCACTCCTCCGGCTCCAAATGGTGATCCAAGTTAACATCCCGAAGGTAAGATCCATTCCTCATCTAATCCAACCTCTCTTTTCTCCGAAAAAAACCTGATTTCATCTCTGTTCTTCCTTCTGATTCGTCCCCTTCTCAAACCCTAGGAGCTGTACAACAAAGTTATTATCCCTCTGGCTGGTTCCAATCTTAGCTGCCTAGGCCCAATGGGCAATCCAGACCCCACCTCCATCATCAACGCAGAAACCAACCGGATACCGCTTAGATCCGAAAGCTTTGGTCTGGGATTGTGGAAAGATACATTTCGCTCATGGCCCAAGCATACCAAAGGATGGAAAAACTGGTACTTGAGGTTGGCTAGGTCACAACAGGTCTACTGGCAGGAGCGTAGGTTAGATCAATGCATTAGGCTCTCAATTGCCGATGCAGAGAAGAATGAGAACTTAATGATAGCAGCTTCATACTTCTGGTCCGATAGCATGAATGCCTTCCTCTTCAGGCATGGACCAACTACTCCCACCCTTGCCAATGTCTACATGTTGACCGGCTTGGATATCACTTCTGCCGATACGCTTAGCCTCTTCAACAGAAAAGCTGAGCACAAGGTGAACACCCGCAGTATCGGCGGCTGGACAGGCTACATTCAGGAGCATCAGAAAACTGGATCGGTAAGCCAACGGGAGCATGCCATCTTCTTAAACATGTGGTTAGAAAAGTTTGTCTTCTGTGGCAAAACTATCGGCTCGACTACCATGCATCTCCCCACGGCTGAACTGCTTGCTCGGCGGTGTGACACGACGAAGTGATCACCGGCAAAGCGAGGCCCGGTGCTGGGGTGCGTGAGCATCGTGGTAATGTGGCGAGTGCAGCTCGAGGGCTAGCTGAGCCAGAGAGGCTCTGTGGAAAACTGTTCACGTACAAGCTCCGCGGCGGCGGCAATGGAGCACGGCCAACGGTGCTGTGACGGCATGGGTCGGTCTGAAGCTAGAGGAAAGGCGTTCTCACCTCAGCTATCTCTGGTGAAGCTTCCACGAAGATGGAGGCGTCGGAGATGAGACGGTGAACGGTGAACGCTGGTTGATCAGTGCGGTGGCGACTCGGAGTCAAAGAATGGCGAAGGCGTTCCGGCGACTGGAGTGCTTGGTTGGGGAAGAAGAGACGAGCAGCGTGTGTGCGGGGCAAAGGCGAAAGCTAGAAGGAGAAAGATTGAGCAGAGAAGCTCTGGTGGTGGCGGATTTGAGAAGAAGGCGCTGGCGGTGCTCGGAGCTCTTGGCGCAAAGAAGGCAGAGAATGCGAGCGATTGCGCGAGTGCGGATGAGTGCGGATGAATGCGGGAGCTGGAGGAGGTATAGGCGCTCCTCTTGCATGGTCATGGCCGACCGGCGCTGCTAGAGGGGACGTGATGCGATGGTGTGGTGGTGGCAGCGGCGCTGGCGTGTTCGCGGCGGGCGGAGCAGAGCAAGACTTGGTCGACGCGCCGTTAACGCGGATTTGAGTGAGACAGAGCGAGCGGCGACAGCGATGTCGGCGCAGTGCCGAAGCGGCGGCGATGGCGTGTTCCACCTCCACGGTCAGCCATCGTCGGCCACGTGGCGGATGACTCCGACGTACGGCTCAGCCGCAGTCGGGTGAGTGCGCGCGGGCGTGCGCGGCACGTGCGTGCGGTCGAGCGCGCGGGAGAGGGGTCGATATCGACGGTAGGGTCGATCGGCTGATCGAGCCTTCGACTCGGTCGAGCCTTCCGTGCGGGGTCGTTCGTCCAAGCCTCGGTTCGTAACTTCGAGGGGTCGGAGTCGAGGGGGGGGGGGGGCGTCGATCGACTGGCCGATCGAGCCTCTGGCTCGGTCGAGCCTCTGGCCCGGGGTCGTTCGATCGAACCCTCGGTCCGTCACTTTTCTATCGAGCGGGGGTCGAGGTCGAGGGGTGGTGCTCGGCCTGTCTCGATTCTGATTTCCTTCTCCATTTTCTTTTATTTGATAAAACTAAGCAGGGTAACTAAACATAAACAAACCACACTTTTACTCTAAGCAAAGCAAGGTTTAACTAAACATGTTAAACACAAGATTAAGCACAAAACACCTATTCAATTCTAGTTTCAAAACATATAAACACACACATGGAATGATAGCATATGCAAACATGAATGCAAAGAAATGATGTGCTTAGTGGCTAATGATGATCCTAATGCAAGCTTGACACAGGTTGTCACACATGCTCCAGTCAGCTATCATCCATCGGTAAACCATATGCCGATGATTTATAATCCTGAATGGGTCAACCAGCCGCCAGCTCAACAACCTGGCGTGCCGATGCATCATTATGGAGGCCCAACGTACACTCAGAGCGGACCATTGGTACAGCAACCGATGAATACAATGAATCAACCTAATCTTCTAAGTGTGCAAAAACTATCCATCGGTAAGTCGACCGATGCATAGTGTTCAGATGACTAGTGCTACGCCCGTGACTACCCCGCATCATCCTCAAGAGGCGCATCAGCCGACTTTACGAGTCAACAACCAGCCAATGAGTCGGCAAGAGCAGGATGCATATTGGGCCGATAAAATCGCCGAAGTTATGAAAGAACAGTTCGGCATCAAACCCAAAGTCAATACGTACTCTTATCGGACTCCGTATCCTCCTGCATATGACTTGATTCCTCTCCCAAATCGGTATAAAGTGCCTGATTTTACCAAGTTCTCCGGCCAAGACGACACGTCAACAATGGAGCACATCAACCGCTTCATCATCCAGTGCGGAGAAGCTGCCAGCAGGGAGGAGTTAAGGGTGAGATTGTTCTCTTCGTCATTATCTGGATCGGCATTTACATGGTTCATATCACTGCCTCCAAACTCTGTGATCACGTGGGCCGATCTAGAAAGGCAATTTCATAAATACTTCTTCGCTGGCATACATGAGAAGAAGCTTACCGATCTGGTCAAAATGAGGCAACGCAATGATGAATCGGTAGAAAGCTTTGTTCAGAGGCTACGAGACGTGAAGAACAAGTGCTACAGTCTGGTCCTAGATGATCGGCAACTGGCAGATTTGGCCTTCTAAGGATTACTGCCGCACATCAAGGACAAGTATGCGTCCCAAGAATTTGAAAGCCTAAGTCATCTGGTGCAAAGGATTGCCGATCAAGATATTAAAACCTTTGAACCCAGGAAGACTTGGAACAACAAGGTGACTTTCATCGGGAAAGAAGAAGACTCTGGATCAGATGAGGTGCTGAGCGTCGACGCAGCCGAATGGGTGAAGGATACGAAGCCTGTGTCTTGTCCGTTCGGCTAGAAAGAGACCGAAAGGTTCACCTTTGACATCACCAAGGCCGATAGGATGTTTGACTTATTACTTTAAGAGGGGCGGATCAAGTTGGCGCCTAACCAAGTAATTCCATCGGCCGAGGAGCTCAAAAAGATTAGGTACTGCAAGTGGCATAACGCAACTTCACACAGTACCAATGACTGCATAGTGTTTAGGTAGCAGTTGCAGTCAGAGATTGAATCTGGACGTATTAAGTTTGAAAATTCTAAAGTCCAAAAACTGATGAAGATAGATCAGCACCTGTTCCCAAATAATATGGTGGAATCAGTGAAAAAACCAGAGTGCTGACATCAGAAGCTGCCAGGAAGAACTCATCGGTAGATCCTAACCACCAAGTACCTGAGCGCGACGCAAGAAGGTTTGCCGATGACAGAAGAGGCAAGAAGGTTGCCGATAAAGGTAGCAGTGCCAACAGGGCTCCTGGTGTTATAATTACACACAAGCAGCCAAGGCGAGATCATCGGCAATCACGTGAAGAGCAATATCGACAAGAAAAAGAAGAGCATCGGGAATGGCTTCGACATAAGGACCACTGGAGGTGTCCCTTCTTCGTTCACTGCTGGGAAGAAGGCATCAAGCTGCCCACTGCCGATAATTGTCCAGAGTGCAATGGGTATTACACTGCCGATCGGTCAGGTAAGAGACCTTGTTTTGATGATCGGGCACCCAGGTACGCCAAGCCGCTCAGAGAGAATAGATCGGCACATGACCGACTGGGGGGCAAGCTCAATGCCCATGACAGGCTTGGCAGACGTGTTGATCAAGGGGAACTGGAGGAGATGGCCAATGCAAGAGTACCTGACGAAGACATATTCTCCAGACATCCCAACATCGGAAGAAGTACCGATGCAAACAGTGGAAAGCAGCACCAGCCCATCTGGAAAACCAAGCTTCCTCAGTGGTGCCCTAAAGGTCTAACCAAGACCCAGAAGAGAAGGATTCAGTGCCAACGCCGTGATGATCTGTATGATGATGAAGAACCCTCAAGGGAGGAGCAATGGAGGCCAAAGCGCAAGGACACGGATCCATCGGCAGATATTAACATGGTTGTCATGTTGCCGATGGAGTTCATGACACCCATTAGTGATGATGAAGAGGCTGCCGACATGGCACAATTGGTACTGGATCCGATGACGGCTGTCTTCAAAAAACCTGCCGATGACGAAAGGCAACACCTGAGGGCCTTGTTTGTTAAGGGCAAGGTGGATGGACAGCCGATGACGAAGATGCTGGTAGATGGCGGCGCGTCAATCAATATAATGCCATATGTCTTGTTCAGAAAGCTTGGGAAAGGCGACCAGGACTTAGTCAAGACCGACATGAAGCTCAAAGACTTCGAAGGAAATGTGTCGATGGCTATGGGAGCCGTATGTGTTGACTTAACCATCGGCAGCAAAACTTTGTCGACGACATTTTTTGTAATCAGTGGCAAAGGCACCTACAACTTGCTTCTCGGAAGGGATTGGATCCACGCCAATTGCTGCATTCCTTCTACTATGCATCAGAGCTTGGTACAATGAATCGGAGACAAGATTGAAGTTGTCCGCAGTGAAGCCCCATCTACTGTTGCATCGGCAAATCGGAAACTTATGAGCAGACTAGGTGCATATCTGGCGAAGCCTGGGACAAAGAATTCCTTAAAGTTGCCGATTACTACATCAAACCGATCCAAGCAGTCGGTCTTGAAGAAGAGTTTTAATGGATCGGTTCGTTGACGACGGAAAACTGGGGCAGGGCTTCACATCTGCCGATGAGTTACTCGAGATCGACATCGGTGATGGTAGTAAACCTAGGCCTATCACGTTGGCTTATTTGAATGGGTAGTCATGACTTTTGGCTTGAAAAATGCTGGTGCTACTTATCAGAGAGCAATGAATTTCATCTTTCATAAGTACACCGGTACGATAGTTGAAATCTACATTGATGACGTGGTGGTTAAGTCTGGAGATTTCGAGAAGCATCTTGCCGATTTGCGAAAAATATTGGAATGCACGAGGGAGCATGGGTTGAAGATTAATCCTAACAAGTTTGCGTTTGGCGTATCGGCAGGACAATTTCTGGGTTTCATGGTGCATCAGAGAGGCATTGAAATTGGCAGAAAGTCTATTGATGCAATTAACAAAGTGGTTGCTCCTACAAACAAGACTAAGCTGCAGTCCTTGATTGGTAAGATTAATTTCATCAGAAGGTTTATATCCAATCTATCTGGTAAGATTAAATCCTTTAGCCCTCTGTTAAAGTTGAAAGCCGATCAAGAGTTTACATGGAAAGAAGAGCAGCAGTCAGCCTTAGAAGAGATTAAGAGATATTTAGTAAATCCTCCAGTCTTGGTTCCACCTCAACACGGGAAACCTTTCAGGTTATATTTGTCTGCCGATGACGGTGTTATCGGATCAGCCTTAATTCAAGAATTTGAAGGGAAGGAACGTGTAATATATTACCTGAGTAGAAGGTTGGTGGATGCTGAAACCAGGTATTCGGCCATAGAGAGATTATGCTTATGTCTGTATTTCTCTTGCATTAAGTTGAGGCATTATTTATTGTCGGCTAAATGCACTGTTGTCTGCAAAGATGATGTGGTTAAGTACATGTTGTCAATGCCGATTTTGAGTGGACGTATCGGTAAGTGGATTCTAGCACTTTCAAAGTTTGACGTGAGGTATGAATCGGCTAAGGCTGTTAAGGGTCAGGTAATGGCCGATTTTGTTACTCAGCATTGTAATGTGGTGAGCTCTGTGAAAATTGCTCCTTGGACTTTATTCTTTGATGGGTCTACGTGCAAGGATGGAGCAGGTATCGGTATTCTCTTGATTTCACCCCAGGGACGGAAGTATGAAATTTCGTTGCCGATTGTTGCTACTTCAACAAACAATCAGGCTGAGTACCAGGCTTTACTTAAGGGGTTAGAATTACTCAGGGAAGTGCGTGCCGATGCGGTTGAAATCTTCGGTGATCCCATGTTGGTGATTAATCAATTGATCGAGACATATGAATGCCGAAGTGAAGTCTTGATTGCAGCCCATGAAAGGTGTTTGCAATTATTAAAAGAATTCAAAGAATACTGCCTTGAGCATATTTCTAGGTTGCATAACGAAGAGGCCAATCGGTTGGCACAGAATGCCTCAGGGTACCAGCCGATTCGAGAAGTCATGCCATCGGTAACAGTTACCGATGACTGGAAAAAGGAGATTGCCGATTACTTAAAGGACCCATCTAAGAAAGTTGAGAGGTGTCTAAGGTTCCAAGCTACAAAGTATGTGCTCCTCGACGATGAGTTGTATTATCAGACGATTGATGGAGTTTTGCTTAGATGCCTTGGTAAAGAGGAATCAAAAGAGTTGATGGGTGAAATCCATGAAGGTGTGTGTGGAGCGCATCAATCGGCGTTCAAGATGAAGTGGATGATTAGGCGGAATGGATATTATTGGCCGACAATCCTTGAAGATTGCTTCAACTATTTCAAAGGGTGCCAGGACTGTCAGAAGTTTGGTAATGTGCAGAGGGCACCTGCATTTGCAATGAATCCTATAATCAAGCCTTGGCAGTTCAGAGGATGGGCTATTGATCTCATGGGCCAAATTTATCCGCCATCAAGTAAGGGGCATAAGTTTATACTTGTTGCTACCGATTATTTCACTAAGTGGGTTGAGGCAATCCCTTTGAAGAAAGTGACATTGGCAAACATGGTGGATTTTGTTAAAGAACACATTGTTTACCGATTCGGTATTCCTCAAACTATTACTACCGATCAAGGAACCATGTTCACATTGGGAGAGTTTGATGAGTTTGCTGCTAGTATGGGTTTCAAGGTGTTAAATTCTTCTCCTTATTATGCTCAAGCTAATGGTCAAGCTGAAGCTACTAATAAAGGGGTTATCAAGCTTATCAAGAGCAAGATTGAAGAGAACCCTAGAAGGTGGCATGTGGTGTTGAATGAAGCCTTATGGTCATATCGGATGGCTTGTCATGGTGCAACCAAAGTCTCGCCGTATCAGTTTGTCTATGGACACGATGCTGTCCTGCCTTGGGAAATTAAAACTGGTTCTAGGCGATTATCTTTTCAGGATCAATTGACGACCGATGATTATACTACTCTGATGAAAGATGAGTTAGAAGATTTGGCAGGTCATCGGTTGAGGGCATTGATTAGCATTGAAGAGAATAAGAAGAGGGATGCCAGATGGTATGACAAGAAAGTAAAGGTAAAGGAATTTGCCGATGGTGATTTGGTTTGGAAGTTGATTTTACCGATCGGGACTAAGAGCTCTAAATTTGGAAAGTGGTCCCCTAATTGGGAGGGTCCTTATCGGATAAAGCAATCTGTTCCTGGTAATGCCTACATTTTGGAAACTCTCGAAGGAGTTGCATTCTCTAGAGCGATCAACAGCAAATACTTAAAGAGGTATTACCCTAGCATATGGGTAGACACATAGTGCTCAATTGAATGTCGATGAAAGAGAAAATTATAATACATCAGTAAAAGCGTATAAACATTATATTACAGAAGCCAAAATCAAGTATCAATGCTACATTTGCTGATACAACAAATGGATTACAACAAAGAGTGGATGGCTGATATCGCACGCGGGCGAATTTGTTCTATCTCATCCATCTCCTTGGCATCGGCATCGGCAGAGCCCTCGACTGGCTTGATCTTCTTCTTCAGCATAATAGCTTGTCGGGCATTCTGGTCCCTTTCTTGCCGCAGAACCCTGATGGTGTCGGACAGTTGGGCTTTCTGCTGGTTGGCTGTGTTCAGAGCCTCCTCAACCCTTTGTAACTCAGCCAGCAGCTCCTCCTTCTTTGCCAATAGCTGAGTGATTTCTTGATCAAGGTTGGAGCTGGAAACTTCTGCTTGGCCGATGCTCTTGTGCTTTTCATCGGCAATGCTTTTAAACTTAAGCTTCTCCTCCTCGGTCTTGGATTGGGCAGCCCTATCGGCAATGCGATGGGAAAGCCTCTGGTACTGGATTTGCTTGCTGTCGAGGAAGGTTGTCTGGAAAAGGATTTCTTCCATATCGGCAGGGAGGTGGCCTTGGATATCCTTGAAAGCAATCCTTGCTGCGGTTGAGTCCTGGATGAGCTGGGACGTGTCTTGTAGCAGCAGGGAGAGCAATGCTTCAAGCTTGGTCTTGACCTCTGCCGATAGAGCTGGGATAGAGCTCTCTTCCTCCTCATCGTCATCGGGGATGTCGATTGCGAAAGAGAACAGGCTGTCTACTCGAACGGGGCCTTGGTGTTCATCTTCATCCTGAGGATTGAGGCCGAAGAAGAGACTGTCTGGAGAGTCTTGGGCCTAAAAATAGAGAAGTTAAAATATGCTGATCGTAAAATTATGCTATGAGCTTTAGGGTAATTGACTTACCATCTTGAAGCGGATCTCCTGCCTAGGACTTGGCAAACTGGATGGTCCAGCCTCATCTTGGGCATCGGCAGCAGTTGCCGATGACTGAGCCTCTGCCGGGGAAGCAGTCGACGCCGTTGGTGCTGGTGGTGTTGTCGCCGGTGCCGCTTCCGATGTAGTGGCTGGTTCGTGTGGCGGCGACACCGCTCTCTCGTCGGGAATTTCGGCTAGTGGTGCCAATGCCGATGCCGCCTCTGTTGCTGCAGCGGGTGGAGTTGTCTCCTAATCAGGGACGTCGTCCATCGGGTGATCAGAGACAGGAGCTGACGAAGGTTCTGCCGATGACGTGCCGGTGGTTGGTGGTGCAACTGGAGCCGATGACAGTTCTGCTGGTGGCGCATCGGTAGTTGATGGTACAGTTGGAGCCGATGGCGAAGATGGGCTGGCCAGCCTCAAACGCCTTTTCTTCTTTGGCGCGGCAGCAGGAGATCCAGCCCGTTTCGACGAAGACTGGGGGGCACCGGCAACCGAACTTGGAGGTGCTTGTCTGCTGGAAGCCCGTTTCGATGAAGACTGGGGGGCATCGGCAACCGAACTTGGAGGTGCTTGTCTGCTGGAAGCAGCTGCTGATGACCACATTGCCTAAGAATATAAAACAAGTTATACAAAATAAAATGTTGCTGATAAAACAGTATGTAATCGGTACGGGTAAGGATGAGTTTACTGCATGAACCCACGTCAGGGCAGCAGCAGCGGTCGATGTAGCCTTGGCTTTTGCAGGTGTCGGTGTAGGTACCTGTTGAGGAGTAAAGACAGCTAGCGTAGGGGCTTTGTTGTCGATGAGTGATATGGGACCAATTATCCGAAGGTTGAAGGGCCTGCCACCGTTGCTCATCATGGGGATCGGATCATCGGCCTTTCAAGCGCAAAGAGGTTAGGAATGCATTGGGATAAAGACTTACTGCGTCATCAGGGATGATGTGATCGGCGTCAATCATGTGCCGATAATAGTGCGATGACTTGGCAAATAGCTGACACCTCCATTCTTGCCACCAAGACTTGTACTCATTTGTGATGAAGGAGGTTGGTGACCAGGAGGACAGGTCAATATCTGATATATCGGCATCGGGAGGAAGATTGACGACCTTGTTCCAGTCTAGAGCACTGGAAATTGTCTGCCTGGGCTTCACTACTTTGGAGTAGCAGTGTTTAACCGGCAGTTGGCCAAATGCCAGTTGTCTCGCCGCTGCCGATGGGTAGTAGAACTCATAAGATGGAGGGGCATTCTTCCCAGATCCGAAGATGTTCACTGGAATAGCTCGGGGAGTGATGCTGGCCTTCATGATTACTTGGTTCTCAGGCACGTTCCCATCGGTAAGGTTGAATAGCAGCGGGAACTGATTGTTTTCATCGACATATGGCCACCAGAGCCGTTCCGTGGAGGAAAGTCCATTATAAAACTTCTGAAAAAATGCGCCGAACTGCTCTGTATCGGCATCGGTCCCTGGCAGCACTATGATAGCCTCTCCAAAATTGAGTGGAGGACGAGTTGCCGATTCATCATCCCCATACTGGTAATCTTCCGATATGTCCCTCGGGAATTGTTGGGCAAGCAGGTCAAAATAAAGGGCCTTGTGCATATGTGCGTTCAGCCACATGTTGACAAACCACCAGGGACCCCCAAGATTGCCGATGGGTTCGCCTAGCAGTAACTTCTGGGATACCTGATGTAGAAGGCGGTATACCGATCCAAGAAGATATCTGCCTAAGGGAAGTCTTGTCCCATCGGCAAGTAGCTTGGCTGCTGGAAGATGCATAATGGTCGGACCGACTGCTCTACCGCAGAAAATGAATTTTTCCAGCCACATATTCAGAAACGTGGCGTGCTCCCGCTGGTTTACCGATCTTGACTTCTGGTATTCGTGGATGTAGCCTGTCCAGCCGCCGATGTTCCGGGTGTTCACCTTGTACTCAGCCTTTCTGTTGAACAGAGTAAAGGTATCGGCAGAGGAGACGTCCAAGCCTGTCAACATATGGACATCGGCAAGGGTAGGGGTGGCTGGTCCGTGTCGGAAAAGGAAGGCATTCATGGTGTCCGACCAGAAATAGGAGGCAGCCATCAGCATGTTCTCATTCTTCTCCATATCGGCAATGGAGAGCCTGATGCATTAGTCCAAGTTGCGCTCTTGCCAGTAGACTTGCTGTGCCCTAGCTACTCTGAGGTACCAGTTCTTCCACCCCTTGGTAGGCTTGGGCCATGACCGAAAAGCATCCTTCCACAGTCCTAGGCCGAAACACTCAGATCTGAAGGGTACCCGGTTGGTTTCTGCATTGATTATGAAGGTGGGATCTGGATTGCCCATGGGGCCTAGGCAGCTGAAGTTGGATTGGGCGAGAGGGATCACTACCTTGTTATACAGTTCCTAGGGTTTGAAGAAAAGAAAAGAGAGGATCAGAAAAGGAACGGGGAAAATGCTAGATTCGTACGGAGAAGAATTGGCAGGAGGTTGGATTAGGGAGAGAAGAAGACTTTACCTTGGGGATGTCGACTTGGATCTCGAAGGTAACGGCTACAGCAACGGCTACAGTAGAGAGAATTTTGGCACGTAATATTATACGCTCCGAAACTGGGGGGCATGTGTTGACACCGTTTTTCAGCACGTGTCAAATGAGCTAAGGCTTGACTGGTCAACGACTGTTCTCCATCGGCATCGGGAAATCGTGAGCCAGTATTGCCGATGGGAATGTGCTGCAGGAAGACTAAGTGTGTTGCCGATGGAGGCTGGATGGTCCTTGTCGATAAGGTTAATTGGTGAAGTTAGGTCACCTGGGCTGTAAAACTGCTGTTGGCGATTGCCGATGAGGAGACATTGCCGATTGCCGATGAGGAGACATTACCGATTGCCGATTGCTAATAGGGACTGATTGGTGAAGACAGTTACCAGCACAAGTGGCCGATCGAAAAATATTGCCAATGCTGATAGGCATAGGATGCCGATGAGTACAGGGTGACTTAGCGCTTGATGTCAGCAGAAGGCCGCCGGTGGTCAAAGAAGGAAGTCGCGGATTGAAGGGATCTGCCGATGGAAAGTTTCCATCGAAGGGAAGACATAAGGAAACTGGTGATTTTATACCAGTGTTATTATAGCAGTTTGAGTCCGACTCTTGCACGAGTCGTTTGTTTTCCTTTAAAATAGGTGTATTTGTTTAGGAAAATAATATTATTGTTTTAGATCCGACTCCTACGCGAGTCAGTTTCCTTAAAGTTAGGAGTTTGTTTTAGGAAGGATACGAGTCGTGTCTTTGTACAACTCTCCATGTGGGAGTATAAATATGTGCCCGAGGGCTATGTGTATAACAATCAATCCAATATCAAACAAACCAATTTTACTCTTACTCTACTTTTTATGCAATTTACCCTTTTTGCATTAGTTTTAGCTTATCAACGAGTGCTTCAAGCTTTGACGGGCTACATCACCTTGATCTCCGTCAAATCCTTGCAAGTTCCGCGTGGGAGTACCTCTGAGCTTTGGCATCCGGGCGCATCGCTGTTGCCTCGTTCAGCTATGCTCTAGTTATCCTGATCAAGCCTCAATCCCAGCATCCGGGCGCATCACCGTTGTCTGGATTGGATCTTGTTCTAGTTATCGTCCTTGTCGATTAACTGGTCAAATCGACTGGCACGCCTCCGGATATCGAATTTCGGGTATAAGCCCGAGGTGTTCGCAGATCCTGATGCTTTTTGTGTCAACAACAACAGCGATGAAGACCGGCCTCCCACGCCGGAACCACCAGGCCCCTTGGTGTTCATTCGCCACATCCGGCACACGCCGTTCTCGCACCCTTTTCAACAAGCAACCAACGTCGTCCGGTACTCCGGGGAAACGAACCCCGGGCTCTGGCTCGACGACTACCGCCTTGCCTGTCAGGCCGACGGCGCGGACGATGACGACTCCAGCATCCGCAACCTACCCTTTCATCTTTCGGACTCAACCCGCACGTGGCTCGAGCATCTGCCACCCAACACAATCGATGGGTGGGAGTCTCTGCGACAGTCCTTTGTCGGGAATTTCCAAGGCACCTACACGCGCCCAGGCAACCCCTGGGACCTCCGCAGCTACAGACAGAAGGCGAACGTGTCCCTCTGGGAGTACATCCATCGCTTCTCTCAGCAGTGCACAAGGCTCCCAACGGCGGCCGACGCAGACGTGGTCGGGGCCTTCCTCGCAGGCACAACCTACAAAAAGTTGGTCCACGAGCTGGGCCGTAGCAACCCTCGCACCACCGAATGACTCCTCGACATCGCCATGAGCTACGCATCGGGAGAAGAGGCGGTCGGTGCAATATTACACCCCAACAAGGGAAAGGGCAAGGAAGTCGAGACCGCCGGCAAAGGTGGCTCGAACTGCGTCCAGAATAGGAACAAGAAGAAGGGCAAGACGCAGCGTGGCGGCGGCGACAACCTTGTCGCAGCGGCAGACCGCAAGCCTCCCCGTCCCCAGGGCGGGAAGAAGGTGGGAAAGTTCGACGACATGCTTACAAAGCTGTGCCCATACCACAATGGGCCAGTCAAGCACTGTCTCCAGCAGTGCGACATGATGGCCAGGTACTTCAAGGCTGTCCTTGACAAGGACAAGCTGAAGGGATCATAAGGCCAGGATGGGGACGGGGAGATTCATACCCCACGTCAACAAGTGCCTCATGATCTTTGGAGGCACAGAGGCCTAGCTGCATGTGTCGGCAGAAGAAGGAGCGGCGCGAGGTCTTCGCAGTCGCCCCAACAACGCCGGCATACCTCGACTGGTCGGAATCCGACATCATGTTCGGTCGAGATGACCATCCGAGTCACATTCCCCACCCGGGTCGTTATCCACTCGTCATGGACCCGATCATAGGGAGCGTATGCTTCACCAAAGTACTGATGGATGGGGGCAGCAGCCTCCACATCATGTACTACAACGCTTTCGAGGCCCTCGGCCTACGTAAGGAAAAGCTTCGATCCTCGGGGGCTCCCTTTCAGGGGATCATTCCTGGCAGACAAATGGTACCCCTGGGGAAGATCGACCTGCCTGTCACGTTTGGAGAACCAGACAAATTCCGGACCGAGTACCTCACCTTCGAGGTCGTGGCTTACCGTGGAACTTACCACACTGTTTTGGGAAGGCCGTGCTATGCAAACTTCATGACCGTCACAAACTACACATACCTCAAGCTCAAGATGCCGGGGCTGTGCGGCATCATTACGGTCTCCTCCGACGTCAAGGTGGCGTACCAATGCAAGGTGGACTGTTGTGAGAACGCCATGGCCGAGGTGCGCAGCGAGGATCTGGTGGCGGCGATCGAAGCCGCTGACAAGATGGACGTCGACCCCTAGAGCACGAGGAGCTTGGACGTCCACGGCACCAACAGCTATGTCACTTTTCTACTATTTTCTAGTATACCTATCACCATGTACATATGCATGTAGTCCTTAAGAGCAAAAAGTTCGAGGAATAAAAATGCGGGAACCCTCGGACCGACCGCTTAGCAAGGTGCACTCTCGGCACGCGCCAGAACACACCTCGCTCGGGGGCTGGGAAGGGGGTAACCCCCTGTCTTTCACTCCAAAAAACTTTTTCATTCAAAAACCGTATTCGCCGATCTGCTAAGCGAAAGTCGGATTTCCCGCACCAAGAGAAGAGATCTCACCGGACCATGCCAAAGGGCCGCGAGGTACTCTGGCTCTCCGGAGCCAAGTGCCTCCGCCCAGCTGCCCGTCCGAACAGATCAAAACTCTTCCACAGAAAATCGGGCAAGTAGCCCAGGCAAAAAGTAAATACAAAAACCAACAAGCAAACAAATGTAGAACAAGCTCACTAAGGAGCTATCAGAGTTGTCCAAAGCCCCCTTGGGGGCACATCACAGGATAACTTAAATTGTTTGTTACAAGGGCCCTCGACCCTGATCTCTGACCACGCAGGGTCACTCCTCTGGCGGCGGGAATACCTCATCGTCAAGCTTGGTGGCCAGGACCGCCGCTGGCTCCTCCGCATCGGCCTCAATCCGGTTGAGCAAATCCTCCAGGGCGTCCAGGGGATAGCCCTCGCTGACGAGCGCAGGAGTCAATGTGTCGTAGAGGGAGGCGGCGATCACCATCGTGCGGTGGACTCTGATGCGCAGGGCCTCCCAGATCCGTGCCTGGCCCCGCTCCCACAGCAGGTCGAGACGAGTTCTTGCTGCTACCGGGCCACCCTCGATGGCTTGCACACTGAAGAGGTTGCACAGCTCGTGCACGGCCTCGCGCAGCGCCTGCGCCTCCTGTGCACCGGCTTGCAACCCTGGAGTTGAAAAAAATAGGGCATCAACCTCTAAAAACAAACTACCTACAATGTCAAGGAAAACGAGTAGATGAAGGAAATGTACCTGCGTTTTCTTCCTCCAGGCCGTTGACTGCTGCACGGAACTGCGAGATGACCGTCGTCAATTCGCCCACCTGGGCGGAGAACTCCAGGATCCCCCGGTCAGCATCGACACTACGCTCACGCGCCCTGTTAGTCAAGTCCTCAAGGCGGGTCACGGCGGCATCATGCTCTCAACCGTTGACGTCGCGCTGACACCGCATGGTGTTACGCTCCTCCTCCATTGAGTCCAGCGCTGAGACAGCTCGACGTCGCCCCTCGGTTTCGGCGTCGCGCTCATCCGTCAAGCGTCCCATCTCAGCTTGACACGCTGAGCGTTCATCCGCCAACATCTGACGAACCGCCTCCACGTCAGCACGGGCCGCGTTCCGCTCTTGCTCCTCTCGCGCGACGTCGCTGGCAGTCCGCAACACTAATGCCTGGGCATCCACCGCACTCGACTCCGAAGCGACCAACTGCTCCTCTAGCTCCGTTACGCAGCGGCGAGCTGCGACGAGGTCCTCACCCACGGCGGCTTCCCCGACGGGCGTCCACGTCCAAGGAGCCCACCAGCTGGCCTTTCGACGGAGGAACTCCGACTTCTCGACGCTAGTCGCCATCAGGATCTACAGAAAGAAGGAAATTAGGAATTCGATAAGTAGGAACAAACAACATCCGCGAACAAAACTATCGCTCACATTGCCATGATGCGAGAAGTCTTCGGAGAATGACACTATTGACACAAAAAGCGTCAGATCCGTGAACACCTCGGGCTATTACCCAAAGCTCGATGTCGAGGGCGTGCCAGTCGATTTGACCAATCAATCGACAAGGATGATAACTATGACAAACTGAACGAGACGACAGCGATGCGCCCGGACGCCAAGGCTCAGATTGATCACGGATAACTTAGAGCAGAGCTAGACGAGGCAAACAGCGATGCGCCCGGATTGCCAAAGCCTAGAGGTACTCCCACACGGAACTAACAAGGACTTTGACGGAGATCAAGGTGATGCAGGCCGTCGAAAGCTTGAAGAACTCGTTGATAACTACAACTAATGCATAAGAAGGTAAATTGCGATAAAAGTAGGATAAAAAGTAGAATTGTTTTGTTTTGAATTGGATTGATTGATTTTTCATAGCCCTCGGGCTCATATTTATACTCCCGCATGGAGAGTTGTACAAAGACACGATACGTATCCTTCCTAAAACAAACTCCTACTTTAAAGGAAACTGACTCCCGCAGGAGCCGGATAATAATATTTATTCCCTAAACAGACACACCTATTTTAAAGGAAAATAAGCGACCCATGCAAGAGTCGGACTCAAACTACTATAATAATACTGGCACAGAACACCAGTTTCCTTACACTTCTTCTCGATGGAAACTTTCCATTGGCAGATCCCTGCAACTTCCTCCTCTAGCCACCTGTAGTCCTCTGCTGCCACCAAGTGCTAAATCACACCCATCGGCATCGGCAATACTTTCCCGATCGGCAACCAGCAATAAACCTTCATCGGTTATCGGCAGCATCTTCTTCGTCGGTAATCGGCAACGAGCCCTCATCGGCAATCGGCAGCCAGCCTTCATTGGTAATCGGCAACTAGCTTTCATCGGCAATCGACAATGATTCTTCATCGGCAACCACCAATCAACCTCTGTCGGCAAAAATCACTCAGCCTTTATCGGTAACATACTTGGCCTTCTGTAGCACTCTCCCATCGGCCATATCAGCTCATACTTTACCGATGCCGATGGAGAATAGTCACCAGCCAATCAAGCTTCGATCCATTTGACACGTCGAAAAATGGTGTCAACACATGCCCCCTAGTTTCGGAGCGTATAACTTTACGTGCCGAAATTCTCTCCACTGTAGCCGTTACCCCAGAGATAGACGTACGGTTTCCTCGATCCCGCGTGTGGAACTGCAATTTAATAATAAAATCCCTCGATTGTAGCACGAACAGTTACAGACCACCTCGATCACCGCACGTATCTACCGCGGGCGCCTCCACATTCCTGCACGGTGTGAAACAGAACCCCAAAATGCCCCTGAGCAGGCTTATAAAAGTTACCGGGGTCCACACGACCTTTTACCCTGAGTTCACTTTTACTTTCGTTCCTTCGCCATCATCTTCAACCTCCAGCCATTCCGAAGAACACGAACTCGAGCAACAGTACTCCTGCATCCCGAGGACGAACCGCAAGCACTCCTACGACTCCGATGGCAATCCAAGCCGACATCCCCAAGGTGAGACCTATTTCCTTCCCAATCCAACCTTCTGCCAGTATTTTTCCCGCACAAAATCCAGATTTATCCCCATCCTTTCTGATTTTCCCTTTTCTTTCTTTCGAACTCCAGGAGCTGTACAACAAAGTAGTAATTCCACTTGCTGGTTCCACTTCTAGCTATTTAGGCCCCATGGGCAATCCAGACCCTAGTTACATAATCAACGCAGAAGAACCAACCGAATCCCCTTTAGATCTGAATGTTTCAGTTTAGGACTATGGAAGGATGCTTTCCGATCATGGCCCAAGCCCACTAAGGGGTGGAAAAATTGGTATCTCAGGGTTGCCAGGGCGCAACAAGTTTACTGGCAAGAGCGCAGCTTGGACCAATGTATCAGGCTTTCCATTGCCGATATGGAGAAGAATGAGAACATGTTGATAACTGCTTCTTACTTTTGGTCAGACACCTTGAATGCCTTCTTATTCCGACATGGACCAGCCACCCCACTCTTGCCGATGTTCACATGCTAACCGGCCTGGACATCTCCTCTGCCGACACCTTCACTTTATTCAATAGGAAAGCTGAGCACAGAGTAAATACCCGGAACATCGGCGGTTGGACGGGTTACATTCAGGAATACCAGAAGACGGGATCGGTAAATCAGAGAGAGCATGCCACTTTCCTGAACATGTGGCTAGACAAATTCATCTTCTGCGGTAAGGCAGTTGGACATACTACCATGTATCTTCCGGCAGCCGAGATGCTTGCCGATGGGATAAGACTTCCCTTGGGCAGATATCTTCTGGGATCGGTATATCGCCTCCTCCATCAAGTATCCCAGAAGTTACTGTTAGGTGAGCACATCGGCAATCTCGGAGTCCCCTGGTGGTTCATCAACATGTGGCTGAACGTACATATGCAGAAAGTGCTCCAATTTGACCTGTTCGCCCAACGCTTCCCGAGGGACATACCAAAAGACCACCAGTGTGGGGAAGAGGAATCGGCAACTCGTCCTCCACTCAACTTTGGAGAGGCCACTATTGTGCTGCCAGGAACCGATGCCGATGCAGAGCAATTCGGCCTCTTCTTTCAGAAGTTTTACAACGGAATTCCTGTCGCAGAACGACTCTGGTGGCCATATGCCGATGTAGATAACCAATTCCCACTGCTATTTAATCTTACCGATGGGAATGTACCTGAAAACCAAACGATGATGAAGGCTAGCATCACTCCTCGGGCTATCCCAGTGAACATATTTGGATCGGGAAAGAACGCCCCTCCGTCATTTGAATTTTACTACCCATCGGTAGCGGCAAGACAACTGGCATTCGGCCAACTGCCGATCAAGCTCTGTTACTCCAAGGTAGTGCAGCCTAGGCAAACATTCTCCAGTGCTCTGGATTGGAACAAAGTTGTCAGCCTTCCTGCCGATGCCGATGTATCGGACCTTGACTTATCCTCCTGGTTACCAACTTCTTTCATCACAAACGAGTACAAATCTTGGTGGCAAGAGTGGAGGTGTCAACTGTTCGCCAAGTCGTCGCACCATTATCGGCACATGATTGACGCCAATCATATCATCCCCGATGACGCAGTAAGTCTTCGTTCCGATGCATTCCTTATTTATTTTTACCATCGGTATTTAACCTTCTTGCGTGTAACAGGTTGATGACCCGATTCCTTCGATGAGCAAGAGTGGCAAGCCCTTCAAGCTTCGAATAATGAGTCCCGTATCGCTCATCGGCCATAAGGCTCCTTCGCTAGCTGCCTTCATCCCACGACAGGTACCCTCACCGACACCTGCAAAGGCCAAGGCTACATTGGCCGCTGCTGCTGCCCTGACGCGGGTGTTTGCAGTAAACTCATCTTCACTCACCGATTATATACTGTTTTAATCGGCAACATCTGCTTCGTGTAATTTGCATTGAATATTCTCAGGCCATGAGGTCGTCGGCAACTGCTCCAAGCAAACAAGTACCTCAAAGTTCGTCTGCCGATGCCCCCCAGTCCTCGTCTAAATGGGCTGGATCTCCTGCTGCTGCGCCAAGGAAGAAGAGACGTTTGAGGCTGGCCAGCCCATCTTCGTCATCGGCACGAGCTGAACTACCAACTGTCGGTATGTCATCGGCAGAAACTCCAACGGCTCCTGTTCCAGATCGGCCGATGGACGACACCGTTGGTCATGAAGCAACTCCACCCGCTGCAGAGGCAGAGGCAGTATTGGCATCGGCACCGTCAGCCGATGCTCCTGACGAAGAAACACCTTCAATGGGGGTGGAAGCGGCATCGGTATCGGCACCATTAACCGATGTCCCTGATGAGGCAACCGCACCCACGGTAGCGGCTAAAGCTACATCAGCGTCGGCGCCGTCAATCGAAGTTGCCGATGAGACAGCTCCATCCGTTGCAACGGCAAAGACAACATCGGCATCGATACCATCTGAAGATCCTGATGAGAGGACGACATTACCACCACAACCAAGTATCATGCCAGAAGCAACGCCAGTGATAACATCATCACCAACGGCGCCAATTGCTCCCCTAACAGAAGCTCATTCATCGGCAACCATTGTCGATGTCCAAGACGAGGCTGGGCCATCTAGAATGCCAAGTCCCGGGCAAGAAATCCGCTTTAAGATGGTAAGTTAGTTGCTTGAAAATTCTAGTATAATCCTTCGATCGGCATATTATAACCTTTCTGTTTCCAGGCCCAAGATTCTCCAGATAGCCTCTTCTCTTTCAGCCTCAATCCGCAGGGCGAAGATAGGCGCCAAGACCCCCTCCAAGCAGATAGTTTATTTTCCTTCTCAGTCGATATACCCGATGACGAGGAGGAAGAGAGCTCTGTCCCAGCTTTACCGGCAGAGATCAAGACCAAGCTTGAGGCACTGCTTTCTTTGCTACTACAAGAGACATCCCAGCTCATCCAAGACTCGTCGGCAGCAAGGATTGCTTTCAAAGATATCCAAAGTCATCTCCCTGCCGACGCAGCAGAAGTCCTTCTCCAGGCAGCCTCTATCGACATCAAACAGATTCAGTACCAGAGGCTCGCCTGTCGTATTGCCGATAGGGCCGCTCAAGCCAAGAGCGAAGAAGAGAAGCTTAAATATAAACACCTTGCCGATGAGAAGCACAGAAGCATCGGTCAAGCAAAAGCTTCCATCGGCAACCTGGACCAAGACATCTCTCGACTGTCGGCAAGGAAGGAGGAGCTATTGGCGGAGCTACACAAGGTCGAGGGAGATCTGACTGCAGCCAACCAACACAAAACTCAACTGTCTGATTCCATCAAGGTTCTGCAGCAAGAAAGGGACCAGCATGCCCGGCAAGCCATCTTGTGGAAGAAGAAGATCAAACCAGTTGGGGGCTCTGCCGATGCTGACGCCAAGGAGATGGACGAGATAGAACAGATTCGCTTGCATGCGATAGACCTTATTCATTCCTTACTGTAATGCATGCTGTATCGGCAAGAATGTAATCCGATACTTGATCTCGTCTTGTAATATAATATTTGCATGTTTTTACCGATGTATTACAATTCTTTCTCATCGGCATTCAAACGAACATGTCGTATGTCAACCCCTTTTGAGAATTTTCTGGCACGTATGCTTCGCTAGAGGTAGATTATCTTAGCCGATAGAAACTTGATTAGACAACCCCAGGCCTAGAACTCAATTCTGATCGGTAAAACCAATTCGACCCATCGCAAAGCATGCAACCTTAGGACGTGTGCAGCACATACTTAGTTATCATGCGCAAGCGCAGCAGAACCATTCTTACAAACCTCCCGACAATTAACGAATCTATCGGCAGTGCGGCGTTCCATACGCAAACTATCGGTAGGTGCCCAAAGTATAATAATTGGACTCGCCGGTTTGCCGAATACCACCCTCAAACTAACAGGTCTAAGATTGACTTCAATCAGACCATCGGTGAATCATCGTCGTCTGCCGATGGGCCTCTGTCCTTGCGCTTCGGCCTCCACCGCCTTTCTTCCGAGGGTTCTGCAGTGTCATACAGGTCGTCGCGGCGCTGGCGCTGAATCCTCCTCTTTTGGGTCTTAGTCAGCCCCTTTGGGCACCACGGAGGAAGCTTAGTCTTCCAGACAGGTTGGTGCTGCTTCCCACCGTTTGCATCGGCATTTCTTCCGATGTTGGGACCTCTGGAGGATACTTTTTCGTTGGGCACTTTAGCACTGGCCATCTCCTCCGGCTCCTCCTGGTCAACACGCCTGCCAAGTCGATCATGGGCACTGAGCTTGCCCCCCAGTCGGCTGTGCGCCGATCTGTCCTCTCTGAGCGGCCTGGCGTATCTGGGTGCCTGATCGTCAAAACAAGGTCTCTTACCCGACTGATCGGCAGCGTAATATCCGTTGCACTCCGGACAATTATCAGCGGTGGGCAGCTTGATGCCTTACTCCCAGCAATGAACAAAGAAAGGACACCTCCAGTGGTCCTTATGTCGAAGCCATTCCCGATGCTCTTCTTCTTCTCGCCGATACCGTTCCTCACGTAATTGCCGATGATACTGCCTTGGCTGTCTGTGCGTGATCACAACTCCAGGAGCCCTGTCGGCACTGCTACCCTCATCGACGACCTTCTTACCTCTTTTGTCATCGGCAAACTTCCCTACATCGTGCTCAGGTACTTGGTGACCAGGGTCTACCGATGAGTTCCTCCTGGCAGTTTCTGACGTCAGCACTCTGGTTTTTTTCGCTGACCTCCACCATATTGTTGGGGAACGGGTGCTGATCTATCTCCACCGATTCTTGGATTTTAGGACCTTCAAATTGGATCCGTCCAGAGTTAATTTCTAACTGCAACCGCCGCCTGAAGACTTTGCAGTCATTGGTACTGTGAGAATTTGCGTTGTGCCACTTGCAGTACCTGGTATCCTTGAGTTCCTTGGCCGATGGAATTACTTGATCGCGGGCTAGTTTAATCCGTCCTTCCCGAAGTATTAAGTCGAATACCCCATCGGCCTTCGTAACATCGAAGGTGAACTTTCCAGCCCTGTGCTGGCCGAGCATATAAGGCATTGGTTCTTCATCTTCCACCCATTCAGAAGTGCCGGTGTCTATTTCTTCATCTGACTCGGAGTTTTCTTGTTTAACAAAAAGCACTTTTCCGCTCCAAGTCTTCTCGAGTTTAAACAATTTAACATCTTGATCGGCGTCCGTGACATCGAAAGTGAATTTTTCTAATTCAGCGTCGCCGATACTTGGCTCTCCGTCCGAGTCTGAAGCCTCTACTTCTTTGGCCGAAAACACCTTCGTACCTGGATCTTGCCGATGCGCAGACTCATTTTCTAGTGGGATAGATGGACGTGCTCCTTCATGTTTCCATGGTGAGCAAGTCGGAGCAACTGATACATCGGCAGCATCAAGCATCGGCTGCCTAACCGATGAGCAATCCTGGACGCTTACTGTCTGAATAGATTGGTGCATCTCTCCGCGTCTTCGCATTAAGCGGGCCGAAACGCTCGGTTCATCGGCAGTAACAACCTGTTGAATACTGTGCATCGGTTGATTGACCGATGGGCCACTATGGATGTCCACTAGTTGTACTTCATATCCTTGTGGCGAGCAAATTGGGGCAGCTGATATATCAGTAACCCCAATCTGCTGAGTGTTGTACATCGGCTGATTAACCGATGAACAATCCTGGATGCCAACCGGCTGAGTATGCTGAACTATCTCTTCAGATCCTGTCATTGAAGCACTTGGGATGACCGGCGCATGCACAACACTAGTCATAACAACACCGTGCATCGGCTTTGCCGCCGATGGGTCTTGCACCATTGCTAGCTCGTGCCGTGGCATTACGTTTATTGCATTCATCGGTTGCCGTACCAACGTTCCATTGTGCGCCTTTTCCTGCGAGTATTGCAGCGTAGTATTTATCGGCTGATATACCGATACTTCATTCTGAAGATTCACCGGATGATACTGCAGGGTCCTTGCCACTTGGCGTCCAGGCTGTGCAACTTGTCGCTGAATCGGCGATTGACTAATCCAACCTACATTGTGTGTCATCGGCACATGACTTACCGATGGTTGACAACTAGTTGATTCCCGCAGCTCTTGCACATTTAGATGATAGCCTTGACTCGCGAATACCATAGGCTGGGCAGCTACCGCCGATGCAGACTGATTGACACTCGGTGTATTTTGCTGCACCGACCCAAGACTTGCCGATGGTTGGCAGCCAACTGATTCCTGCAACCCTTGTACTCTTGGATGATAGCTTTGATTTGTAGGTTCCAAGGGTTGAGCAGCTACGGCCGATACAGGTTGATTGACAATCGGCACGCCTTGTTGTATCGGCCAAGCGGTTGCCGGTGACTGATAGCCAGTTGAGGCTGGTTGAGCCACTACGGCCGATGTAGGCTGACTGACGCTCAACATGTTTGATTGCATCGGCCAAGCATTTGCCGATTTAGGCTGATTAACTATCAGCGCGTCTTGTTGCATCGGCCAAGTATTCGCTGATAACCAATAACCGGCGGGTGTTTGTTCTTGTTGTACCCTTGATTGATCACCTGGACTCACGGGTACCGCAGCTTGAGTAGCTATTGCCGATGCAGGTCGACTGACAGTTGGCGCACCTTGTTGCATCGGCCTACAAGTTGCCAATGGCTGATAGCCGGCTGATGCCTGCTGCTCTTGTGGCGCCGGACAATTAATAACATAGCTGCCTTGATTAGTAGGTGTCCCAGTTTGAAAAACCATTGCCGCCATGGGTTGACTCACAACTGTCGGGCTTCGTTGTATCGGCGAGTGGCCTGCCGATGGTTGAACGCATTGCACTCTAGGCATTGCCGTTTGTAGATTCCCTGTTGGCGACTGCATTATTGGAGAGGACGCAGTGTAATGCATCACTGGGACCATCGGCTGTGTAGACGTTGCCGATGCCATAGGAACTTCCCCTCCTACATGGTTGACTTGGACCAATCTGGAATCAGCAGATAGGCTTAGATGCATATCATACCTCCAACAATTGGCTGAAGTTGGCTGACTCTGGATGACAGGTCCGGACATTGCTGAGGCCGCCGGATTTGTATTCACTTGAGTAAAGCCCGCTGGGCTTGATCTCAGTGGCATGACCTCACCGGCAGATTGGTTCACGATTGGTGAAGACACCTCTGGAACCGTCGATGGGGTTGCAAAAGATGCCGATCCGAGTTGACGACGCTCTGGACCAACATAATATGGTGCCTGTCCCTTGAACGTTTACTTGACAGCATTGCATACAACATCAGACAGCACATTGGATTGGCTAATTAATGCATTATTGAATGCATAATTAACCATCTCTTGTATTTTACCAGGATCGGCGTTGAGAATGGTCTGCCGCGGCGATGGCGGATCTTGCTTCGGTATTGCTTCGCCGATCCCGTTTAGGCTGAAGGATCTAAGATACGAGCGCTTGTATTCCTCCATTGCCTGCTCCAGAGCCTGTTTCTGATGACCTGTCAGACCTGCTGTGGAGACTTCAATGACATTCCTTTGATTAACATCGGCGTGATCAGCCATGCCGGATGTGTAGATTTGTATAATCAGGTCCCACTAGGCGTGCCAAAAGAGGTGTTGACACAAAAAGCGTCAGATCCGTGAACACCTCGGGCTATTACCCAAAGCTCGATGTCGAGGGCGTGCCAGTCGATTTGACCAATCAATCAACAAGGATGATAACTATGACAAACTGAACGAGACGACAGCGATGCGCCCGGACGCCAAGGCTCAGATTGATCACGGATAACTTAGAGCAGAGCTAGACGAGGCAAACAGCGATGCGCCCGGATTGCCAAAGCCTAGAGGTACTCCCACACGGAACTAACAAGGACTTTGACGGAGATCAAGGTGATGCAGGCCGTCGAAAGCTTGAAGAACTCGTTGATAACTACAACTAATGCATAAGAAGGTAAATTGCGATAAAAGTAGGATAAAAAGTAGAATTGTTTTGTTTTGAATTGGATTGATTGATTTTTCATAGCCCTCGGGCTCATATTTATACTCCCGCATGGAGAGTTGTACAAAGACACGATACGTATCCTTCCTAAAACAAACTCCTACTTTAAAGGAAACTGACTCACGCAGGAGCCGGATAATAATATTTATTCCCTAAACAGACACACCTATTTTAAAGGAAAATAAGCGACCCATGCAAGAGTCGGACTCAAACTACTATAATAATACTGGCACAGAACACCAGTTTCCTTACACTTCTTCTCGATGCAAACTTTGCATCGGCAGATCCCTACAACTTCCTCCTCTAGCCACCTGTAGTCCTCTGCTGCCACCAAGTGCTAAATCACACCCATCGGCATCGGCAATACTTTCCCGATCGGCAACCAGCAATAAACCTTCATCGGTTATCGGCAGCATCTTCTTCGTCGGTAATCGGCAACGAGCCCTCATCGGCAATCGGCAGCCAGCCTTCATTGGTAATCGGCAACTAGCTTTCATCGGCAATCGACAATGATTCTTCATCGGCAACCACCAATCAACCTCTATCGGCAAAAATCACTCAGCCTTTATCGGTAACATACTTGGCCTTCTGTAGCACTCTCCCATCGGCCATATCAGCTCATACTTTACCGATGCCGATGGAGAATAGTCACCAGCCAATCAAGCTTAGATCCATTTGACACGTCGAAAAATGGTGTCAACAGACACGACGACCCTCTGGATTTGCTCCACGTACCGCCTGAGTCAGAAGCCAAGCTCCTGACGGGCACCCGCCACCCGATTCCAATGGTGAAGCTCGCGCCGGTCATCCGACGTGAACACAGGGGACCCCAGATTCCCCTGGTCAGCCTAGATGAGCTGATCGCCGTCCCCGAAGGCGCGACGGTCAGGACGGAGGTGACACAGGGCCCCGGGGGCATCTTCTCTCATAACCTCGGCCGCCTCGCCTGGCGAAGTCGCGCTGGACGGGGAGAAGACGGCCTTCGATGCCCGGGCAGCCGCCACCTCCCCTTCGGAGAAGGACGGGGGACTCACGGTGTCCCGGGCCAGCATGTTGGGAAGAAGGGGGCTGCTCACGGGATCCTCCTCACTCGCACCAGCCACCCTGTCCTCAGGCAGGGCGGTGACGATGTCGGCAACTGCATTCACCAGGTCGGCGCCGCCTCCGCCGACTACTCTCGTCACGGCCACCGCCGCGTCTTCCGGCGCCTCGGACGGCGGGGTCTCCTCAGCATCCACAACCATGGGCTCATCTAGGACGCCCTCCTCCCCGGAGTCGTCGACGACTATCACGACTGGGGGAGTATGCGGCGTAATAGCCTCAGGGCCGACGTTCGCGGGGGCTGGTGGCGTCCCTCCAACGATAGCGGAGTTGGTTGGGGTAGGTACGGTTTCGGTCTCGGCGGCGTTCGCCAGATCAACAACCGGGGAGGCGCCGATTTGCCCCCCTCGGCAGACGACACTCCCCGGCGCAATCTCTTCCATCCCGCATACGCAGAGCCGCCAGCGCGGCACTATCTCGCCCGCCGCTATTCCAGCTCCGTGCGCCTCAATGCCCTTTCGGCCTTCCTCCTCTTCCTCTGGACGGCATCCGCTCACTGCCGCACGTTCCGCTCCCTGTTCGCCGACCGCTGTGCCGGCAGAACGGGAAGGGGGGCGGCCACGTGACTCAACGACGAGCGGGGCCCCTATGGGAAAAGACCAAAGACTCGTGGGGCGTTACCGGCAAGAGAAGGCAACGCAAAAGAGAAAATAAACACCACGCCGTCGGCACTCACCAGATCGACGGACGCGGGATCCGGGCGCATCGGAGGGCAGCGCCCGATGTCGTCGGGGGTAAACCTGTTCCCCAGCAGTCCCCTCATAATCGTGACGGTGTGGTCGAAGCTCAACTCTTCGGCCGCCTTGGAGGTCCCCTCGCGCGGTGCTCCGGGCACCATGTCTTTCAGCGGGAGCCCCCACACCATGAGCGGGAGGACCCAACGCCGAAGGAACTACGTGACGACCCTCGCAAGGTTCAACCCATGGTTCCAGAGCTTGGTCAGGCTCTAAAGGTAGGGCTGTATCCTAGCGAGCTCGTGCGGGATCGGACCGTGATGCCAGCAGGGAGGCTCCTCCCCGAAGCGCAGGCCTGTGAAAACTGGGAGCGGCGCCTCGGGGTGGTTCCGGATGTAGAACCACTCCGAGTGCCACCCCCGGTTCGACGAAGTCGCTCGTGCTGGCATATAGGACGCCAAGTTGGAGAAGCGGAGGCTAAGCGCGCACCCTCCGCAGGACGCCACCGACCTCGCGCCGCCGCCGCCGGAGTTGACAAGGAACACCGTCGCCTTGAAGAAATTCTTCCACAACATCAAGTCTGGCTCCACCCCCAGCATTCCCTCCGACATGGCCGCAAAGGCCGCAAAGTTGAGAACAAAGTTGGGATTGAGGTTATGAAGCTCAATCCCGTAATGGTTGAAAACCCCCCGCAGGAAGCGAGTCGGAAGGGTCCCGAACCCGCACTCGTGGAACGGGAGGAAGGAAACCACGTACCCCTCAGGCGGTGCTGGGACGTCGACACCGGTGGGGACGATCCACTTGACGACACCGCCGGTGGAGTGCTTGGGGCGTAGTATCCCCTCTCGCACTAGCTCAAGCGCCCGCTCCTGAACGAGCGAGCACCGCTCTGAACTCCTTGAAGGTTGATCTCCAGCCATAGGTGGGTGCGCTCGGGGAAGGATCCGCATCGCGGCGGAAGGCGTGGCTAGGGCAGAAGCACGGCGGCACAAACCCTAGGTGCAAGTGGAGACAGCTCGAGTGGGGGAAGGAGGCGAAGAGGGCAAGCAGTACGAACGCGGGGGGATGATTATGCGGCACCCGGATATTTGTAGGAACCCGGAAGGCGGACCGTCGCCTCGTCAATTCTGCACGCCACGCCTTGGTCCCACCACCCAAGCCACATTAAATGCGGCCGCTCGGCCACATCGCTTCCACTGTTCACAGGAATATCGGAAACTGCACGTGCTACGGCAGGTAACTGTTCCCGTTCGCCTTTTCCCCTCGTTCCGATTCGTATCCTGTGTCCATCATCATTACAGGATCTACCCCGGGCCTACCACGCCGCGCACATAGATTTCACTCATGCGTCCCTAGCGAAGGCACGCGCCTCCTGAGCGCGAGCGCGTCACGGGAGAACCCCCGACACGACCGACTCACAAAGGTCGGAGGGGCGCGCACGTGGCGCAACGAGCGGCGACGGCCCATGGGCCCAGGTAAGCCAACGGGATAAGGGCTATAGACGCCGTGACGACCCACAACAGTCCAGAGATACGAAGGAAGACCCACCAGGGTTCGAAACGGCCGTCTCAGGACAATAGAGCGAGGGGCGAACAGGGAATGGACATGCTAGCAGTCATTAGCCTGGCAATCGGATGCCAAGGTCATTCCCAGATTTCGTATTTGAGTCCATCTCTATGGATGATTGGTTCATGGTATTCCTATCGAAGGAAGGCAGCAGGCCCCCGGGACCCATCGAACGGACCCGACTACTAAATGAAACCGATTTGGGGTGAGCCACGACTTTGGCCGCAAGCCAGGACCCTAGCCAACGGGAACCGAGCACCCCACTCAAATTTGCCCGATAGTAACTCGATGAGCGGCCATGGTTCGTCCGCTTCGAGGATAGCATGGTTTGGCTCATATTCTCGCTTCTCGCGGAGGGATGCGTGGGGAACGAATAAAAAAGACGACACAGAACCGAGACGATTTTCTTTACACCGAGTAAAGACTCGGGGGCTGGCGTCGCACCAGGGGGCAAGCCTCACGCATCGGAGGTCCATACAGGTAAGCACAAACACCCTCTCTAGGGATACATGCTCTCTAAGAGCATAAGGGATAAGGCCAAATCATCAGACACCAAAAACACAAAAAAATTGAACTGAAGGGAAATCCCAGGCCAACAGGCCAAAAACTAAGGGTGCCCGCGGGGCACCCACATTAGCTATCACGCCACCGACCGACGCAGCCGTATATCAAGGTCAGGTAACCCAGCCACGAGACCCGAGAAACATCTGCCTGATATACAAGATCACGTCGGACGGCGGCGTCATGGCCCATGGGTTACTTCGGTCAGGCGTGCTGCGGCTGCGGGAGAGCATCCGCCGCCTCGTCCTCAGAAAGCCCCGGGCCGCGCTCCCCCTCCGGAGTTAGTTGGGCACTTTACAGCTAAGTCGCCCCAGCTGCTACATGATCAAGGACTCCGCCGTCAGCACCGAGCCCGCCATGCTTGGGCAGCTCCGAGCCGCCAGCCACGCTAATGGCGGCAGCGCCATCAACCAACAGCCGAGGATGCGTCATCACCGGGGGTCACGCAGGCGAACTGCTGCGAATTTCCCAGTAGGCACATCCTTGGCTGACCTCGGGAGAGGGACAACACGTCATCAACTCCCCCGGTGCAAGGGGCAGGGGCCATTCTGCAAAAGGGATGGATCCTACGCCCTTCATCCCAGGAAGCGATCCGTGCAGGGGGTGGTCACAACCTTCCACTCCACCAGTGGTTAGGATAAGGGGGAGCTATGCGCATCTCGCAGAGCTTCCTCTCAATCCTGCCAAAGAGCGAAAGGGGACATACACACCCCCAACGCAAAACTTCCTCTGAACCCAGTGCTACTCTCAAAATGCCACCCGCCAAGGCAGCTCAAGGGACTCTCCGGCGAGACCTCGGAGGAAGAATCTAGGGCAGGCCATACTGTGAGGATGTGAATTTCTCCGTAGGCGACCGCCATTATTTATAGCCCGCCAGGGCATCCACGTGGCGGCAGTCCCGTGGGACTACAACGTCCACCTCCCAACCACGCTGCACTATACCAAAGCACCCACTTCGACAGGGTGCAGCGGGGCCATAAATGGCCAAACAAAAGGCGGGCTCAGGGCGTGCCGTTCGGAATCTTGACCACAGAGCGAGCGGTGCCCTGGTACCGCACCTCAAATGGAAAAGACACGACACACACCCACTTTCGGGCTGCAGGGAGAGGGGGCGCAGTCAGACCCCAGAATCCGACAAACATGTCTTCGACCAGTCAATCGACCGTACAGGCCGAAAGGACAACATGACGCAGGGCCGACTCGTCGTCTCAAGACGCGCCGGCCCGAGGCCAACAGTGCAGCCTGCGCCAGGGCTGGTGTGCGACTAGGGCTCTGGCACTGATGTACGGAGCAGTCTGCTCCCTCCCCGCCTCGTGAATGAAATGAAAGGCCAAGCACTATACAAGACTTCTGAATAAGCCCTTAGGAGGAAAAATCTCCCTCCTAAAGCCTCGGGGGCTACACCCAGCGGGTGCACTCGCGCGCACCCACTGAAATCCACAAAATCTAACCAAACCACCATAATCGCTCTCGGAAGCCTCCGGTGTAGTCCTTGACTACATCGAAGGCTTGGGGGCTACTGTCGGATACCTAGAAATAGGGTACCCAATTTACCAGACTCCACAAAAACAAAATTACCATCAGAAGCTCTTCTGCCTCGCTCGACCCAATGTGGCGTCATCCGAGACGTCATCAACCCATGGGGGCTCCTCCGCCTCGCCCGAACCAAGGTGGCGTCATCGACCCTCGGGGGCTCCTCCGCCTCGCCCGAGTCAAGGTGGCGTCATCCGAGACGTCATCAATCCCCGGGGGCTCCTCTGCCCCGCCCGAGCCGAGGTGGTGTGAACCCTCGGGGGCTCTTTCGCCTCGCCCGAGCCAAGGTGGTGACGCCCGTGACGTCATCTACCCTCGGGGGCTCTTCCGCCCCGTCCAAGCCCTACAAACGTCATCCGTGACATCCCTTGCCCCCGGAGATCTCACCGCCATCCACAGCCTAGGGTGCCCTAGCCCATATAGTCAAAAGGCCCACAGTCTCCTCCGTCCTCAGGCATGGGTCTTAAGGCATGAGTCGCCATGCCGACCTCTGTTCACCCTACGGTACAAGGTCCTGTGCTGCCTAACCGATGACTTTTGCGCGTTACATCCACGCCATGTCTCCGACCTACACCCGAACAGGGATTAGGGCATCATCAGCCCTGTACGACGGAACACGGGGGTGCCTGATCCTGTGTGGCAGACCCCGCCCATGCCTTGAAAAGGGAACAACAGGGTTCCCGGTCACAAGGTGCATGGCTACAACACAACAAGGATGAACAGGACTCGGACATGTGTCTACTGGCACAATCTTCCTCGGGAAGGAAGACATGATGAAGACAAAGCCCTCCCTCGGCAGCAGCCCAAGTCGAGCCCACGATCACTCCCCCTCTCTCTCTACTGTACTCCTCCATCTCTCCCTACGTATAAAGGGAGGGAATGGACCCCCAATCTAACTCACTCGACATTCCAACACTCATTCTTACACACTCAAACTCGCATACACGTGAGCACACACCAGAACCAAGAACCTCACACGCACGAGACCTAGGAACCGCCTTCCCTCTCTCACCAAAGCTTGTAGCTCCCCTCTACGAGCTCTCCGTGCTCGGTAATACAAACCCGCAACACCTGGACGTAGGGCATTCGTGCCTGAACCAGTATAAACCTCTGTGTTCTCCGAGCGTAACCATCTGAACTCCAATACGCTTAGAAATTTACTCGTTGGCTGTCTAGACCCCGCCATTTTAGACACCGACACTAAAGGAATGCAACACCATGAACAAAGATTCAAACCGATAACTAGCCAAATCGAGCTTGTACGAGATTAAACAATGCAGCCGTGTAAACGAGACATGAGAAAACGGAGGTTGATCTAGTCGATACAACCTTGTTTGTCGAAGGTTTCACCGAGATCTATTCTACTCCTACTCCTAAGGTTTGACCATGGAAAAAAAGGGTTTGTATTGATTTTTAGATGTCCTTTACAATGATTTAGGCTTTGTTATTTATAGACTATAGCATAACTCATAGTCCAACACAACTACTAAATGAAAATAAGGAAATAAAAGATAACTTGAGCTCCATTCTTTCCTTTCAACAGAGCCCGACGTGCATATCTCGTTGTAACGGACATATAGCCTTCCCTTTCACGACTTGTCCTCGGTTTGTTACGTTAGTCGATCATCCGAGCCCACCCAAACAACTGTCTGAGTTTGTCATCAGGACCCACCTATATGTACCTGGACATGCCAAAATATGGTGTCAACACATGCTCCCAATTTTGGGATCAAATGTTTTTATTCCAAAATTTTTTCGTAGAAATCCCAAAGGTCGTGCCACCACTCGATCGCCTTCTACAAAAATATCTCATTACTGTTGGAATTTGAAAAGGTCGGCGCTTCAATTTCCGCATTAATCTATTCGCTACAGCGTACCCTTGGGGCGCCTCCTCATATTTGTTGACATTTCTTAACGACATCACCAAGAACATAGTTCTTAGCAATGACGCCAAAAATGCATGGTATGTAATTAACTTGCCTTTAGCAACTAGCCACTTATATTTTACCTTATACTCCTAAGCATGGAACTAGGTTGTCATCCCTAATTATAGAGCTAGGAATATTTTATGGTATTTATGAAATATTATATTTTATGCATGACTAGGCAGAAATAAATAATGATAGATATGAAATTATAAAGAATAAATGATTCTACAAGCGGACAGATTAAATATACCATTGTAGCATTTTACCTAGAGTATTACTAGGTTGTCATTTATATTCTACCACTGGGAAGGTCTAGTCAAACTGATAATCTATAGTATTGATAACGAACATATGAAATGAATGAAGGGATTTAACCATCAGTGATCTCTACTCTTAAACAGGGGTAAGTCAAATGATAAATATATATGATAAGGGTAAATAGATCAGTCATCGTAATAATAATAAGAAGAATAAAGTTTTCTAGAGCATTCTAGTCACGACACAAGCGTCGTCCAATACAAGTAATAAAGAAATAACTCCTAAGTATTCTAGCTACTGTCAAAGATACGCTAGTTAGTGCAAATACATCTAGCAATCATTGTTAAGTAATACTACCAATGTTCCCAACCATAATGGGGCCATGAACAGGATGAGTTGAGTTCAGAAACCTTAGATATAACAAGATATCCTCAACTTGACAATTTCTCCCTACCAAACCACCGCATGAGAGAGGCCTACAAAGGACTCAATGGACCTATGACATCCACATCTCTACATCGTTAGAGTTTCATGTCTCGCTATCTTGATCTTTTAGTGTTTTATGTTCTAAAGGCGATGCATATCGCATCGGCTATCATCAGCCTTCTGTTGGTCATTTTTGTGTTGGAGGTGATACATTTTATATCGGCTATCTCAATGTCCAATCTGATCGACTACAACGTATCTACCCATATTCTAGGATAATACTTCTTAAAACATTTTCCATTAAGTGCTCTAAAGAACTCTTCTCCTTCCAATGTTTCATAAAAGTAAGCATTACTAGGGGCACTCCTTATAGTTCGATAAGGTCCTTCCCAGTTTGGTGACCATTTGTTGTATTTGTTGTCCATAGTTCCAATTGGAAAAATAACTTGGCAAACCAAATCACCTTCACTGAACCTCTTTTCTCTTACCCTCTGATCATAGTACCTGGCAATCCTGAGTTTGTGAGCCTCAATATTCTCTAGGGATTTTAGCCGATTCAAACTTAAATCGTCAAGATTATCCATCATAAGGTTTTTATAATCACCGACTTCCAAATCATCATGTTGCAACACTCTTCGAGATCCAATATTGATTTCCCAGGGCAACACAGTTTCATGTCCATAGACCAGCTCATAGGGTGAACATTTAGTCGATCCATGACAAGCCATCCTATAAGACCAGAGAGTTTAACTGAGCACCACATGCCACTTTTTAGGATGCTCCCTAATCTTATTCTTTATTATCTTGATTAATATTTGATTGGATGCTTCTTCTTGTCCATTAGCTTGGGCATAATATGGAGATGCATTAATCAACTTGAAACATATACTAGTAGTAAAATCTTTAAACTCCTTGGATATAAACATTTTCCCCTAATCAGTTGTAATGGATTGAGGGATACCGAATCTATAAATGATATGTTCCTTGGTAAACTCAGACACATTAGCCGATGTGGATTCGTTTAAAGGGATAGCTTTGACCCATTTAGTGAAATAATCTGTTGCCACTAATACAAATTTATGTCCCTTGCTAGATGATGTAAATACTTGACCAATCAAATCTACCCCCTTCCTCTGATTGGCCATGGTTTCATAATTGGATTCATAGCCGATGCTGGAGATTTCTCGACATTACCAAACTTCTGGATGATCGACAATATTGGTGTGGCTAGACGGGGGTGAATAGGCTAAATAAAATTTCTACAAATTGCTAGAGCCAAGAGTTAGTGAATAATAAAGTGAAGCTTTTTGATCTATCTCTACTTAAGAGTGCAAGCCACCTATCCAAACAATTCTAGTATTCCATATCTACAAGGGTCATCATGCAACAATATTGGTGATGCTCGTACAAAAGGAGTCTCAATTGTTTGTCCTTTCAACTTTGTATGTTCAAAACTACCCTTAACTTTACATCACTGCACATATATGGCCTAATTTGCAATATAATAACTTACCTTTTCTTTATAGGTTCAAATGATTAATGGTTGAATTCCCACATCGATGTGTACAAAGACTGGATGAAAGAAGAAGGAGAAGAAGAAGAAGCAATGACCTTTATGAATTCTAGCTAGTTCTTGAATTTTTCTGTCTAGTATGGACTATTTGTGTTTGCTCTCTAGAGCCATATATTGTTATGTACATATACAATGATTTGATCTGAACAAGCACAATGTTTGAAACCATCCTATGTTATGTGGATCTTGCTATGATCATTGAAGTTTATGGTTTATGTGACTTTGCAAAGTGCCAGGTTTGTGTGATTATATAATAATCAATGTGCCATATATATAGGTGAAATTAATAATTGTTTCATATTCTGAATATGTTACAATAGATATAAATATGTGTTACAAATTATGTGTTCCTTTGTTTCATATTGTGCTCTACCATAAGAATATGTTGCAATAGATGTAAATAAGTGTTACAACATGTGTTCCTTTGTTCCATATTGTGTCTACCATAATGTAGAAGTGTTACTAGAACTAACAAAGTGTTACAGTGAATAATGATTGTAGCACTTGACAAGTGTTCTAAAATATAAAGAAATGTGTTACAAACTATGTGTCCTATCATAATGTGAAGTGTTACTAAAGAAAAAGAAAAGTGTTACAACAAAAATCATTGTAACACTAAACAAATGATCCTATAGACAATTAAATGTGTTACAATAAACCAGTCTATAGTAACATGGCCTATTGGAACACAAACAAAAATGTGTTACTAACAGAGCTAGTAACACTTTTTTCTACATATAGTAACACAAGTCGGTGTTACTATATCCCTGCCCTGTAGTAGTGTGCGTGGCAAGTGTTTACCTAAGTTTGTGACCAATCCCACAAATAGTTGTGGTATTACCCTAGAGGTTGAAAGGCCCTAAATGGCAAGACGAGGGTGAATAGGTGAGAGTCCCCATGTGTTTTGGTTTTGAGTAATTGATGAAACCCACCTAAGTACTAACCTTGATCTCTAAGTGTGAATCATGAGATACCATGTGATGGAGCAAGGTGAATCAAGTGTGGATGGCACAAGCTCTAGCATGGTGGTGGAAAGGAAAATGGTGTGAAGGCAAAGGTGATTGCTAGGAACCATTTTCGGTTTGGTGATCAAGACATCATAGAGGATGTGATCACATTTAGGATAGATAGCCGTACTATCAAGGAGGGAGCTCTTAAGTATGATTATGGTTATCATGTGCCACTAGGTTAATATGCATTGCCAATTAGCGCGTGAACCTCCAAGTGGGTGTATCGCTACAACGAGGACTAGCTTGTTGGTAAACAAGTGTACCTCGATAAAAAATATTGTGTCTCATTGTCTCTCTACGGAGGATTCATCTTGTGATTGATTGGTTATCTATTGGATTATCTCATCACATTGGTATAACCATTCTATCTCTAGCTTTGCATTACATTCTTTACATTCTTACAAAGTAGAGCCTCTAGCTTAGCTTGTGTAGCTTAGTCTAGTTGTACTAGTGATCTAGCTCTTGTGTGTGACTTAGTTCATATCTTGCTAGTAACTAGAATTGGTAGGTGGCTTGCCTAACCTTAGAGCTAAAGAAAACTTGCTTATCGCCGTGTTTTATTCTATCAAGTTTGCTAAGTGTTGTTGTAGAAAATTTAATTAGGCTATTCACCCCCTCTCTCGCCATACCTAGACCTTAGAAGTGGTATCGGAGCTAGTACACCGTACCTAAAGGCTTAACATCCCACGGTGTTAAAATGGCTCAAATCAACAACACCAAGAGGGCACCTAAGTTTGATGGCAACAATTATAGCTATTGGAAGGCCTTGATAACCACCTATCTTAAATCAATCAACCGGAATATATGGTTGGTGGTCGACAAGAAATTTGAGGTGGTGAATGAAGAGGCACCCACCACGGCCGAAGAGGAGAAGCTCCAAAACAATGATATTGCCTTGAGTGCAATACATGAGGCAATCTCCAAGGAAGTCTTTGGGCAAATCAAAAACTTGGAGAGTGCACATGAGGCTTGGAAGAAGCTAGAAGAGTCATATGAAGGGACTCAATCCATGAAGGGAGCAAAGGCCTATATCTTGAAGGAGAAGTTTGCTAGCTTCAAGATGAAGGAAGATGAGAACATGCCCGAGATGTTCAATAGGCTTGAGGTGCTTGTCAATGACCTTAAGTCACTTGGGGAGAATGTGGAGAACAAGGACTTCTCATTCAAGTTCCTAAGTCTTCCCTCAAGATTTGAGATGCTAGTCACTCTATTGGTGAGAAGTGGATTGGACACAACTACACCAAACCAAATTCTTGGTGGGGTGATGACCGATGACACCTTTAGAGAAGACAAGGACAAGATTAGAGAGAACAAGGAAAAGAAGGATGACAAGAAAGAAGACAAGAAGAAGAGTGTGGCATTCAATGCCAGATCATCATCAAAGGGAAAAGATAAGTGTGATGAATCAAGCAATGATGAATGCTCAAGTGATTATGATGAAGATGATGAAGAACAAATGGCCCTCTTTGTCAAGAAGTTTGGCAAGTTCATGAAGAAGAAGGGCTATAGAGCTAGAAGGAAGAAGAACTCCTTCAAGAGCAAGAACAATGACAAGAGGTGTTTCAAGTGCAATAGCAAGGATCACTTCATTTCGGATTGCCCACATCATAGTGATGATGAAGATGAGAAGAAGGGCAAGAAGAAAGAATAGAAAGAGAGCAAGATGTTTCTCAAGAAGAGCAAGAAGGGAGGCTCATATGTTGTCACTTGGGATAGTGATTCAAGTGAAGATGATGACTCAAGTGATGATGAGAAGAGATCAAGCAAGAAGAAGGCTATTGCAAGCATTGCTATGAAGAACAAGATCTCTCTCTTTGACACTCCATCGACATGCTTCATGGCTAGGCCAACTAAGGTACAATCTGATGATGAGAGTGACTCTAGTGATGATGATGATGAACCCACTAAAGATGAATTAATTGCAATGTTGGATGATGCTAAGACACACTTTTGCCTGACAAGAAAGGAGTGCAAAGCATTGCGAAAAGAGAATCATTCTCTCAAGCAATCCTTTGATGAGCTCAACCTTATTCATGAGAGGCAAATGGATGCCATGAGAAGCTTGGCAAAGCTCACTCTAAGCTTGAAAAATCTCACTCTAAGCTTGAAAAGGCTCATTCACTTCTTGTTGAGCAAAATTAGAAAGAGCATGTTTCAACATGTAACATGGGAACAACTTGTGATATAATTGATGAATCATTCTATCAACCCATCATCATCACCCCAACTAACCCTTCTTGTAGCACTTCTAACTCTACCTCTTCTACTAGTGATGTTGTCACTTGTGACACTACACTAATGGTTGAGAATGAGACCCTTAAGAAGGAGGTTGGTAAGCTCACTCTAGCATTAGGCAATGCCTATGGTGGAGACGCCCGCTTGCTTAAGTTCTTGGGTAGTCAAAGGTTCTCTCTTTGCAAAGAGGGACTTGGCTATACCCCCAAGAAAGGCAAGGCGGCCTAGGCAACTCCAAAGCCTCGCTTTGTGAAGAGCAATGGTCGGTTTTGCTCTAGTTGCAAGCAAGTAGGGCATGATGAGCAATATTGCAAACTAAACCAAAGCAAGATAAAATTTACACATGCATCTATTCGCTTTGATTCTAGTTATATGCTTACCAAGGGCAAGAAAGGTGTGATAGCTAAGTACATGGGTACACCCAATGAGAGCTCAAAGAAGAAATCTATTTGGGTACCTAAGTCCTTAGTCACTAACTTTGGAGGACCCAAGCAAGTATGGGTACCTAAGAAGAATTGAATAGTTTTGTAGGTCAATTATAAAGCCAGAGGGAGGCATTGGGTGCTTGATAGTGGGTGCACTCAATATATGATCGGAGATTCAAGAATGTTCAACTCTATCAAGCCAAATGATTGCAATGGGATTGAATCTATCACATTTGGTGACAATGGCAAAGGGAAAGTCAAAGGACTTGGTAAGATTTCTATATCAAATGACATGAGCATATCCAATGTGTTGCTAGTAGAGAGCTTGAACTTCAACTTGCTATCCGTAGCTCAACTTTGTGATCTAGTCTTTAAATGCATCTTTGGAGTTGATGATGTAGAGATCATAAGTGTAGATGGATCTAACTTGATATTCAAAGGATTTAGATATGAGAATCTATACTTAGTTGATTTCAATGCCAAAGAAACTCAATTGTCAACTTGCCGTCTATCCAAATCTAGCATGGGTTGGTTATGGCATAGAAGGCTTGGTCATGTTGGAATGAGGCAATTGAACAAATTAGTCAAGCATGATCTAGTTAGAGGCTTGAAAGATGTGGTCTTTGAGAAAGATAAGCTATGTATCTCTTGTCAAGCTGACAAACAAGTTGGAAATACTCACCCTAGTAAGAGCATGATGAGTACTTGCAAACCATTTGAGCTCTTGCACATGGACTTGTTTGGACCAACCGCCTACACTAGCATTGGTGGAAACAAATATGGCTTTGTGATAGTTGATGATTTCACTAGATATACATGGGTATTCTTTTTGAGTGACAAGAGTGACTTCAAGATCTTTGTCAAGAGATGCCAAAATGAATTTGAAACAACTATCAGGAGAGTGAGAAGTGACAATGGTAGTGAATTCAAGAACACTAGAGTTGATGAGCTTTGTGATGAATATGGGATCAAACATCAATTCTCGGCCAAGTATACTCAATCAAATGGGCTTGTTGAGAAGAAGAATAGGACACTCATTGATATGGCAAGATCTATGCTTAGTGAATACAATGTGAGTGATTCTTTTTGGGACGAAGCTATCAACACGTGCGTCCGGAGTCCTAGTCCTCTTTGTGTGAAGTGGCCGGACGCAGGTGATGGTCCGGTTGGTGGCACCGGACGCGGGTCCGGAGGTGCTGGATGCTCGGGGCAGCTCTCGGGTGTTCTCGGGCGCGCGGAAATTTATTTCCGGACCCATGAACAGTAGAGTCCAGACGCTACTGTTGCAAGCGATAGGGGGCACGTGGCATGCTGCGGTGCGCGTGGGAAGAAGCCATTTCAAATGGCTAGGTGACCGGACGCATGGCCATTGGTCCAGACTGCGCTTGGCGTGCGACTTGAGACTGCGTCCGGAGTGGCGAACAAAGGGGTTGTCTCTCTGTGTGGGGGCATCCGGACGTTGTTGATGGTCTGGACCCCACACTGTTTCTTGTGCCCGGAGGTGGCGCAGAAAGCATTTTTCAGGGGAAAAATGGCTAGTTGTGAGTGAGAGCTATATATAGCTATATGGCCGGCCCTTTGGGGCACTTCTTGCACATTCTCATCACTCACACACTTGTGTTCATTTGTGAGAAGCCCACCACTCATTCCTCTCAACATATTTGACATATTCATGAGAGATTGAGTGAATCAAAGTGCATTGCTCGTTGATTGCATTCTAGTGGCATTTGGTGATCGTCATCATCGCGAAGCTCTTGTTATTCTCTGAGGTTACCACCTCCTAGACGGCTTGGTGCGACGAGGATCGTTGAGCGGAGGAAGGTGATTGTCTCCGGCTCCGATCGGTGGATTCTGAGGGTTCTTGAACCTACCCCGTGGGAGTTCGCAAAAGGTATCTCTAGTGGATTCCGCATAGCTTGGGGACCCCCATCTTGTGTTGGTTGTGCGGCACCCTTGAACGGGTTTGGCTTTGATTGCCAATTAGCGCGTGAACCTCCAAGTGGGTGTATCGCTACAATGAGGACTAGCTTGTTGGCAAACAAGTGAACCTTGGTAAAAATATTGTGTCTCATTGTCTCTCTATTGAGGATTCATCTTGTGATTGATTGGTTATCTATTGGCTTATCTCTTCACATTGGTATAACCATTCTATCTCTAGTTTTGCATTACATTCTTTACATTCTTGCAAAGTGGAGCCTCTAGCTTAGCTTGTGTAGCTTAGTCTAGTTGTACTAGTGATCTAGCTCTTGTGTGTGACTTAGTTCATATCTTGCTAGTAACTAGAATTGGTAGGTGGCTTGCCTAATCTTAGAGCTAAAGCAAACTTGCTTATCGCCGTGTTTTATTCTAACAAGGTTGCTAAGTGTTGTTGTAGAAAATTTAATTAGGCTATTCACCCCCCCTCTAGCCATACCTCACTTTGATTTGCACTACCAAGCAAGGAGGTGAATGAGGGAGTATGCTCAGCTCAAAGGGATGTCAAGTAAGTCAAAAAGAGCATCCCCCCAAAGCCATCCAACAAGTATATATAGCTCTCTCAAACAATAGTCATTGCACCTTTGAAAGCTAAGGTCTAGGAATGGCTACAACGGGGGGGGGGGGGTGAATAGCCTAGTTAAATTTTCTACAACAACACTTAGCAAACTTGTTAGAATAAAACATGGCGATAAGCAAGTTTGCTTTAGCTCTAATGTTAGGCAAGCCACCTACATATTCTAGTTACTAGCAAGATATGTTCTATGTCACACACAAGAGCTAGATCACTAGTGCTACTAGACTAAGCTACACAAGCTAAGCTAGAGGCTCTACTTTGCAAGAATTTAAAGAATGTAAAGAAAAGCTAGAGATAGAATGGTTATACTAACGTGAAGAGATAAGCCAATAGAGGGACAATGAGACACAATATTTTTAACGAGGTTCACTTGTTTGCCAACAAGCTAGTCCTCGTTGTAGCGATACACCCACTTGGAGGTTCACGCGCTAATTGGCAACCAAAGCCAAACCCGTTCAAGGGTGCCGCACAACCAACACAAGATGGGGATCCCCAAGCTACGAGGAATCCACTAGAGATACCTTTCGCGAATCTCCCGCGGGGTAGGTTCAAGAACCCCTCACAATCCACCGATCGGAGCTAGAGACAATCACCTTCCTCCGCTCAACGATCCTTGTCGCACCAAGCCGTCTAGGAGGTGGCAACCTCCAAGAATAACAAGAGCTCCGCGATGATGACAATCACCAAGTGCCACTAGAATGCAATCAACGAGCAATGCACTTGGATTCACTCAATCTCTCATGAATATGTCAAATATGTTGAGAGGAATGAGTGGTGGGCTTCTCACAAATGAACACAAGTGTGTGAGTGATGAGAATGTGCAAGAAGTGCCCCAAAGGGCCGGCCATATCACCTTATATAGCCCACAACCACACACTAGCCGTTTCCACCCTTTTTCCTCTTCTCTGCATACCTCCGGACGCACTTTTCACATAGGGTCCGGACCATCAACAGCGTCCGGACCCCTTCACCACCAAGCCCCAACGGCTGTGAGCCAGACTCCGGTCGCAGGGTTCGGACGCACCCGAGGTGCGGTCCGGACCATAGCCCATGCGTCCGGTTGAGCCCCTGGTTCAAACGACTTCTTCCCGTGCGCACCGTAGCGCGCCATAGAGTGCCACGTTGATCCGGACGCACGCAATAGTGCGGGTCCAGACCAACGCCTCCAGGGTCCGGAAATATTTCCAGAGAACCCAAGAGCTAGCCTTAGCTTCCTAGCACCTCCGGAGGCAAGTCCGGTTCACTGAAAAACATATCTTCGACCGGTCAATCGCCTGTACAGGCCGAAAGACAGCACGGCGCAGTACCTACTCGTCATCTCAGGGAACGGTAGCCCGAGGCCAACAGTGCAACCCGCAGCAGGGCTCGCGTGCAGCCAGAGCTCTAGCTCTAACGTGACCACTCCCTCCCCGCCTCGTGAGGGAGGCGAAGGGTCAAACACTGTGCAAGGTTTCCGAATAAGCCCTTAGGAGGAAATATCTTCCCCTAAGGCCTCAGGGGCTACTGTCGGATACCTAGAAATAGGGTACTCAATTTATCAGACTCCACAAAAACAAAATCACCATTAGGGGCTCTTGCGCCTCGCCCGAGCCAAGGTGGCATCATCTGAGAAGTCATCAACCCTCGGGGGCTCCTCCGCCTCGCCCGATCCAAGGTGGCGTCATTCGAGACGCCATCAACCCTCGGGGGCTCCTCCGCTTTGCCCGAGCCAAGGTGGCGTCATCCGAGACATCATCGACCCTCAGGGGCTCTTCCGCCCCGCTCGAGCCAAGGTGGCGTCAATCGTGACGTCGTCAACCCTTTTGGGCTCTTTCGCCTCACCCGAGCCAAGGTGGCGATGCCCGTGACGTCATCTACCCTCGGGGGCTCTTCCGCCCCGTCTGAGCCCAGCAAACGTCATCCGTGACATCCCTCGCCCTCGGAGATCTCACCGCCATCCACAACCTAGAGTGCCTTAGCCCATATAGTCAAAAGGTCCACAGTCTCCTCCGTCATCAGGCATGGGGCTTAAGGCATGAGTCACCATACCAACCCCTGTTCACCCTGCGGTACAAGGTCCTGTGCTGCCTAACCAATGACTTCTGCGCGTTACATCCATGCCATGTCTCCGACGGACACCCCAACAGGGATTAGGGCGTCATCAGCCTTGTACGACGGAACGCGGGGGTGCCTGGTCCTGTGCGACAGCTTCCGCCCATGCCCAGAAAAGGGGACAGCAGGGTTCCCGATCACAAGGTGCATGGCTACAACACGACAAGGACGAACGAGACTCGGACATGTGTCTACTAGCACAATCTTCCTCAGGAAGGAAGACAGGATGAAGACAAAGCCCTCCCTCGGCAGCAGCCCAAGTCGGGCCCACGATCACTCCCCCTCTCTCTACTGTACTCCTCCGTCTCTCCCTACATATAAAGGGAGGGAATGGACCCCCAATCCAACTCTCTCGACATTCCAACACTCATTCACACGCACTCGAACTCGCATACACGCGAGCACACACCAGAACCAAGAACCTCATACGCACGAGACCTGGGAACCGCCTTCCCTCTCTCACCAAATCTTGTAGCTCCCTCTACGAGCTCTCCGCGCTTGGTAATACGACCCCGCAACACACTGGACGTAGGGCGTTCGTGCCTGAACCAGTATAAACCTCTGTGTTCTTTGAGCATAACCATCCGAACTCCAACACGCTTAGAAATTTACTCGTTGGCCATCTAGACCCCGCCATTTTAGACACCGACAACGGTGTACTAGCTCCGATACCACTTCTAAGGTCTAGGAATGGCTAGAGGGGGGTGAATAGCCTAATTAAATTTTCTACAACAACACTTAGCAAACTTGTTAGAATAAAACACGACAATAAGCAAGTTTTCTTTAGCTCCAAGGTTAGGCAAGCCACCTACCAATTCTAGTTACTAGCAAGATATGTTCTATGTCACACACAAGAGCTAGATCACTAGTGCTACTAGACTAAGGTACACAAGCTAAGCTAGAGGCTCTACTTTGCAAGAATGTAAAGAATGTAAAGCAAAGCTAGAGATAGAATGGTTATACCAATATGAAGAGATAAGCCAATAGATAACCAATCAATCACAAGATGAATCTTCAATAGAGAGATAATGAGACACAATATTTTTACCGAGGTTCACTTGTTTGCCAACAAGCTATTCCTCGTTGTAGCGATACACCCACTTGGAGGTTCACGTGCTAATTGGCAATCAAAGCCAAACCCGTTCAAGGGTGCCGCACAACCAACACAAGATGGGGATCCCCAAGCTACGTGGAATTCACTAGAGATACCTTTCGCGAATCTCCCGCGGGGTAGGTTAAAGAACCCCTCACAATCCAACGATCCGAGCCGGAGACAATCACCTTCCTCCGCTCAACAATCCTCGTCGCACCAAGCCGTCTAGGAGGTGGCAACCTCCAAGAATAACAAGAGCTCCGCGATGACGACGATCACAAAGTGCCACTAGAATGCAATCAACGAGCAATGCACTTGGATTCACTCAATCTCTCATGAATATGTCAAATATGTTGAGAGGAATGAGTGGTGGGCTTCTCACAAATGAACACAAGTGTGTGAGTGATGAGAATGTGCAAGAAGTGCCCCAAAGGGTCGGCCATATCACCTTATATAGCCCACACCCACACACTAGCCGTTTACACCCTTTTTCCTCTTCTCTGCGTACCTCCGGGCGCACTTTTCACTAGGGTCCGGACCATCAACAGCATCCGGACCCCTTCACCACCGAGCCCCAATGGGTCTGAGCTAGACTCCGGTTGCAGGGTCCGAATGCACCCGAGGTGCAGTCAGGACCATATCACATGCGTCCGGTTGAGCCCCTGGTTCAAACGACTTCTTCCCACGCGCACCGCATGCCGCCACAGAGCACCACGTTGATCCGGACGCACGCAACAGAGTGGGTCCAGACCAACGCCTCCAAGGTCCAGAAATATTTCTAGAGAACCCAAGAGCTAGCCTCGGCTTCTCAGCACCTTCAGACGCAAGTCCGGTTCACCGACCGGACCATCATCCTGCGTCCGGTACAAAACACACAGAGAGCACAGAGAGCGCCAGGACTCCGGACCGTGTCTTGGTGCCCTATGTCCGGACGGCAAACAGTGTCCGGATGCCTCTCACCAGCCAGCCAGATCTAGGGTGTGCTTCCGGACCCATCGCCGATAGTCCGGAGACAACAAACCCTAGCGTCTAGACCTTGCGTCCAGACTGTCCTTTGCTGTCCAAACACCTTCTCCAACTTCTCCAAGCTTCCAAGAGCCAACACTAACTGATTCAAACACTTGTGCACGTGTGTTAGCTTTTAGTTCACATTTATCTTGGATTAAGTTGGTTGTTTCACTAGTTCAATTGATTTTAATGCAATGCATATGAACCTAGTGGCACATGATAATCGTAATCATACTTAAGAGCTCCCTCCTTTATAGTATGACTATCTATCCTAAATATGATCACATCCTCTATGATGTCTTGATCACCAAACCGAAAATGGTTCCTAGCATTTCACCTTTGCCTTCACACCATTTTCCTTTCCACCACCATGCTAGAGCTTGTGCCATCCACTTGATCCACCTTGCTCCATCACATGGCATGTACCAGCCTATCTCATGATTCACACTTAGAGATCAAGGTTAGTACTTAGGTGGGTTTCATCAATTACTCAAAACCAAAACACATGGGGACTCTCACCCTTTTACTAGGCTGGCTTTGAGGTGACTAGACGCAATGACTAGACACGCTGCATATAGTGAGGCAACATTCGGTGCATGCAAGCCGTCCACATATTACTCAATTTCAAGGTCACTTGTTTGATCTCAATGGCTATCTCTATTCAGATGCCTATTAATGTTGGTGCAACTAACCGAACACGCCGGGTTGTGGCATTTGGTTGTTTCTAGAGAGCATCCTAAAGAATCATTGGCCCCATGTGTTTAGGTGATTAACGATAATGCTAGGTCACTATGACTAATGTGTGTTTTGCAGAGGCAAAAGTGATTGAGTTAGGTCATAAGTGATGCTAGAAGAATGGGCTTCATGGTATTCATGCCCCCAAGATGGAATTCGTTTTCGGTTTTCAAAGGATAGAGCTGCAAGGTCAAGACTAGGCTAGCTCTTAGTGCCACAAGGTGTGAGAAGGGCACTAAGTATAGACTAGGTCTTTATTTTTCCTTTGATCGTACTATTAAGGGGGTATGAGGTTAGTAGCTTGACCTAGGAGAGTTTGAGAATGTTGGTGTATGCACATTTGTCACAACCTACCCTAGAGACCCTACAAATAGCCCTTGAGATGGCAGGAGCAAAACCCCTTCAAGAGAGTTAGTGAAAAGAGGTGAAGAATGGGGTGAAAGAGTGTCACACCCCAAAATTTCTATTTTGGGTTGTGAATAGAAAACACTAAATAAAATAAAACGAATTATGATTTTCCTGAAAATTATAATTTTAAAATTTGTTTTCAATAAAATTTGTAAGGGGTGTTGCATTCATGCATTTAATCTTATTGAGTGAAAAACAATTTTGTAAAACTCGAATTAGGTCCAAAGCAATTTTTGATCTATTTATAAAATAAATAGTTTTAAATGTTTTTCTTAAAAAAAAGTTCAAAGTTCCACTTTCAAAACTAAGAAAATGATTTATAAAGTATTTCAAAGTTATTTGGATTCAAAAGGTTTGGAATTTGGTGTCAAATGAATTTGCAAAGCAAAATAAAAGAAAAGGGCTTTTCCTTTACTCTTTCTTCCTCTCTCTCTTTCTGGCCAAGCTCAGGGACCAGCCCAGCTTGGCTCACTCCTTCATCCGCACTCCACCTTGCCCCCTCGGCTCACAGCACCCCGTCCCAACACCGCGGCCCATGTGGGCGCACCCCCTCCGGCAAACTCCCTCCCTCGCTCTCATCGACACGCGGGCCCGCCCTGTCAGCGCCAATGCTCGCACCAGCTCCTCCTTTCTCTCTCTCACTGCCCCCTAGCCGCACCTATCACCCCCTTCCTCCCTTCTTCCTCGTTACGCAGCGATGCCAATGGCATTGATGTCGTTCTCCCCTTCAATCCCGTTTAAGGCCCTTGAAGCCTGGCCTTCAAGGAGACCTTCACTCCTCGCCTTGACACCAGGGTCTTCCATGTCCCGCGTCAACCGCCTCGACCTCGCCTATAAAACTGCCACAGAGCACCTCCCCCTCCCTATGAACGCTTCTAGATGCTCTCTGTGTAGGGTCCGGACGCTGAGTGCTGTCTGGACACAGGACTCCGGATGAGCATCCAGAGGTTTGGAGCTCTCTGCATAGTTTTTGTGTAGGGTCCGGACGTAGGCGGCATTAGTCCAGACCTACACTATTGCGCGCGTCCGGAGGCGACGTGTCAGCTCCAGAAAGAGGCACCAATGATAGGATTCAAACTCCAGAGGGTCCGGACGCACACACGATGGTCTGGACCCCCCATACAGGCAGCGTCCAGAGAGACGCAGGAAGCTGAGAAAAGAGGAGAAAATGACTAGTTGGTTTGGGGTTGCTATATAAGTGTTGTGTCCGGCTCCTAGGGCTCTCTCTTGCACCTCCCATTCATTCTCACTCATTGTGCTTGCTTGAGATAGCCCCCAACTCATCTCTCTTTGCTTCAATTGCATTCTTGTGAGAGTTTGAGTGATCCAAGTGCTTTGGTCATTGCATTGCATCTTAGTGGCACTTGTTCATCGTCATCGCCGCGGGATTTCTTGTTATTCTTGGTGTTTGCCAATACCTAGATGGCTTGGCGATTGTGGAGAAGCTTCAGCACATGTTGGTGATTGTTCGCGTCCGACTTCATCGATTGTGAGAGGGCTTGTACCCACCTCGGCGGAGCGCCAAAGGGTAACTCTAGTGGATTGCTTGTGTCATTTAGTTACTCTCATTTGGGTGGATTCTTGTGGCGCCCGTGTAGTGGGCTAGGCTTGTGAAACGCCTATTAGCCACCGAATCATCATTTGAGTAGTCGACACAATGGGGACTAGCTTGGTGGCAACCAAGTGAACCTTAGGAGAAAAATAGTTTGTGAACTTGTCTCCCGGCTACTCATTGGTATTCATTGTGATTGATTCTCTACATTGACATCCATACATCACAAGGCATCAGTATATCAATCACCTCCTATCTTGTATTTATCTTCCTTCATATCTTATCTAGTTAGCTTGCTAGTTAGCTTCCTTATTAGTTGTTCTTGCTAGCTTGTGTTAAGTGCTTTAGGCTTTTGCTATTGTGTGTTAGGAAATTAATTAACTAGAATTGCTTGGATAGGTGGCTTTGCACCCCTAGTAGAGCTAGAGCAAAAAGCTTCGCTTAATTGTTATCTAACCTTTGCTCTAGTGGTTTGTAGAATTTTTATTAGGCTATTCACCCCCCTCTAGCCATCTAGGAACTTTCACCATGTTTCCTCTCTGCTCCCGCACCTCCTTTGCCGCATGCGTCCTCGCCGTCGAGCTCGTTCGCGCGACGCCGTGAGCCCTCGAAGCTTCGCCTCGACGTCGCGCATCTGTAAAGCCCCTCACCGAACGTATTCGCCCCATCCTTCGCCATACCGACGCTCACCGCACTCTCTCTCCTTGTAGTCCGCCGCCGATCAACGTTGGACCGCTCGGAGCAGCACCAGTCCCCTGCAAACCCCTCCAACGTCTTCGCGGTATACCCCTCTCCCTCCCCGTACCCTTGTTTCACTCAATTAGCAACCGGAACGGCTAATTCGATGCGCACTGAGACCGTCAGCCATGGCACCGCCGCGGACCCGCCTGCTCCCGTTAGAAAACACCCCCCGAGTACCCCACCGCACTCGCGCAAACGTGCTGAACCTCACCGTGTGCTTTGTTGAACCCAAGGTGGTCAGAAACGCCTTCCTTACATTCTCCGGTGGACTCGCCTCTCTGGCGTCCATGGCACCGCCATGTTCTCAGGGTGCCGCAGTGGGGAACTCTCCCCCTTTGCTTCGTGCCGTCCGATCTAATTTGAGTGGCCTAGATTAGATACCCCTTTGAGGTTAAGTGGCCGGTGCACCGTGCACCCATGGACCGACTGGTCCCACGCTGAGTCAGCGCGTCCACGCGCTATGCGGTGCACTGAACCAGTCACGCGTCGCCACGTGGTTCTCACGTCAGCGGAGACCGGGTCAGCGCGGACCAGCTCTGCGCCTTTTGCACATAGGCCCCTCGGTTTCTTTCAAATCAACCCACACTCTATATCAGTTGAAATTCCTTTATTTTTAGTCCTATTTTCTTCTGTTCTAGCCCCTGTGCTTTTGGCAAATAGGACCCGCACTCCATAGCCCTTTTCTTTTTCTGTTTTATTTATTAAAAATACAAAAATGAGTTCCTTTATTTACAGATTTGCCACTCAACTTCAAAAGCTCATAACTTGTTCATTTTAACTCCATTTTGATCCAAACGAATTGCGTTACAATCATAAAATCATGAACTACAGTTTAGGATCCTTTAATACTATGTCAATACCTCTGTAATTTCATGGTAAATCCCTAACTCGATTAAAGACTATGCAATTTGCTTTATAAATAAAATATAAATAGTTATACTTTAGTTTTCAAATCCAAACATAAGTTTGACTTAATCCAACTTAGGTATTTCTCTGAAGTACCTTATCCACCCTTTTATATAGCTAAAACTAATAAAGCCCTTAAATCCTCTTTTTAAAGCTAATCTTCCGTTAGTCGTATCTTGATAACCATAGCTCTGTTTTAGGTGGTTTTTACGCTCACGAGTTCATAACAACGCGTAGAATACGTTAGTTACCTTTATAGTGTGTTTTTGTAATATTTGGTGTACTGTTTAAGGTTCTTTTGTGATGCTTGTTGTTAACACCAGATTTTGGCATGTTTGAGAAGATGACAGATGGGCCAGCACGCAGTAAAATTGTTGAGGGAGCATTCGGCAAGTGTTCATGCGGTTGGTTAATTTGTTCCGATTCGGTAAATAGTCGTGCGGTCGGCTATTCAGAAGAAAGGCGGTTTTTCATCGAAGAGGCGGCGGATTCGGCAAGTGACAACCGATCAAGCAACAAAAGTTGCGATAATTAAGGAAATAAGAGGCTCCGAAGGAAACTAGAGTTAAAGGTGTCATATTTCCTTTGATATTTTGTAATCGTGTCCTTGTAGGACTCATGTCATGACCGGGGTATAAATATAAACCCTTGGACATTGTAAAAACGTTCACAACCAAATCAGTACAACCGGCCCCGTGCCAACTTCGAGTCCTTTTATCGTGTCGTCGAGTTCTTCGAGAGGAATCATCGATCCGTCGACCTCCGTAAGTCTTGGCAACATTGTTATCATGTCTAGTATCATGCGGTGGATTTAGATGTTGGTGCAAGTAGTCTTGTTTATTGTTAATGATCGTGTGGTGGATCCTTGATTGATGATCAAGAAGTCTTTACTTATGTTTTGTTTACAAGTAAATACCGTGCGACAGGTGTTTGCTCGATATGCTTAGCATAAGAAAGATAGTTATCGGCTCTTGTAGATTTGGTAAGATCTATTGGATTCATTAAGTTACCGTGTTGCATGTTTTAGATAATCTTTACATATTTGCAAACACTCTTTTGCCCAATTTAGATTGATGAGGTTCGGCTTTCGTTTTTTCATCATAGATCTATTCATGTTTAAACAATTCAACACTTTCATGTTGTTTCCACAGTTAGATCTTATGTTTCATAATAGTCGAATCAAGTTCAATCTAGATTGTTACGTGTTGTGGGTTAATGCATGCTTTTTCACGTTTGAGTCTTGATAAAGCTAAGTGTCGTGCGGCAGGCGCAAGCTTAGATTGGTTTGATCGTGTTTTTCTTACATGTTTCCTTCATCATGGATTCCAACTCGGTCGGATTGCCAAGCTTGGTCATGCTTTAACTTTTGGATATTTGGTTCATTCATACGTACTTTTTTCGCATGCATGCATATTCGGCAATCAAAGTGCCACGTGCTCTTTGCTTTAGCTGAATGATCTATATATACTATGTTGGCAGATAGCTTTTATTATTTTATGTCGTTGTATGTGGCTTCAGGGTCGTACATATGGAACTGTCTGGTCTTATCTGGCATGTTCCAGTTTATATCGAATGACTTTCATCCCTTGTTAGTTTCAGGTCAAACTGACTGGCACATTTTCGGTTCTCGAAGCACCCGGGCACCCGATTGTTGCCACGCTTTTCGACTTGCTGTGCGTGAGACACAGTACGCCACTTTTTGTGTCAACACACTTTTTGGCACGCCCGGTGGGACACACCATATTTTCAAGATGCCTAAAATCGACAATGCAGAGATTCTGAATGTAACCATTAAGGAATTGCCTGAGGAGATGAGGGCCGCGGTTCAGAAGGCGTGCGATGAGTTTCAGGACAAGTGCTTGCTGTCCTTCTCAAGGAACAAAAGTAGTAAGGTTTTTCAGAAGCAGTCCCTCCCGAGAACTCTCCTCCCACATCAGACTGACTACACTGAGGAAGAGGACGCGCGGAAAGTGCCTGAAGTGGTTCATAAGGCCATAAGTGATACTATGAGGAACCATTACACCGCTTTCCTGAATACCTTTCGCTCAATCATGGTTAATACCTTTGGTCCGGTAGCTAACAAATACTTTGAGGAGTTTGCTGGTCCGATGCAGGGACCGACATTGTTCAATGTACCAAAGCGCTAGGAGAAAGCAGCCGAGGATGGTGGAGAATCTGGCATGAACCAAGGAGGATTGCTTCATCATCAGCAGGAACCAACCTACGGCCAGCTCACGTTCTGCACGACAGGAGACATCCCACATTCCGATTCCAAGGTGTCTCCAGTAGCAAATAGACTACAAAAAAATATGTATGGGGAGGATCTCAAGAGTTTGCCGATTACAGCGCCATCAATGCTCTCCCGAATCCGGGATACGAAAACCTAGCAGGGCTGCCTTTTGAAGGGCATGCACGTGGAGCTCCTAATTCAATTGTTGATCTCATCATGTATAGAATGACAGATATGATGAAAAATCAGTTTGGCTTAAAGCCAAAGAACCAATCCTATGCGTACAAGTCCCCTTATCTAGAGTGGTACAACCGAGTGGCTCTCCCTCCAAGGGTTAAGGCTCCCACAGATCTGACCAAGTTTTCTAGCCAAGATGACACCAGCACTATAGAGCACATCAGTCGATACTTGATGCGGCTGGGAGAAGCATCCACATATGACGCTTGGAGGATTCGGTATTTCCCTTTGTCTCTGACAGGACCGGCTTTCACGTGGTTCACATCTCTACTGACAAACTCCATCGGCAGCTGGGCGGATTTAGAGCAAAAATTCCATGCGTACTTCTTCACAGACACCAATGAGAAGAAGCTAGTCGATCTTATGGGCTTGAGACAGAAGGCTAATGAGACGCCCCAAGAGTATCTCCGCAGGTTCAGAGAAACCAAAAACCTCTGCTATTCTCTGAATTTACCAGATGACCAGTTGTCGGGTATGGCCATGGCAGGCATGCAGCCGAACATCAGAGAGAAGCTGTTCGGCATGGACTTCGAGGACCTTGGTCCGTTGTCACAACGTTTTGCGATGATGAGTAACCAGGCTCAAGGGTTCAGAAGAGATAACCGTTTTCAGAAAGGTGATATGGCTAATATAGTGTATCAGAGTTTCCTGGAAGAGGCAACGAAGTTCGAAGACGAGGATGAGGTCGCCGCAGACGAACTGGTCTAGGCAAAGGAACCAACTCAAGTCAATCAGCGATAGTTGAGGCAGCAGAAAGACACTTACGACTTTGATGTATCCAAATCAGACAAGCTATTCGAGTTATTGTTCAGGGAAGGGCGCATCAAGTTGCCTGAACGGCACCCCATGTTGCGTCCTGAAGGAGTAAAGGACAAAAGATTTTGTGGCTACCACAACACCAATTCTCATGCCATCAATGATTGCCGGGTGTTCAGAGTGAAGATCCAGAAAGCTATTCAGGAGGGACATTTGAAGTTTGACGACAAGATGAAGATTGGCGCTAATCCTTTTGCACATAACACAATATCTTTCTCTATAAATATGGTTGTCATGGAAGACTCCAAGGGCAAGGGCGAGATGAAAGTGTTGACCTCAGATGGAGCAAAAAGGACTGGTGCTGTTGACCCTAATCGGTAGATTACAGGTGAGGAGCTTCGACAACGAGGACAGTTCCAGAGTAGCCGAACTGAAAGAGGGGAAGCTTCCAAACCTAGGGTTACAACGCGGATCCTGTTAAACAAATGGCAACGGGAGCAAGAGCAGTATCAGAGGCAGATGCATTACGAGGAGCAGAGGTTCATAGAGGAACGTCAAAGGCATAAGGAAGAAGTGTATCAGAGAGAACAAGAGCGCTTGAGAGAGCAGGAGCAGTCTCATTGGGGATTCTCGTTTTTCAAACATTGTTGGAATGACGGCCTAAAGCTACCTACTAGAGATAATTGCCCCGAATGCGGTGATCGATATTCAGGGTATAGGCAGTCCCGGGTCAACCGCTGTTCGGTCCATGAAAGGCTTGGAGCACATGTTCTTGGGGACGATCAGCGTTTAAAAATAAGCGACTCAGAGGATCGGCAAGGTAAAAGGTTTTCCGATCAAGAATGGGTTAGTTCTGAGGAGCGAGAGCACCGAGGGTATGCATGGCAGAATGGGCAGTGGTGTCCACCAGGTCTGAAGAAGAGCTAGAAAAGGAGGGTGCAACGCAAGGAACAGAGAGCTAGCACAAGTGACTGCCGAACAAAAACCAACATGGCGTCCTAAGGGAAAACCCAATGGATGCGACCGTTCAGCTGATACGTACATGGCCTTCTTCATTCCATCAAAATTTATAGCTCCCGAGAACCAAGATATCCAAGAAGAAGTGTCTTCAGATGCTGATGAGAGCGAGTATCAAAACCTAATGGCTCAGCTTGTCCTGACTCAACAAGCAGTGTTCGATAAACCGACAAGACATCGACACTTGAAGGCGCTTTACGTAAAGGGATACATCAATGGCAAGCCCCTGACCAATATGCTGGTTGATGGAGGAGCTACCATCAATATCATGTCGTATACTACCTTTAGGAAGCTCGGGATGACCAATGAGAAGTTGTTGAAGACCGACTTGGTACTCAAAGACTTTGCCGGCAACCCTTCCGACACTCAGGGGGCAGTACACGTCGAGTTGATGATTGGATCAAAGACTCTGATCACTACATTTTTTGTCATAGATGGCAAGCGGGCATATAGTCTGCTATTGGGAAGAGATTGGATCCATGCTAACTGCTTCATATCTTCAACCATGCATCAGGCTCTCATTCAATGGGTTGGAGATGATGTTGAGATTGTTCAGGCCGATGATTCGGTAAGTGTTGCTGCCACAGAACCTGTCTACTGGGAGTATGATGACTTCGATTATTTCTCTAGAAAGATTTGGGGAGAAGGTCCTGTGAATGTCTCCAGCAAGGACCAACAGCCGATCCAATCAATCGGCTCTGAGAGTAATTTTTAATGGGGAACATGATCGACGACATCGAAGGGAAGCTGGGACGTGGCTTCATGTCGGCCGATAAACTAGAGGAGATAAATGTTGGTGATAGTGTTAAACCAAGGCCAATGTTTATCAGTGCAAATTTAAACCAAGAGCATAGGTTGAAACTAATAGACCTACTAAAAGAATTCAAAGATTGTTTCGCTTGGGATTATATAGAGATGTCGGGATTGGATCGTTCCATCGTTGAGCATAAATTGCCGATCAAGCCTGGATACTGTCCTTTCAGACAACCTCCCCGGAAGATTTACAAAGAGGAGGTATTGGCCGATGTAAAGAAGGAAGTTGAAAGATTATTGGAGGCAGATTTCATTCGGCCATGCAGATATGCAGATTGGGTTTCAAACATAGTCCCGATATACAAGAAAAATGGAAAGATGAGGGTCTGCATTGATTTTAGAAATTTCAACAGAGCTACTACTATGGATGGTTACCCGATGCCAGTTGCCAATCTGCTCGTTGACGCGTCAGCTGGTTATGAAGTCATCAGCTTTATGGATGGTAATGCTGGTTATAACCAAATCTTCATGGCAATATAGGATATTTCAAAGACAGCCTTACAGATGCCCTGGTCATATTGGTTTGTTTGAATGGATTGTCATGACTTTCGGTTTGAAGAATGCCGGTGCAACCTATCAAAGAGCTATGAACTATATCTTTCACGAGTTGATCGACAAGATTGTGGAAATCTATATTGATGACATGGTGATCAAGTCTAGAAACCATGAGGGGCATTTGGCCGATTTGAGGAAGACCTTGGAGTGCACTAGGAAGCATGGTTTGAGGATGAACCCGAACAAGTGCGCCTTTGGAGTCTCGGCTGGTGAGTTTTTAGGCTTTCTAGTCCATAAAGGAGGGATCGAGGTTGGCAAGAAGAGCATGGAAGCAATGGACAAGGTGGTGCCTCCAACCAATCTCACGGAGTTGCAATCGCTACTGGGCAAGGTCAATATTTTGAGAAGATTCATATCTAATTTGTCAGAAAGAGTGTTGCCTTTCTCTCCACTGTTGAAGCTTAAAAAAGATCAAGAGTTTGTATCAGGTGACGTACAACAGAAGGCTTTCGATGAGATCAAAGAGTACATGAAGGCGCCACCCGTATTGGTACCTCCGCAAGTTGACAAGCCTTTTAAGTTGTACGTGGCGGCTGACAACCTGACAATAGGGTCAGCCCTCATGCAAGAGTTCAAAGGGAAAGAGAGAGTAATAGCTTACCTTAGCCTAAAACTACTAGATCCAGAGACAAGGTATTCGGCTATAGAAAAGCTTTGCTTATGTGTGTTTTACTCATGTACTAAGCTTCGACATTATTTGTTAAATGCCGAATGTGTAGTAGTTTCTGAGTTCGATGTGATAAAACACATGTTATTGATGCCCATTTTAAATGGAAGAATTGGCAAATGGATTTTAGCTCCGTCAGAATTTGATTTAAGGTATGAATCGGCAAAAGCAGTAAAAGGTCAGGTCATTGCTGATGGTAACCATTTCCCCATGGACTTTGTTTTTTGATGGTTCATCTTGTAGCAAAGGTGGTGGTGCTGGTATTCTCTTGATTTCTCCTAGAGGGTTGACTTTTGAGTATGCCATCCCTATTGAATTCTCGGTTACTAACAATCAAGCAGAGTATGAGTCATTGCTTAAGGGACTTCGACTGCTTGTCGAGATGAAGGCCGTTGCTGTTGAGATTTACGGGGAGCTGGTAATTAACCAACTGATCGGCCAATACGAATGCAAGAGTGATATGTTAAAGGGATATTATGAAGAGTGTCGAGAGCTTCCAGTAGCCACCTTGCATCATATCCCTAGGGGGCAGAATGAAGAGGCAATAGACTGGCTCAGAGTCCTTCAGGATACCGAGAGGATCAATAAATTCATGCTTCAGATGAAGGTCAGGTAATTGATGACTAGAGAAGCAAAATTACCGACTATTTGAAAAATCCATCACAAAAAGTTTCCCGAAGGCTCAGATATAAAGCCATCAAATTTGTGCTCCTTGATGACCAGTTGCATTACAAGTCCATAGATGGAGTACTCTTCAAATGTTTGAGTCAAGAGGAGTCTAGAAAGCTGATGTATGAAGTGCATGAAGGGGAAGGTGGTGCGCATCAGTCGGCTTATCGGATGAAATGGATAATAAGAAGAACTAGTTATTTTTGGCCAACCATGCTTGAGGATTGTTTTGAATATTACAAGAGGTGTCAAGACTGTCAGAGATTTGGTAATATTAAGAGAGCTCCAGCGTCGGCTTTAAACCCAATTGTCAAGCCTTGGTTGTTCAGAGGATGGGGCATAGATTTGATCGATCAAATTCATCCTCCTTCTAACAAAGGGCATAAGTTTGCGTTGTTGGCTACAGATTATTTTACAAAGTGGGTTGAAGCTATCCCCTTGAAAAAGTTACATCAAGAACATGGTCAATTTTGTTAAAGAGCATATAATTCACAGATTCGGGATTTCTCAGACTATAAAAACAAATCAAGGGACTCAGTTTACTTCATGTCACACCCAAATTTCAAGGACGAAATAGGATGCATAACATTATGTGTGCCCAGGAATAATCCACACATAAGTTCACAAATTACAGAGTACCATCACAGAGTTTAATACATATCGAACATATATCCATTACAAGAATAAATAGAACAAGTAAGATAAACTAGCTCTTGTGGCTCCATTCCACAGGAAAGGTCAACTGGTTGACCAAGCCTAGAAGTCTTCAGGGAACTCTTCATAGCCTCCTGCTTCCGTTACCCATCCGGGATTTTTATCCAAAATAGAAAAGAAAACAAGCGTGAGTACACTCGTACTCAGCATATAACATGGGGTTATGAAGCTCAAAAGGCTGACACTGGTTTACTGCATTTAGCACTTTTAATTGGTTAAAGTTTTATTAGCAAGTATCATCAGTTATGCTTAAGCCCCAAATGATCCCACTTATACCACTGCCAAAGTTTAAAGAATCGTAACCATCATCAAAAAGGGGTGGCAACAGGATCATAAATGTTGGTCAAGTTAATTAATTAATCCGTCGTTTTCCGGCCGCTCGTGACCGTGAGCACGGCTGATATATCAGTTTAACACTCTGCAAGGTTGTGCAACTTTACCCGTGAGTCGTGATGCCCTGATTGCCCGGGTTAATTACTCCCATAACACTGCCAAGGTGAGTGGGCGGGTTCACTATAAAACCTTTCATAGTATCTCGTCTAACAAGATTAGGGCCGCTAGGATTACCAAGGGGCGATAGAGCTCCCCTTCCGAGTAGCATAACGACCCGCAGCCAACGCTCAAACTCGACAGAGGCCGCACTAATAACCAGCTCGCAAGAGCCTAATGCGCCCTTTCGGGTAACCGCTAACGAGCTAGAAAAGAGCCTACTACTAAGTTAAAGCAGACCATGTAGCTCCACGAAGCACTGTCAGTCCCAGCTTTTGCCAACATGAGTTATTAAAAAGGGTTATGTTCCAATTGCCATATCGGGATCACCAATTCATTCGAAGCTTTAACATTTGGCAGGATCAAGTATTCATTTATGTAAAGCACTAGCCATCTATCCACATGCATAACCCATAGGAATCAAGGAAAAGGGTTTCAACTCTAGGAATTAAACTACGGGTATCAAATTACACATGCACATGAAATGATAATTATAGTGAATAGGATAACAAGGAAAGTCCCATGCTATACTTGCCTTGGTTCTCAAAGTCCTGCTGGTCAAAACACTCCTGATCAAGAACTCTTGATCACCAACAAACTCCTCACTACTCGGGTAAGACAGTGCGTCACCGAGAGGGCGGGCCCCACGGCGGCGCCATGACCGACGGTCTCGGTGTGCGGTGGAGTGGTGCATACAGGGTCAAATTGACCGAATTAAAAAGGACGGGGAGGAAGAGAGGGCAACGGCGAAGCTCACCGAGGCGGTTGGGAGGCTGGAGTGGCTCGTGCGGCTTGTCGTCGAGGAACGGCGTCGGCGTCGCGGCGGCGTCCGAGAGCTCCGCGTCCACGCGTCGGGTGTTCTATGGCCAAGGACGGAACACAGAGAGAGAGGTTAGGCCGGGAGCTTCGCGGGGATTCGCGGTCTCGGAACGGCACTCACCCAGACGGATTAAGCTCTGGTGAAGCTTCTCGCGAAAACGACGACGGCGGCGGCGTTCGGCGGAAAGTGAGAGCTCAGAGGGGAAAGGGGGAAAGGACGCACGGCATTCCGCTTTATAGCGAGAGAGGGAGCGTGCGGTTGCTGGCGGATTCAAGGGCGAGATGCGGGGATGGGAGCGGGGCAGACTCGTGCGGCGGTTGTCGTCCGCGGCGCGTCCGCGCGCGTCCGATTTCCACGGAAGGTGGAAGACGGCGGCCGATAGGGGCCACGCCGCAGAGAGGGAAGAGAGGATGAGGGACTGGGACGGTTGCCGTGCTTCACGCACCCACGCGCATTCTCGAGCGAGCAGGGCAGGAGCGCGCGTCGCGGCGGTTTCGGTGACGGCGTTCGCCTCCGAGAACGGCGGGAGGTGGGGATGGTGCTGACGGCGGGTCCGGTCGGCAGAGAGAGGAAGGGGAGAAGAGAGAGGGGATCGGCGCCGACAGTCGGGACCCACCGGTCAGAGAGAGAGAAGGAGAGCAGAGAGAAGGAAAACGGCGCCGACATGTGGCCCCCGGACGGCAGTGAGAGGAAGAGGGAGGGAAGGAAGGAGTGGCCGGTTGGGCCGGCCTCTGCTGGGCCGTGTAGAAGAAAAGGGAGAGGGAGTGAGGTGGGCTGGGCATTTTTTTTTTCTTTTTCTTTTTATTTCCTTTTTACTTCTCTTTTCCAAATTCATTTCAAAAACAAATTTGAAATCATTTGCAAAGTGAGTTTTGTAAATTCAAACAAGCAAAGAAAATATGCAACTGCATGAATGCATCAACATTGTTCTAAACTAGAATAAGTTTTATTTGCAAGAATTTTAATATTCCTCTAAATGAAATGCTCACATAATTCCAAAATTAAATCATTTTCTATATTTAAATTTCAAACCAAATTTTTTGGGTGTTACACTTCATCCGAGTTCTATGATTTTGCTGAAGAAATGGTTATCAAGTTATACAATTCTTCCCCTTATTATGCACAAGCCAATGGCCAGGCTGAAGCATCAAATAAGATCATGATCAAAATTATTCAGAAGAAGATTGATGAAAAGCCGAAGAAGTGGCATTTGGTTCTTAACGAGGCTTTGTGGGCTTACCGGATGGCTTGTCATGGATCTACTCAAGCGTCTCCCTATGAGTTAGTTTATGGGCATCATGTTGTGCTACTGTGGGAATTACAATCAGGATCAAGATGGGTTACATTGCAGAACGATTTGAGGAAAGAAGATTACAAGGGTTTGATGATCGACGAATTGGAAGATTTGCTTTTAGTTCGTCTCAAAGCATTGGAAAATATTGAGAAAAATAAAACACATGTTTCCAGGTATTATAACAAGAAGGTTAAGGAAAAACAATTCACATAAGGAAGTTGGTTTGGAAAACTGTATTGCCGATCGGGACAAAGGACAGAGCGTTTGGCAAGTGGTCTCCAAATTGGGAAGGACCTTTTTGAGTGGTAAGGTGCGCGCCTGACAATGCGTATACCTTGAGGACTCTACTCGAGAAGAATTCGCTAGAGCTATTAATGGAAGATTTCTTAAGAGATTTCATCCCAGTGTAGAAGTTGGTGCATAAACAGACTTAAGGGAACTTATGCATAGATAGCCGATACGGAGATATCGCCTTTAGCCAAAAAAATCTGTGAAAAACTCAGAAAATAGCCGACACGGCATGTGTCGCCTTTAGAGTAAAAATCAAACACATCGTGCAAGAATTCCCCAGATTGGCCGTTCTCAAAAAAATTCAAACAAGGAGAAAACCAGTAGGGGTCCTAAATATTTCACAGAACAGGGTTTTTTACATAAGGCTCCTAAAATACAAACTACTAATCAAATAGCCTGTTGAGGACCGACTGTGCATCTGTGACTTCAGAAAGGGTGGTCGCATGATCTTCATAGCTCTCCAGAAGATCGTCGATGTCTTCGACATTTTCTGGAGGCACTTGATCACGGAAGCCGGTTGGCTGGACAAAGAAGTCCTCACCGCGCTAGGTAGTCATTGCCGACAGCCCAGAGTTACGTCGTGGTGCACGCCATGGATGGCGACTTGATTGGTGCGGTCGTCCGCATTGTCAAGGCGTGCCTCGGCGGTTTCCCCTTGAGCGTTGACCTTGTCGGCGATCCTGTTCGCCGCGGCTGTTAGGCGTTCATTCTCTGCAGAAAGCGCTGAACGAAGATGCAAATCGGATGAGAAGACATGATTAAAAGAGAAGGTCAAACATGATTGCTTTTGGCTAACCCGTAATGGCGTCGCAGAGTGGCTTCCGTTGGTCTTCCCACTCGAGTTGATCAATGTCGTATTGTTTGGAGATCTTCTCCAGTTCTCCTCGGGTTTCATCCCTCTCACGCCTGAAGGTGGCCGCCTCCGCATGGGTGTAGGGGACATCCATGGCATCCGACCCCGAACCTAAGTCCCAAGGATGGGAATGGTAGGAGTCCAAAGACCCAGAGGAAGCGGGCAATGGACTCCCCGCTAACCTGCTGCCAGCCGTAGGGAAAGGGATGCTATGGCTGGTGGAGATGGAACTAATCCTGATGAGGAACGGAGATCAGGGCTAGAAGGGTAAACAGAGAGCAAAGATGCAAGGGGCACGAAACTATTCTTACCCGCGTTGTCGATTGCGCCATGCTCGGCTCCCTTCGGGTGCTCCTTCAGTAGGACGCTTGCCGCGGTTGTCGCCTCCTGCCATTGTTATTGTATGAGTTAGGGTTTCCCTCAGGATTGGTTTCAACAGAAAGGGTGAAGACGAAGGTGAGAGTGTTTGACTGGAACCGTTGACAGGGTAGAAGAAGGAGGGTTTATTTATAAGCTGAGTAGGAATCCCAAATGGCAGACTAGGGTTTTCCCTCTCGAGTGGGCCGTTACCGGAATGGGCCAAGCTCGGGTATATCAAAGGTCGCTCGGCTATATCCCTAAATTGAAAGTGATCGGCTATCTGAAAGCCAGAGGTGAATCGGCTATGCTGTAATCGGGAAGAATAACAGAGCCGATTATACTGTCATACAGGTAGGAATATATAAGAAGCAAAATAGTAATGATGATCGATTGAAAACAAAATGTACAATGTTTAGCCTGTTACAAGCCGAATTTCTATTGGTTCAGTAGCTGATTAATGGCATCTAAGGCTTCGTTCTTGATTCGGTTGACCTGGTCTAGAACCTGCTGGTCTGCATCTTCAGAGCTCTGGATGCTAGACAACTTTGCCTTGAGCTGTTGGTCTTCTTTAAGGACAACAGATAGCTTTGATGAAGCAGCCCTCATGGAGTTTGGCAAATCTATCATCTTGGCTTTGTGAGATTGGATTTTGGCATTCAATTCGGCTAGTTGAGCCTCTAGCCTAATCTTCTCATCCTCCATGGTCTTCAGCTCTGGCTCCAGAGTTGCCAGTAAACTCTTAGCAGTCTGAATTTCTCTGGCTTCATGTTTCTTCAGAGATCTGTTATCTTGCAGGACAGTTCTGGAAGTTATGTTTTTATTGGCTCTTTTCACCACAGCAAAGTGGTCATCAAGATGAGTTGCAGATTCCAAAGAAGCCTTGATGGCAGATGGAAGATCTTGATTGATGAGCTCAAGGATATATTTTATCTGATCTAAATCTTGGACCAAGATGTTGATGTCCTTGTTCAGCAGATTAGCTATGTCCTGTAGCCGGGCTTGGTTTTCTGCTGATAGAGTTTGCTGGGAGGTGGCTTCTTCACCCTTTTCACTGATGAAATCATCAACAGTGAAGGAGTAACTGGTGGTCGGTATAGCATTGGTTTGGAAGAAGGAAGCATTAGCCGACTGGATAGATATACTAAGAGGATAGTTTGAGGCATATTTTTACCTGCTGTGATGATTGTTCATCCAAATGGGCAGTGTTCTGATCTAGTTGAGGGCTTGATTGAATGTCCAGATACGGTGAAGCTAAAGCTGGACCAGAGGAAGCTTCCCCTGCTAGAATGTCTAAAATTTTATCTGTCTCCAACAATGCAGATGCATGAGCAAGAATTGGATGACATATGAAGGAGGGAAGTGATTAGCCGAATAATATTACCAATGTGCTCGGCAGTTTCCTGAGCATCAGTGCCTTCGGCTTCATCAGTTTCAGTGTCTTCAATTTCATGAATTTCTGCTGATGGTTGGTTTCTGCGTCTTCAGTAGTTTGGAGAGGAGTATCCACTGTTGATAAAACGTTGCTTGATCTGGGGATATTGACATGTGGCTGCAGTAAAAATGATTGATATAAGAACAAGCAGTTTTATTCCAGAGTGAAATTGATTACTGAATACAATTTCATACCTTAGGAGATATCTTGACTTCTTAGACCTTACCTTTCTAGTCACATGAATATCCTCAAGTATCTTCCTTTTGCCTTTTTCTCCTGAAGGTGCAGTAGCTATGACTGTAGGAATCTTCATGAAAATTGTCAAAGCAGGAGCATTGAAGCCCAATGCAGGTTTAGGCCCAGCTTTGTAATAATCTAATGCTTTGCTAGGAGGGATAGGGTCGAAATCCTGTACATGATTGGATTTTAGAATGAAAGATAAATTCAGAAACAGGAAATGACTAGTGCAATGAAATTACCTCACTCTCAGGAGCAAATTGAGGGTATAAATCTTGGCATAAAGGATGCACTGGTATATTGAAGATATGATGGTGCCACTCTTGCCACCAGGAAGAGAAAAGGGAGTGGGCATCATCCACTAGTCCAAATGGAGAAGGTTCATATGTTGGCAAATCTTGTCCAAGCTCAAAAACTTTTCTGGCTTCTGTTTCATTAGTGATCAGCTCCCTGTATCTTATGATTGATGAGAAGAAAGGTCTCGGGGGCAGCTGTCCACATCCTAATTGCCTGGATGCCATGTTGGGATTATAGAATTCATATGTGGGGCTCACCATTCTCCCATGATGAAATTCAGCTGGCAGGATACATGGCTTGATGAAGGAGTTGAAAATATCTGTGAACACCTTATCAGAGCAGCCAGACTCAAAGCTGAATTTGTAAGGGAAGGTCAAATCATCAATTTCTCTATAGGGGAGCCAGAGCACATTGTTGAAGCCTTTGAAGAACAGCTTGAAGAGGTGGCCAATATCCAGAGCTACTTCTCCATAGGTTTGACAGCTCTTGCTTGTTGTTGTGTTGCCTTCAGCATAGTTAACTGAAGGGAAACTCAAATTATGGAGAGGGACATATATTATTTGATGCATATGGAGTTGCAACCACATTTGAATAAACCACCAAGGTCCACTCACATAGGAGATGTCTTTACCATGGTACATCTGAACAGTAATCTGATGCATCATGTGGTAAATAGCTCCTAAAAGGTATTTGCCCAGAGGGACTAGTATACCTTCAGCTAAATCCTCAGCCATCAACATGTGATTTAGGGTTGGTTTATTAGATTTTCCACAGAAGATGAACCTGCATAACCACATATTCATAAAGGCCCTGCTTTCCTTGTCAGAAACAGGACCAGATGATTCCATATAGGTATGGATGTATCCAACCCATCCACCTTCGGATTTGACAGCTTTCTGGTTGCTTTTGCCCTTGTACTTGTAGGGATATACTGTTTTTGACATGTTTAGGCAAGTCATCATGAATACATCGGCCAAAGTGAGGGTCATCATGTCGTGGCCGAAAACGAAAGCATTGACAGCATCAGACCAAAAGTTAGAAGTTGCGATCAGGAGGGTTGATTTCTGAGTGTTTCTGATAAGGATAATTCTAGGCAATGGTTGATGTCTTGGCTGTCCCAGTTACTGCTACCCTTTTCCAGCATCCTCCGTACCAATTTCGCCATCCTGCGATAGGAGGAAACGGCCAGGTCTTGAAAGTGCTTGGCCATTGGTTTGGCGGGTTAACTTCAAAGTTGAAAGGGATTCTCAGAGTTTCTTTTTCGATGATGTCGGTTGGGTCGGGGTTACCCATGGGATCAAGAAAGTAGGAATCAGGATTTGCCGCATAAGGGATTAGAATTTCATTCTTGTATTCCTTAAGAAAGTAATGGGATCGGAAAGAAAGAACAGGTGAATCGGAAAGGAAGCAAGAAAGTCAGCTGGGAATTGCCGAATGTATGGAAGTAAAGGGATTTACCTCTGGAATTTCGTCCTGAGTCGCCATTGGAGGATCGAGGTAGATTCAAAAGTGTTCTGGGTCTTAGATTTCTTGAGCGGCGCTGCAATGGTGAACAGTGTTGACCTACAAGAAAGAGGAAGCATGTGGTCAATTTCGGAACAAAACTGCTTTTATCCCGAAATTGAGGGGCATGTGTTAACATCAGATTTTGGCATGTTTGAGAAGATGATAGATGGGCCAGCATGCAGTAAAATTGTTGAGGGAGCATTCGGCAAGTGTTCATGTGGTCGGTTAATTTGTTCCGATTCGGTAAATAGTCGTGTGGTCGGCTATTTAGAAGAAAGGCGGTTTTTCGTCGAAGAGGCGGGGGAATCAGCAAGTGACAACCGATCAAGCAACAAAAGTTGCGATAATTAAGGAAACAAGAGGCTCCGAAGGAAACTAGAGTTAAAGGTGTCATATTTCCGTTGATATTTTGTAATCGTGTCCTTGTAGGACTCATGTCATGACCGGGGTATAAATATAAACCCTTGGCCATTGTAAAAAACGTTCACAACCAAATAAATACAACTGTCCCCTTGCCAACTTCGAGTCCTTTTAGATGTTGATGTAAGTAGTCTTGTTTATTGTCAATGATCGTGCGGCGGATCCTTGATTGATGATCAAGAAGTCTTTACTTATGTTTTGTTTACAAGTAAATACCGTGCGGCGGGTGTTTGCTCGATATGCTTAGCATAAGAAAGATAGTTATCGGGTCTTGTAGATTTGGTAAGATCTATTGGATTCATTAAGTTACCGTGTTGCATGTTTTAGATAATCTTTACATATTTGCAAACACTCTTTTGCCCAATTTAGATTGATGAGGTTTGACTTTCCTTTTTTCATCATAGATCTATTCATGTTTAAACAATTCAACACTTTCATGCTGTTTCCACAGTTAGATCTTATGTTTCATAATAGCCGAATCAAGTTCAATCTAGATTGTTACGTGTTGTGGGTTAATGCATGCTTTTTCACATTTGAGTCTTGATAAAGCTAAGTGTCGTGCGGCAGGCGCAAGCTTAGATTGGTTTGATCGTGTTTTTCTTACATGTTTACTTCATCATGGATTCCAACTCGGTCGGATTGCCAAGCTTGATCATGCTTTAACTTTTGGATATTTGGTTCATTCATACGTACTTTTTTCCCATGCATGCATATTCGGCAATCAAAGTGCCACGTGCTCCTTGCTTTAGCCGAATGATCTGTATATACTATGTTGGCAGATAGTTTGTATAGCTGTATGTCGTTGTAAGTGGCTTCAGGGCCGTATATATGGAACTGTCTGGTCTTATCCGCACGTTCCAGTTTATATCTAATGACTTTCATCCCTTGTTAGTTTTAGGTCAAACCGACTGGCACGTTTTCGGTTCTCGAAGCACCCGGGCACCCGATTGAAGCCACGCTTTCCGGCTTGCTGTGTGTGAGACACAGTACGTCACTTTTTATGTCAACACTTGTGACGTTAGAAGTGGAGCTTTGCAAAGATGATCTAAAAGGAAAGTTGGAAAGTTTGAGCAAGCATATGGAAGGCAAGTATAGCATGGGATCTTCCTTGTTGTCCTAGTCACCCTAAATACTAAATTCATATGAATGTGTCTACCTTGTTACCCCTAAGTATTTTCCTAGATATTTGTTATCCTGTACCTTGTCACCTTTGTGGGTTGTATTAGGTAGATCAAAGCTAGTTCTTCTAAAGAATAACCATGATCTTGTAACTTGATTAATAATATATGCAATGATGATAAATTATGACTTTTTAGCAACGTGGATTATAGGTGGAACATCAGGAACTCACACCTGTGTTCTCACTCATAGGGGTTTTTCTGTAAGCGGCCACCTAGGAAAACCGTGCTACCCTGAGTGTTATATGGCTCTGACTTTAACTAATTACCTAGTATGTCTCTAGCTTGTTAGTGGTTACCATTTATTGGCGCAAGAGGGGAGTGTCGGGGATGTATGGTGCTTCTCCTACCTTGTAGGAGAACATAGTGCTACGACCACATGTGACGCGACTCGAAGGAGAATACCCATGCGTACCTGCCACTGAAACCTCGCGGCCACTAACTTGTTAGGGTATCTAGCGAAAGGTTATGTAGTGAAACCCTGCCACGACTCCTAGGTAGAGGTATAGTGGGCCTTGCAAACCCCGACAAATGGGAATCACGGCTTGGGGCTAAAGATGTACAACCTCTACAAAGTGTAAAACTATCATGATAGTCGTACTCACGGTTATGAGCGGCTTGGATCCTTACTATGTGATGTCCTTATGTCATAGTTCATCAGCTGTTATTAATCATAAGTTATTGTTATTTGTTCATATAAGCATTATATCTTGTTCACTTGATCATGTGGTTACTGGGCTTATGCTGAAACTTGATGCTACTCAATTGCTAAAACTATGACTTACTAAAAGCTAATGCAATTAAACCCGTGTCTATCCTTTTTGAGCCTCATGAACCCCATAGTTATACATGCTGAGCATGGTGAGCTGACGCTTGTTGTCATCACCTTTATATAAAAATCCCAAATGGGTACCAGATGGTGGTGCAAGTAAGGTGTTACCAAAGGAGTATTAGGTGACTATACCCCCAGTCAATTGTCTGATATGGCCATACCAACCACTGCTACACTAGTCCAAGTCAATGATGGACCAATTACACGTAGCCGAGCTAAGAAGCTACAACAAGAGGTCAATGCGCTACTTTGTGAAATTGATTTTAATGTTAATGAGAATTATATACTACCTAAGTCGTGCACGTTTCTATTGCTTAGGTTCACCAAGGAGGACAACCATTATGCACGAAGGATGGAACACAGAGAAGAATCACGCTCGAACTCATCAAGTCCTGCAGAACCGTCCGAACAAAACTGCCATAACTTTTGACTCCCAAAAGTTATGAGGGTAATTGAGGACATTTTGGAAAGCTTATGATGTCTACTTTCAAATGCCACCAGTGCCAACCATTTGGACTTTTCAGTTGGCCGGCCGACCAGTTTTTGTACATACTGGTCAGCAGGTCAACAGTCTGCATGTTGCCCAAGTTCTCGTGTCAAACTGTACCAATCTACAATAATTCGTGGTGCATGCTGCACATGACGTGAAAGGTTATCAAGTTAACTTTCCAACCCAAGAAACGGAGCATCATTGGGACTTTCCTAGGTGGAGTTATGGCTCAATTACTAAAGACTTTGCAGAAGGCCAGAAGACACGCGGGAGTTGAAGACCACTTCGTGAATGCTCTCGCTATTGGCCTTTCACCTCCCAATGTGGCTTCTTCATTTCATAGTTATCTAAGAGACTTGTTCCTAGTATAAATAACATATGTATGCTAAAGAAAAAACTTTTGATGAATTAAGAACCTATATGGTATTGCAACCGAGCTGTTGAGTGTCTTACTCAAACCTTTGTTCTTCCTTGTTTTTCTTGGACTTGTGAAGAGATCCCTCTGGGATCCCCTACTTCGTGCTCTACGGCTTCCGTTCGGCTGCGCCGTATTGTGTGGATTAGTTCTGGATTGTGGTTCTGCGGTCGTTCGGAGATCAAGTCGAAGTCTTCGCGGTTTTGGTGTCTCTCCTCGTCGCTTGGTCGCATCCAACCTTGGACAGGTATAAAGCTAGTTATCCCACGCTGTTCGCAGCAATTTATCCTTTGTTTGAAAAGTACTGTCGTGAATATCGGGCCAATCTCTTATCGATCCATATCGGGTCTTGTCACTGTCCCTGTGGAGTATGGAGTCCCGAAGATAGGAGATATAAAATAGCTTCCGCGATGCTTTGTTATATATGTAAGTCTTGTTGCAACTATGTTTCGATATATAATAAAGCATTGTCTTTGATAATCCCCATATTTGTATATATGTGATGTGTGGACATCCTGGGCACACATATACATAGTATTTGGTATTCTTTCGAAAACCGGGTGCTACAAAGAGGCTCCGGACCAGTTGGCCAATGAGGCGTCAGACCATTGGAAGAGGTCCGACGGCCTGCCTTAGGCAGAGTTCTGAGGAAGAAGCTCCGGACAACCTGTCCGGAGAGATCCAAACCAATGTTGATTGGTCCGGTGGCCAGTGAGTTGGGAGCGAGCCCTTAAAGGAGCTCTGGACTAGTCCGACGACTGTTCCGACGGCTAGTCCGACACATGTCAGAGAAGCTCAAGTTGGATACAGTAAGTACCAGTGCTTTGGACTTGGTCCGACGCCTCAGCTCCGGACCAATGCAAGTGGTCCGGAGGTCCATGGTACAATGGAGTTTCAAAGGTTGTTGTGAGCTCCGGACCAGAGAAATTGGTCCGACGGATCAGTCTCCGGACTGGTTCGACGGTTCGCAAAAAAGAGAAAAAGCAAAAAACAACTAGTTGGAGAGGTGGGGGCTATATATAGTTGCTCATCGCATCCAAGTTAGCTCTCTTGTCCATTGTTTCAGCTGAAGAAAGTTTGAGAGAGTTCTTGGAGAGCCAAGGGCATAGTGAGGAAGAGATTTGAGAGATCCAAAGCTTGTTCTTCCTTCCTAGGGTGATTAGGATTGACAAATGTGCATCCATCCACCTTCCTAGCCTTGAGTGGGTCAAGTGAAGGTCTTGTGCTTGTTACTCTTGGTGTTCGACAACACCTAGACGGTTTGGTGGTGATCGAAGGAAGGTGATCGCCGGAAGATTGTTGGCGGCCCTTCTCCAACTTCGTGCGATCGGTTGTGGGCGGTTCACCGAGCCGGAGCGGCGAAGAACCAGCCCGTAGAGAGCACTCGGTCCTTGCACGGATCGAGGGGGAGCTATACCTTGCGAGGTGCTCCAATGAGGACTAGGGGGGTGTCGACTCCTCGATACCTTGGGAAAACATCATGTGTCAACCTTCGTTCTTTCCCTAGCTCTTTACATTTACGCATTTACATTCCGTCTTGTGTTTTCCTTTCATACTAGAATTATGTAGGTTGTTCTTCAATTCTATGCCTTGCTACTGCTTTCTAGTTAGGAGACATGTTTGGTAGGCAATAGGGGGTGATTGGCACTTGTTAGGTTTTTATATTTGCTATAGAAATTTAAAAGAAGCTCAATTGATCCCCCTCTTGGGCATCTTGATCATTTCAATTGGTATCAGAGTCTTATTGCTCTAAATTAGGATTCACCGCCTAGAGCAAGATGTCCCATGGGGATGGACCTCCACCCATGTTCGATGGGGATGACTTTCCTTATTGGAAAGTGCGTATGGAGGCCTATCTTGAGGTCGTGAATGTCGGCGTTCACAAAGCCGCCACCGTGGGTGGATCGGTGTTCGCCGAGGATCCCTTCTTTGAGAAGAATAATGCTAAGGCAAAGAACATTCCTTTTTGAGGAATTTGCAATGATGTGTTCAACCGTGTGCGGAATTGCAAAACCACACATGACGTTTGGACAAATGTTTGTGCACTTCATAAGGGGAACAAATGTGAGCGTGAGGAACACTACCATTTTGGTCATGGCTAAGTTGAATTCCTTTACCAAGCTTGCTAATGAAAATGCTAATGAGATGTATTCACGTCTTAACATTCTTGTAGAGGAATTGAATGGACTTGGGCTCACCCAAATGTCTCCACCGGATGTGGTGAGGAAGATACTATGTGTGCTCCCCATTGACAAATATGGGCACATAGTAACCGTGCTTCACCTAGGATACCTCTCTACATCAACTCCTACTCAAGTCTTGGGGAAGATCAATGCCCATGAGATGTACATGAAGATCAATGATGGCTCATCTTGCTCCACCAAGAAGAAAGAGAAGGAGGACAAGAAGGACTTGGCCCTCAAGGCTTCCACCAAGAAGTGCAAGATCCAATTGGTGGTTGAGGACTCAAGTAAAGATGATGAAGACAACATCGCTCTCATGGTGAATAAGACCACCAAGATGTTGAAGAGGCTAAACAAGAATGGAGTCAAGTTTGACTCAAATAAGAAGAAATTCTTCACAAGCTCTTCAAGGAAGCCAATCTCCCAAATGAAGTGCTTAAATTGTGGCATTCTTGGTCATCTAGCTCATCAATGCACCAAAGAGAAGAAAGACAAGTTCAAGAATAACAAGTTCAAGAACTACAAGAACAAGAAGGGTGCACAAGATGATTCAAGTGATGATAATGACAAGAAGCAAGACAAGCCATTGAAGAAGAAGAAGAACTTCAACTTTCACAAGAAGAAGAAGGATGTCAAAGCTTACAATGTTGGTGATTGGCTCACCAACATTGAAGACTCAAGTGACTCCTCCGATGAGGAGAGTGAAGATGAGAAGGTGGCCGCCTTAGTGATTGTCTCTTCTACTCCACCGCCACCTCCTCCATCATCACCGGGCTCATCCTCTACACACCTATGCCTCATGGCTAAAGGTGACAAGAAGGTACAAAAAGAGGATGGCGATGATAGTGATAGCTCAAGTGGTAGTGATGATGAATTTGAAGCACCTTCCTATGATGAACTAATAAAAATTTGCAACAAATACTCTGACATCATAAGGAAGTACAAAGCTAAAAATGTCAAACTACTTGAGGTACAAGAAAACTTGCATGCTAAGTTGGATATCTTGACTAGTGCTAATAATGATGATTTAAAGCTTGAGAACACATCTCTCTCATCTAGCAATAGGGAGCTCCAAGCCTCACTCAAGTAAGAAAATGAGAAACATGATAAGCTTGAGAGGTCATCACAAGAGCTCTACAAAAGATACAACTTGCTAAAAAATGACTACACAAATGTCAAGCAAGAGCACGACACACTAGTGGTATAAAATGAATTGCTCACTCAAGATCTTGCTACACATGTTGCTACTAACCTGTGTGCTATGTGTGATAGTGCTACCTCTTGTGATAACTTGATTGATGATGTGGCTCTTGAGCAAAGTGCTAAGTGCAAGGGCAACAGAGTTGTTGAAGCCGACAAGTATGATGATTATGTGAAGATGAGGGAAGAGAATTCAAAGCTCAAGGAAGAGCTAATCAACCTCAAGTCTAACAAGCCTATTCTCATCAAGCCGACTCAAGAAGAAGACAAGGATGCTATTACCTTGATCAACTCTCTTAGAGAAGAAATTACCAAGCTCAAGAATGAGAAGAACAAGCTTGCTAGTGGAATGGAGAAATTCACCAAGGTCCACAACCTTCAAAGTGAGCTCTTGATGAACACCATCACGAAGAATGACAAGATGGGTGTTGGGTTCAAGGAGAACCAAGTGATGAAGGCCAAGGTCAAGATTGAAGCCAAGAACTATTACAAGAACAAGTACAATGGCTACAATAAAGAGAAGCCAATGCCTAAGCAAAGAAGATGCTTTGAGTGTGGACAAGTTGGTCACTTTTCTTATGATTGCAAGACTCGACCACCCAAGACCTTGCCCAAGCACACAAGGCCTTTTGCTCATGATGCTCACTTTGTGATCAACAAGGATTCCAAAGGTAGACCACTTGTAGTGTTTCTTGGTCCAACGATGAAGAACAAGCCTCGAGTACTTTGGGTTGCTAAGGAGTTGGCTACCAAGGCAATGTGGCCCCGCTATGAGTCGGTTCCCAAACAACAAGCTTAACTCCAAGTTGCTTGTGTGTAGGTGAACTACAAGACCGGTGGAAGTCATTGGGTGATTGATAGTGGTTGCACTCAACATATGACCGGTGACCCCCAGATAATTCAAAGGGAAAAGATCAAGGCTTAGGCAAAGTGGCTATCTCCCAAGAGCAATCAATTTCCAATGTCTTGTTAGTGTAATCTTTGAGCTTCAACTTGCTATCGGTTGGTCAACTTTGCGATCTCGGTTTCCAATGTCTCTTCACTCCAAGTGAGGTTGTTGTGACCAAGGTGGATGACTCTTCATTGATATTCAAGGGATTCCAACACAACAACTTGTATCTAGTGGACTTCACTTCCAATGAGGCTAGCTTGCAAACTTGTCTATTCTCCAAGAATTCTTTGGGTTGGTTATGGCATAGAAGATTAGCTCATGTGGGCATGTCAACCTTGAAGAAGCTTGTCAAGAAGGAGATGGTTAGAGGAATCAAGGATGTGGTGTTTGAGAAGGAGAAATTGTGTAGTGCATGTCAAGCAGGCAAACAAGTGGCAAACACTCATCCAACCAAGCTTTCATGTCAACCTCGAGAGTCCTAGAGTTGCTTCATATGGATCTATCTGGCCCCACTACATATGCTAGTCTTGGAGGGAATCTCTTTTGCCTAGTAGTGGTGGATGACTACTCCCGGTACACCTAGGTATTCTTTCTTCAAGACAAGGGAGAGACACAAGACATATTCAAGAAGTTTGCTACAAGAGCTCAAAATGAATTTGATGTGATCAAGAAGATTAGAAGTGAAAATGGCACCAAGTTTGTGAACACAAAGATTGAGGATTATTGTGATGAAGTGGGGTGATGACGGTAAGAATGAACCTTTTTGTCAACATCAAAATACCATCAACATCCTCATATTCGTAGAAAGACAAGCATAACATGAACACATTTTATCCAATAACTAGTTCCACATGTCCCTTGAGTATTTGAGTGCAAATAATGACAAATGGGGACATTTGGGAGCCAGTGGGCCCACATAGGAGGTCGGCCGACCCACCCTGTGGGGCCACTAGGCCTCCCATGCCCCCATGATCCTAGAAGCACCCTACCATGTGATCTTGCACCCTTGGATCCACCCTATGCTACCTCTCAATGGTTCTGGATCAAAGCACGAGGATCCATGGGCCCACATCAAGGAGATTAACGTGACAATCATCTCAGAACGAACACCCAAAGCATATGACAAGTGGGACCAGCATCCAGAAGACAGAGGTGGGTCAGAGACCCCTTAATGGGGTCGGCCGACCTATTAGTGGGCCCACCAGCCCCCACTTGCTCCCGGACCAGTGGGACACCTTCTAGAAGAGCAAGGGAGGGCCCACAGGCCAGTAGGTGGTCGGCCGACCGCCCTAAGGCGGTTCAACCTCCAGTAACCGCCATACACACTCCCCACATATTGGAAATCAACACCATCCATCCAAAGGCAGTTCAGAGGTCGGTTGGATCCTATGGTGGCGGATGAAGGTGACGCGGATCGCTGACGTGGCACCGGAGTAGCCCCTACTCCACCTCTAGCTATAAATAGACCCCTAGAGCTCCCTTGTCATTCATGCCTCATTGGAGAAATACTACTCCTTAGTCTCTTAGCGGAGCTCTATAGTAGTGTTATGCTAGTTGGAGGAGAGTGAGGCAATTCTTCTGGAGAAAGCCCCGGATCTGTCGGGAATATTCTCCGGAGTTCTTCCTCAGTGGATGCGAGTCTCTTATAAGTTCAACACTTGTAAGTGACTTCTTCTGAGTTCTTTATAGCAATTAATATTCTAAATTCTACGTTTAGCTTTTATACACTTTTCACGCTTGTTCACACTTGCTCTGGTAAAGTGCTTTAATCTTAGACCAAGGTTAAAGTAGTAAGATTAGTGTAGATGTGGTGTCTAAGCTTAATTTGCCTTTGTAAACCGCTTATCGCGTGGATTGTTTGTGGATGCTAGTAGAAGGTGACAACTCTATCTAGTCTTCGTATTCCACCACGTGTGTCAGATAAGTTCTTAAAAGGTAGGGCCTCAATAAAACTTGATGGTGTGGTCCAGTTAGAGTTTTGTCCTCTTTCTGATCTATCTCATCGCCTGCTGCAAGAGAAGGGCTGATAAAGCCAGTATAACCAGCTTTACCTTGTTAGATATCTTTGCTATATCGAACCTCTCAACCTAGTTATCATAGTCTCCCTTGATCCATCATGGGACATATCAATAATCCTAATTAACTCACTTCTCGTTCCCTAAGGAAAATACGATACCTGGAATACTCCTGGTGAAAGCTACACTTGACAACCGTACGCTTGCAGTCTTTTACCCGTTTGCCACTTTGGTGTCAACAAGCTTTCTGGCGTCGTTGCTGGGGAATGATAGTTGTTTTAACTAGAACCATTTGGTCCTATTTTATCTTTGTTTGATTTCATATTTTCATTCCACATACACATATGGATCAAACACCCCTTTTCGAATATGGTACTCCAACGGGCGCTAGCTTGGAGCCACCTAAATCATCTCAGGCCGTTTTGGCCGTTCGTTATGAGCTTCGCCCAAGTCTCATAGCGATGGTTCAGGAAAAACCATTTTCTGGGGACGAATATGAGAATCCTTACACTCATCTACGTGACTTTGAACAACTTTGTTCATGTGTCCACATCCAAGGGATGAGGCCAGGTACTCTTAAGTGGAGGCTATTTCTGTTCTCTTTGACGGGAATAGCCAAACGATGGTACAATCGCAACGTAGATAGTGCAAAGGGAAAATGGGAAAAGTTGCAATCCAAATTCTATTTAGCTTTCTTCCCTATCCCCTGTGTTATTCGTCTTTGAGTAGAGGTCCTAACCTTTAAACAAAAGGAGAAGGAATATCTAGGTGCAGCATGGGTCCGTCTTGTAGATCTAGCATCTTCCAGCCCTGATCTTGCTATAACCAAGCCTACAATGTTACAACATTTTTATGGCGGTCTTAGCAAAGATTCCACACAACTTCTTGATATCACTTCCGGGGAAGCCTTCCTGTGTTTACCCGTTACTGCAGGGAAGAGTCTTCTCATGAAGATTCTTGAAAACACCCCCTATACTAACGTTTATGATGAAGGACCCACGGAAGAACAAAAACCAACCCCCAGAATAGAAACAACATCGATAGCCAAAACTCTTCCCTCTACATCTCAAGATCCTACTATCGAATCTGAACTATCAAGGGAAGAAGAAATCCATCCCTTGGAATTCCCCCTTGATATCGAGGTTGATCTCTCTTCCGATTTTGGGAATGCCTTGAATCAACCTGTGCAAAAGAAGTCTCCTACTCGAAAAGCTCCGAACCTTCACATTCCTAGTCGCATAGAGGAAACCTATCTCTAGGAGACGGTTCAAGAGTTAGCTTCTATCATGAGCAATGAGTGGTTAGAAGAGGCCGAATCTTCACTCGAGCCAATTTGAATTCTTTCTTCCTCTACAACCATTCCTTCTCAAATCAATAGAGCAAAGTTAGACTCTCTTTACGATCCTGCCGTAGGAGTTAGCATTATGTCTAAGTCATTAGCTAATGCTCTCCTAGGCAATGTAAATCTGACTCCAACCAATAAGTTCTTGAAGCTTCCTTTGGGACAATTGATTGAGAGTTGTGGATCGCACAGACCATTTCTACGCTAATTAACAAAGTCAATATCCTCTTGAATTTCTTCATATTTGATATAGAGGAATTTGAATTGTTAATTGGACATCCACTCATGAGATTTCTTGATGGATCTCTTGATGGAAGTCTTAAGGGTCATCTTGGGAGCAATATCAAACTCTCAATTCCGCTTACCAATTCCATAAACTCCGTGACGGAATCACTCCCAGAATCTGACCCATAGAGGAAGTGATGGTTGCATCTCTTCTAGAATCATCTCATCCTGATCTAGAGGAAGACGCTGAAGATTTCATCCAGGAAGAAGACGATCTAGAAGAACCCATAGATCTGGAGAAATACAAACCCCCATCCAAACCCTCTATAGAACTTAAACCCCTTCCAGCTGGTTTAAAGTATGCCTTTCTAAATGACAATCGTGAGGCCCCTGTGATCATCAGTGACAAACTCTCTCCTAAAGAGTCCTTCAAGCTCCTCACCGTCTTAGAAAAGCATCAGTCAATCTTAGGCTATTCTCTTCAAGATCTTAAAGACATTGGTCTCGCTCTTTGCACACATCACATTCCTATAGAACCTGAGGCTCTTCCTTCTAGAGAACCTCAACGTAGATTGAATAATGCGATGAGAGAAGTAGTAAAGAAAGAGGTCTTGAAACTCTTGCATGCGGGGATCATCTACCATGTTCCCCACAGTGAATGGGTTAGCCATGTGCATGTTGTGCCTAAGAAGGGAGGCATGACAATCGTTCGAAATGACAAGAACGAGTTAATTCCCCAATGAACCGTCATGGGTTGGAGAATGTGTATAGATTACCTAAAACTTAATAAGGCTACAAAGAAAGATCACTTCTCGTTACCCTTCATCGATGGGATGCTAGAACGGCTTGCAAAGCATTCCTTCTTTTGTTTCCTTGATGGTTATTCGGGATATCATCAAATACCAATCCACCCCGATGATCAAAGTAAGACTACCTTCACATGCCCCTATGGAACATATGCATACATGCGAATGTCTTTCGGCCTATGCAATTCTCCTACTTCATTCCAAAGGTGCATGATGTCCATTTCTCCGATATGATTGAAGAAATCATGGATGTTTTCATGGACGACTTCTCCGTCTATGGAAAGACTTTCGATGATTGTCTTGAGAATCTGGATAAAGTCTTACGGAGATGCAAAGAGAAGCACTTAGTCCTGAACTGGGGGAAATGCCACTTCATGGTTCGTGAAGGCATAGTTCTAGGACATAGAGTGTCTGAACGTGGGATAGAAGTGGATAGAGCTAAGATTGAAGTCATAGAACAACTTCCACCTCCCACGAATGTCAAGGGAATCCGTAGTTTCCTTGTCCATGATGGCTTTTATAGACGGTTCATATAAGATTTCTCTCAAATTGCTCGTCCGTTAACAAGCCTGCTAGCCAAAGATGCACCCTTTGACTTCAATGATGAGTGCTTAGATGCTTTCTACATTCTCAAGAAAGCACTCATATCAGCTCCAATCATCCAACCCCCTGATTGGAAGCTTCCTTTTGAAATAATGTGTTATGCTAACGATTATGTTGTCGGTGCGGTTTTAGGCCAAACCAAAGATAAGAAGCATCATGCTATTTCATATGCTAGCAAAACCTTAACAAGGCCACAATTAAACTAGGCAACAACTGAGAAAGAGTTGTTGGCTGTGGTATTTGCTATAGATAAGTTTAGATCTTACTTAGTTGGAGCAAAAGTAATTGTCTACACAGATCATGGTGCTTTAAAGTACTTGCTCACTAAGAAAGATGCTAAACCCCGCTTAATAAGATGGATTCTTCTACTCCAAGAATTTGATCTTGAAATAAAAGATAAAAAGGGAGTAGAAAATTTTGTTGCCGATCATTTGTCTAGAATGCAATTCAAAGAAGCACAGAATTTGCCCATCGATGATTTCCTCAAAGATGACACACTCCTCAAGGTAACAGACTCCAACCTATGGTATGCAAATATTTTCAACTTTATGGTTGCAAGCCATGTCCCACCAGGGCAGATATGAAGAAACTAGTTCAGGAGAGTCGAGTGCATCTCTGGGATGAGCCATACCTCTATAGAGTATGCAATGATGGATTGCTAAGAAGATGCATACCTATGGAGGAGACAATCAAGATCATGGAAAGATGTCATGGAGCAGAATACAGAGGTCATTATGGAGCATTCATAACTCATGCTAAGATTTGGCAGAGTGGTTTCTACTAGTCAACCATCTACAAGGACACCCATGACTATGTCAGAAAATGTGCAAGGTGCCAGAAGCATGGGAACATCAATTCCCGAGATGCCATGCCACTCACCAACAATTTACAAGTCGAGCTCTTTGATGTATGGGGCATCGACTACATGGGACCCTTTCCTCCATCGAAAGGGTATGAGTATATCTTAGTAGCGGTGGACTACGCGTCCAAATGGGTAGAAGCATTTCCCTACCGCAAAGCTGATGCAGCCAATTCGAAGAGAATGTTCCATGAAGTGATATTCCCCAGATTTGGAACCCCGAAGTTAGTCATAAGTGACAGGGGATCTCACTTCATTGACAAAGGTTTCTGCCAGTTCCTCACTAATCATGGAATTCTGCACGATGTTGCAACTTCATACCATCCTCAAACAAGTGGTCAAGCAGAAACATCCAACAAACAAATCAAGAACATTCTAAGAAGACCGTGGATGAGATGGGTACGTCTTGGAAGCACAAGCTACCAGAGGCACTCTGGGAATATCGGACCGCATACAAGACACCCATTGGTATGACACCATACCAACTTGTATACGGAAAGACATGCCATTTTTCTATTGAGTTGGAGTTCAAGACACATTGGGCAATTAAGAAATGGAACATGGATCTGCCAGTTGCTGGAAAATTCAGGAGAATGCAAATCTCTGAATTAGAATAGTGGAGAGAGAAAGCATATCACAATGCCAGAATATACAAGGAGAGAACCAAAAGATGGCATGACAAGAGAATCAAAATGAAAGAGTTTAATCCAGGAGACAAGATCCTATTATTCAACTCAAGGTTCAAGCTCTTCGGTCAGGGAAACTGAAAAGCAAATGGGAAGGGCCATACCTCGTCGTCAATGCCGCGACTCATGGAGCAATCACACTCCAGGATGACGATGGCAAAATCTTTAAGGTCAACGTCTTAAAATTTTCCATGAGCATGAAACCCCTAAACAAGAAATTGATATGATAGATTTTGTTCATAATCCAAATTAGAACTAAAATCTACATGTTTTATCTTTTTTGTTCAAATTTCATGTTTGACCTTAGACTTAGCCTAGATTTAGCCTTGACTCCCCCCTCGAAAAAGTTCGGCCCATTTGGCCTCTATAGGTGGTCGGCCGACCGCTTGTTTGGGCCTTTCAGCCCGAGGTTTCACGGCCTTACTCACCTTTTTTCGATAAGGGGAGATTCCCATTCCCATTCAAAGAACGGAAATACAGAGTTAGAGATAGTTAAGCAACAAGAAAGAGACACCTTACAGACCTGCGTTTGACCTTCAACGCAAAAGGAGCAGCACGACCAACCGACCTCACGCAAGAGTCTATCTAGAGCAGAGAGTAAGATTAAGAACAGACAAGCAAAAGAACCCAAACGAACTACCAGTTCTTAAAGCCAGTAACACACATTCCCCAACTTTCAAAGCAGAACATACGCCCTAGCTAAGACTTTCACAACTTGTCATCGATGTCATCTCCAGTCTTGTTATGCACCTCAGATCTTTTGCTTCGCTTGGATGCTAGGATCCCAAGGGCCACCTTCAACATAGTGTTTACCCCCTCTTCGAGTGATTCTTTATCAGCTTCTGCAAAAAGACCTATCCAGTATTTCATTAGAGCACATGCGTGGCATACAATCTCCACAGGATTTTTGATTAGTTTTTTCTCAAAGCAAGCCTTGTTTTAGCTGTCCAAGAGCCCAACATACAGCAGCAGTACCCCAAACGTGAACTTTCTTTTTTACTAGGACTCCATTTATCTAGCCATACCCAATAGTGTTTAATATTTATAGGAATATCAGCAGTCCCAAAACTAAGGGCAACACAAGCCCGAACGACTTTGGCTACAGAACAAGTGAAGAACAAGTGATCAGCCGATTCATTGCAGTTACAAAAATAACAAACTAGATTCCCTTTCCACTTCCACTTAATCATATTGTCTTTGGTTAAAACAGAGTTGTTTTCTAACAGCCACATGAAGAATTTAATTTTGGCAGGAACTTTCCCTGACCAAATGTGTTTCAAATGGGGACCAGAATCATTACAGGTCAGAGTGTTATAGACCGATTTGACAGTAAAAAGGCCATTCTTGCCAAGCCTCCACCCAATCATATCAGAAGAATCAGACAAGCAAAATAAATCAATTTTATTCCAAATCATATCCCAGATGGTGAGCGTCGGACCAAGCTCATTAGTCCGATGGTGAGCGTCGGACCAGGTGATCGGAGCAGGGGAGCTTACTGTGTTGTTTGGCGCAGTGGCTGGAGTGAGCACCGGACAACTCTCCATTGTCCGACGGTAAGCGTCGGACCAGAGTCCAGAGCTTGGGTACTCCCTGCTTGTTTCTGTGTGGGCGTCAAACTTCCAAAGGTGACCGTCGGACTAGTCCGGAGGTGACTTGGTGTACACTAGACCAAAGGCTCCGGACCACTTCCATTGATCCGGAGGCCTTGTCTGAAGTAGTCCGGAGCTCTCTATTGGTTGTTGTTATGCTTCTCTCTGCCTAGGTTTTTACCTCTTTTCCTTAGGGGTCGAGAACCTACGTTTTGGGGTTTCCGGTGAGTTTTTCTCCACTGCCGGTGAGTTCTCAACTGGGTTTGGCTTTTGGGAAGAGTGGCCCGAATATTTCAAAAGAAATTTGAGGCTCCCATTCACCCCCTCTTTGGTCGCCGTTCTCGGTCCTTCAATTGGTATCAGAGCCGGTTAAGGATCAATCCACCTTACACGGTTCTTGATCCGTGAAGGCGACATGGAGCGAGGTGCTGGTAAACCTCCTTACTTTGATGGAACCAAATTTTCCTATTAGAAGGTGCGCATGTCCGCTTACCTCCAAGGGCTTGACACAAAGTTTTGGGAGATTTGTGAGAATGAGAACTACGTGGTTCTTGAGGCTCGGATCACCGATGCCTAGGTTACGCAGCATGCATCTAATGAAAGAGCCCGTAGCATTCTCTTCTCTTGTCTGTCTCTTCCATAGTTTGAGCGATTTTCGAGTCTCACTACGACACATGAGATCTGGCAAACACTCTTGAGATATCATGAGGGTAACCCTCAGATCAAGTCCAGACTCTTCGACACGTACCGTAGAGAGTACGAGAACTTTGCTCAGTTGGCCGGCGAATCCGTTGACGAGATGTTCACTCGCTTCCAATCTATCGTCAACAAGATGCGTGCTAATCGAGCCAACTTACCTTATGATGATCATGAGATGGCTATCAAGCTTTTGCATGCTCTTGATCAGAAGGTATGGGAGATGAAGATAGCTGCCATTCAGGAGTCACTGGGCTATGATGCCCTGACCGTGGACGAGCTGTTCAACAAGCTCAAGTCCTCGAAGATTGACTACCAGACCCGGGCCAAGCTTGAAAACCCATCGAAACCATCTATGGCATTGGTTTCTGGCCCCGGCGGTACGTCTTCTTCTTCCTCTGACCCTTCACACCCTTTGTTCGCTTTGTCTTTGATTTCTGTGACAGAGGATCAAGTGGAGGCTCTTGGAGATGATGAGCTGGCTTTGGTCATCACCAAGTTCTCACGGTTTCACAACAACCATTTGAACCGTCGGCGTGGTGGTTCAGCCATGGGATGCTACCATTGCGGTGATGAGGATCACTACATCGCAAACTGCCCCAAGAAAGCTGCGGGCGACTTCACCAAGCGCAAGGACAAGCGCGAGCACCACTTCGAGGACAAGCACAAGCCCAAGGGTGGCTACCACCAAAGGTCCTCCAAGAAGGTGATCGACAAGGTGAAAGCCAAGCACCGAGCCTTCCTCGCCTCCCTTAGCGACATCGATGCCTCCTTCGACGGAGGTGCTTCTTCAAGTGATGATGAGTCGAAGGGAAAGGTTGAGGACAAGCTCAACGACCTATGCTTCTACGCCGACGCGAAGCATGGTGGCTTTTGCACCATGGCGATTGAAGAAGGCAAGGTTGACAAGTGCAAGGATGGCCCCGACTACGACTACGACTCCGATACACCCGAGGTATCACCCACCGTCGAGTCCCTCTCTCTCGAGATTGAGTCTCTGAACGACACTTTGATGAATCAAGATGTGTTGCTCAAGCGTGCCGCTTGTGAGAGGAACGACTTTAAGGCGAAGTACCTTAGCGCACTTCATGAGCTAGATTTTGCTAAGGCGTCAGTGGTGGTTACCGAGGAGGTAGAGTGTGATGCTTGCGCCATTCACATGTCTAATCTTGTCACTCTCCAGGACAAGTATGGCACTCTACTTGAGGAGGTCAGTGAGCTGAAGGCTAGGCCTAGCTTACTTGGTGCGTGCAAGTCTTGCTTAGGCTTGCGTTCTGAGCTGACACAGACAGATGCTAGGATTGCTGTGCTAGAGAAGGTCAGCTAAGATAGCACTAGAGAGTTGGATCTCTTTGAGGCTTTGGAGCTTGAGATCGCGTCGTGCAGACATGACAAGATGCGTACCGAGGAAGAAAACACATACCTTCGGTCCATCTTGAGCTGGGTGTCTTGTCGAGATCCGCAGTTGGGGATGATGCTTAGCCAATGCAAAAGGGCTGGCAGCACGGGAGTAGGCTTTTCTATAGGTGGGAAGGACGATAGCATGTTCGGTAAGATCGGTGAGTGCAGTAGGTTTGAGCAAGAATAAGAAACACACCACAACTCCAAAGCTTACCAAGATCACTCCACCTAAGCCTACCAACCCCTCTGAGTTTCCTGTGAGAGATGGTGTGTTTGAAGAGCGACCCAAAACCACTCCACAGAAGCAAGTGTGGATTGCAAAACCGAACCACCTTCGCAACCCACTTGACACAATGCCCGACATTTCTAGTGATCCCCTACCTAAGAAAGCTAGAGCCACCCAACCCAACAAGAGAGTGCCTACCAAGAGTGTGGTGAGGTATCATTGTGAGTATTTTGAGCGGGATGGGCACTTGGCTGAGTTTTGCTATAGGAGGAAGAGAGATGATCGAAGGGAGTTTGAGTTGAACAACCGGGACATGTTCCACCCACGAGTTGGGGTGCGTGAACCGTAAGTTCGGAGGCGCACTACTAGGCCTAGAGGTACAATGCCTCAAGGTGCAAGGCCTCAGGAGGCGAGACCACGTGGTGGTCGTGCCCGGCGGGGTACCGGTTATCGACGAAATATGCGTCGCAGTCTACCTAGGGGGTACCCCACAGTAGTAGATAGTTAGGCAGAGGTGTGGCGACGGCGATCACGCGTAACACAGAGAGCGTAGACACGGCGGTTTATACAGGTTCGGGCCGGCAAACCGCTGTAATACCCTACATCCTATGTTCTAGTGGCTAGATTGATCTAGTATATCAGGTTACAAGATCTGTAGATGATCTGAGAGAGGTTGTTTGGGGTTTTTAAGGGGGGTCCCTGCTCGCCTTATATAGCCGGGGAGCAGGGTTACAATTTCCATATCCTAACAGACTACGATCGGTTCCCCATGGCAAGGGATCCAAGTCTATCTTACTAGGATCTTCCTTGGCGAGCTAGTCTTCTTATGAGTCCTTAGCGAGCACGACGGGCTGGTCGCATGCCACAAGGCCTCGTAGGCTGGGCCGTCTCCTGGTTGGCAGGCCCAAGAAGGTCCCTGGGGATATGCCGAGGTTATATCCCAAACAAGTCCACGAGCACGTTATATTCTTCAGGCGAGCCCGCGGCGTCATTCTGAGAGGCGTCCATTTGGTCGCCGTCATGCGGGGTGGTCGTCGTAGAGCCCCGACCAGTATGGCTGGTCGAGGTGCTGCTCGGAGAGGTCTCCCGACCAGGTCGATCTGGTCGAGAACGTCGTAACTTGGCGTGCGAGCTGGTCGCCTTGCCGGATGTTGCGGCTTCTTAGTGGAAGAATGTGACGTGCTGAAGAAGAAAAACTTTTTAAAGGTCTTTCCCTGGTGAAGTGTACCCACTTAGGCTCTGCAAAAACTGCACATTAAAACAACAAATCTTTGTTTGTGAACAAGATCAGTACATTCACCACAAGGTGAAGTGTACCCACTTAGTCCCCGAGCATGGTAGCAGGTGAAGTATGCACGTGGTGCCATGCTTTATAAAGTAGAGCATAAAGTATATAAATAGAGATTGGAGCATAAATTTGCAAAAATGACTGCAAGTACTCGTAGCCCCCGAGCCTGATGTGAGTAGCGAGTAGCTTCTTGCATCAGGATCAAGTATGCAGAAGATAAAGGATTGAAATACTATTTTAATGATAAACGACTGCGAATACACATAGTCCCCGAGCATGATGGAAGGAGCTTGGAGGGATTCTTGTATCGGGGTCTTTTGGTTTTTATTCACAGTCCCCGGGCGTTGTCTGTCTGGTGGTCGTTTTCTGGTGCCCTGATCACAGTCCCTGAGCCTTGCTCGGCGTGGAGCTAGGCGAAGTCCCCGAGCCTGGTCGGGAATGCAACTGACACTGAGGGTGGTAGTCGGTGTTGACGGAGTCCCCGAGCGTGTTTGTGCATGTAGCTCTGTCGACCATGTTGGCCAGGTTGCTATAGTTATATCCTCTTCCTGAAAAATAACAAAGATGCGCGTCCAGTCCCCGGGACTGTAGCTTTGGTGAAATTGCAAGGAGGACTATTAACCATGAATCGGGGAATTGACTTTAAGTAAACATGTAAGGAAAAGGAGGGGTAAATGGGTCGTGATTGTCAGCCCGTTTTTTGGGCATAACAAGTAGGCAGCGTGGCAGTTTCGTATTTTCTCGTTTCGGTTTCCCAAAAACCCTGGAAGTTGAAGCGCCGCGCCGCTTGGTATAAAGGGTTACTCCGGTGGTTGACAGAATGGGAAGGGTCGCGTTTCTTTGCTTTAGTGCGATTAGGACTCGAATAGTCGGCAATTCAGTACTATATATCCGTGGTGATTTGTGGGGATTCCGATCCGTCTTGTTCAACAATCTCCACGCTTGCCAACAACGAATTTTGGGCGAAGTGTATGAGAGTTCGTCGGTGCTAGGGTATGATCGGCGAAGATGGAGGGAGACGGTGCGCGCTTTGCGGTTGGCTTCTCCGCCCTGCTGGCATTGTCGGAGGAGTTGGTCTTTCGGATTCTTCTTCAAGTGATCGACGGCGGCGACAATGTGCATGAGTATGTGAGGATTCGCCCAATCTACCGCCTCTTCTGCCGATTTTGTGATGATGCTTGTATGATTCAGCTCGTGTCTCTTCGGCATCTTCAGGACTTTTGTCAACCCTACTATGCCTTCCTGGAGCCTACCTTTGTGCAGCGGTTTCTCGATGTCGACCACCGTGAGGCGTTGTTCTTCCGTGGCTTGGAGCGGTTGATGGTTTTCGGCCGAGATCCTGGTGGGTAAGATCTTATTCGCAGGGTGGTGGCTACCGGAGATGATGTCGCGATGTACTTCAGGGTTATGATGCTATATTATGCTGATTCGGCGAATCCGGAGACGCCTACTATCCTTGGTCGCCTCGTCGGAGGTGCTCTTCCAGATGGTCGATTTTGTGATCGAAGCTTGCGTCGTCTTCGGAAGTGTTCTCGTGACGACATGCACAGGATTCGACAACGGTTGGGGATTCGTGCCCCGGAGGATGCCTAACTTAGTCGTGGTCGTCGGTGCTCATCAATGCATCTGGAACGAGTGTCGTTGTTTAGGTGAGATACCATGGGTCATTATGTACTGTAGCCTATAGTGTCAAATTTGTCATGAGTTTGATCTCTGGACTAGGAACATTTGTGAGGTGGTCGCTTATCGCATCAGTAGGATGAAGTTGTAATCGCTGGAATAACTTTTCTTTTAGATGTTGTCTCTCCAATGTCAATTTTGTTATCATGCTCTGTTTTGCTGCAAGACAATGGTGATTTGTATCTCGGATACGAGTGGTCGGACGTGTAAGTGAAAACTACAAAGCTGTAATATATTCGGGCGGTGAACTTTTGTTTCACTTGTATGTCCTTCACTTGTATGTCCTATCGTGCCCGCTAGTCGTGAGCCGTAGCGATGAGTCGTTCTGCCTTGGGTCTCAAATACTCCAGATCATAGGGCTAGCGCCACTTCACGCGTAGGATACATAAGGACTCCCAAGGAGGTACGCTACTGGCAACCCACGGCGCAGAGGGCGAACAACTCATGCACGCTTTGGATGATACCAGGGTCATGTCTTTTTTCCGAGAGGACTAATCGTGGTGTGACTATGGCCTGTGGCGACCATTCCTGGAGATGCTGGGTGAATAGCCATGCTGCTTGTAGAGTCGTCGACCGTACCGTGGTCGTATACAGATTCTGCGCACATAGCCTCATGGCTCCCGACCTAAATGACACCACCCGGTTTATGAGGAAGTATCACTTAGGAGGTCTGTCAACGTGGTCGTAGTGCTTAGGGTAGCCACTTCTATTCACTATGACCCATTGATAGACCAGCATTATGAGCTTTCTAGTTATGGCCAGGCTGTTTGGAGAAACGCCGTGTTGCGTTTTGGAGAGGTCGTCGATCGTTAGTAGTCGCACTGTTGTGGTCGTCGTGTGTTATCGGCGTTGTTGCGATGAGGGTAGTTGTAAGTTTCTTTGGAGTGGTTAATCTACGCCATGAGCACATCGCAAAGATCTTTGTGCACCGTGGGCGCTTTGTGGAGATTGTCGTACGTCGTGAGCGTTTCATAACAAGTTTGATTAGATGAGATACAATGGAGATAAAGCACCTTTATTCATTGTTTGGAGGTAGAACAATACAAACTTTATTGAATTCGGATTATATTAGGGCATCTTGCATTACTCGGAGCTATCAACCTCTATGCTTGTTCGCCACCGGAGTTGGGAGTTATCGCTGCTTCTTCTGCTTCCTTCTGCTTTTTCGCGGGCAGGCTGTCGCTGCCTTCTGGGCTATACACGTCCAGGAGACAAGGCTTTTTGACGGCGTTTATCGTTTGTTGTTCGAACTCCTATGCGATCTTGAGGTTGGTTCAGAGGCTGAGGATGCCTTGCTGCGTCAGGATCTTGAGCACCATGTAGGTGTAGTGCGGAACCGCCATGAGCTTGGCAAGTGCTGGTCGGCCCAGTATCGAGTGGTAGGCTGTTTCAAAGTTGGCAATGATGAAGATGATGTGTTCCACCCTAAAGTGGTCTTGATTGCCGAACTGCACACGGAGGGTGATCCGGCCTACCGGTGTTGATATCTTGTTGGGGATGATCCCCCAGAAGAAGAAGTTCGCAAGCATGAGTTCTTTCTTGGAGTACTCGAGTTGGCGGAAGGCATTGGCGAATATGATGTTGAGGGCACTGCCGCCGTCGACCAGTACTTTTCTGAAGTGGCATGTGGCGATGGTTGGATCAACGATGAGCGGGAAGCGACTAGGGTACCTGAAGTCTGTCCACTCATCTTTTCCGGAGAAGCTGATGGGCTGTTCTGACCAGTCTAGGTGGCGTGTGTCGTCTGCGCCCTCGCCTGTTGCTGCTACCGAGTAGACATCCTTGCATACCTGGCGACGTCTCCTTTCTGCTTCAATGACCATAACGCCTCCGAAGATGGAGTACGTCGTTGATGGTGGGCGGAACTCCGGTGCTGGTGGTTCTTGATCTCTGCCCTTGTCGGGATCATCCTTCTTTGCCCTCCTGTCTCCTCTTCCTTTCACCGCCTGCTCGAGGAGGTCGCAATTACGCATGGAGTGCTTGGCGTTCTTGTGTATGGGGCATGGGCCATTGAGGATCTTATCGTAGCTTTCGTCGTAGTTCTTTCTTGGTCTGACATTTGTATTAGCGACGTAACGATCGTCTCATCTATAATCGTACTTCTGCGGGTAGCGCTCAGAGTTGCTCGATCTGTAGTCCCGATGATCACCAGGTCTTCCATCGTTGCGGTAGTCTGATCGGCGATCCCTGTCCCTTCCGCGCTCCGGGGAGCGGGAGTATTGTCGCCTGGTCTCCCTGCTTCGAGCGGCGTCTTCTTGGTTGGCGTAAGGATTCGCGATAGTCATGAGCTCTTCTATGGTCGTTGGTATCTTCCGTGCCAGCTTGTTTCTGAGTTTGTCGGTGCGCAAACCATTGGAGAAGATGGCGATGGCCTCTGGGTCGGAGATATCCGTGATGCTCAATCGCTTATCGGAGAAACGCCTGATGTATTCGTGGAGACTCTCGTTGCTCCTCTGGTGGACGTTTTCCAGGTCGTAACGTGTTCCCGGCTGAACACACGTGGCTTTGTATGTTTTCATGAAGATTTCTTTGAGCTATTCCCAGCTATCGATCGTGCCTTCGGGGATCTTCTGGAGCCAATTGTTGGTCGTGGTCGACAGCATGACGGGGAGGTAGTTGGCCATCACATCTTGGTTTCCTCCCGAAGCATATACGGCGATCTCGTAGGTGGAGGCCCATTGCTCTGGGTTTATCTTGCCGTCGTACTTGTCCACCGATGTTACCCTGAAATTCATTGGCCACCGGACAACGCGTAGGCGAGGGGAACGAGGTCGCAAATTTCCAACGGGTGGTGGTGTTAGGTCGCATCGTGGATTACCGTCCCGCCGCGGGGATCTGCCTCGATACTCCCTCGGAGGCCTTCGTCGCGTCGGCTCTCGTGTTCGCCTACGTCATGGGTAGCCGCGTTCCTCCCCATCGCATAGCGGAGAACTTCGTCGGTACTCCCTCAGAGGGCTACGGCGTGCCTGCTCCGGCGTTCGCTCACGCCGAGCGTCGTCGCGTGCTTCACCGTCACGTGGCGGGGATCTTTGCCTGTACTCCCGCAGGGGCTTCTGGGGGGTTTCTGTTGTGAGACTGATAAAAAAATTCAGACGGGTGGGCCGCCTTATTCACATGGACCACTGCTGCTTTGAGGTGAGCTCCTATTTTCTCTGTCTCGGGCGTAGGGGGGTTTGGATAGCTCGCATGTTGCCGTGGCGAGGTGGGCACTCGGAGTTGGGTATATCGGAACGTCGCCTATCTGATCGAACTCATTCTGGAGATTACGTCCTGGCATGCAACCACTGTTTCTTTGGTCCCGCTCGCGCTGCTCATGTGCAAGTCGTTCGCGTTCGCGGTGCTCCTCGTATTGTTTCTCTTGCTCAACGCACTCCCGTTCACGTTGTCGTGTGCACTCGTTATTGCGCTATTCCCTCATGATGCGATCGGCCTCCGTCTCGTTGTCGCGTGGGATGCTGTCGGCGGAGACTTAAAACACTATCCCCCCAAAACCTAGGGGAACTCTGGGATGTCGCTGGTCGATCCGGATGAACCAGGCGTTTCAGGCCTCGTGGAGGCGACCGAGGCTGAGGAGACCGTGCCATCGAGAGATACTACCTGGTCAGAGTCATCGGAGACCAAGGAGATGACGACGGTGTTGATGATGGGTGCTGGGGGAATCTGGTCAGAGATCAGTAAATGCGTTTGACGCTGGAGGACAACGACCTGATTACTGAGCCCATAGGGCATCATTGGGGAGGGGCGAGTGTCCCTGGTCATCGTGACCATTGTCTTCGGCAGAGACCGACGGCGGCGTGGTCGGTGACTGTCATGACCTGGGAGTCGGCATTGCGCCGCCTGGACGAGGTCGATGCAGCTGATGATTCCGGCGTTGGCGCGATCGACGACGCCGATCAGGTCATCGATGTTGACGTCCTTGCGCATGTGGTACTTCGGTATGGCGGGGTGACGTGGAGATGGTGGTGAACATATCCCGCGTGGCGTGGATCCGATGGTCCAAGACATAGATCCAATCTGGATCACGGTGCCGGGTGTCGGAAGGACCATTGAATCCGGGAAGGTGACCGCTTGACGAGCCATGAAGTCAATGCACACACCCCCTACCTGGTGCGCCAACTGTTGACGAAATATGCATCGCAGTCTACCTAGGGGGTACCCCATGGTAGTAGATTGTTAGGCGGAGGTGTGGCGACGACGATCAAGCGTAACATAGAGAGCGTAGACACGGCAGTTTATACAGGTTCGTGCCGGCAAACCGCTGTCATACCTTATGTCCTATGTTCTGGTGGCTAGATTGATCTCGTATATCAGGTTACAAGATCTGTAGATGATCTGAGAGAGGTTGTCTGGGGTTTTTGAGGGGATCCCTGCTCGCCTTATATTGCCGGGGAGCAGGGTTACAATTTCCATATCCTAATAGACTACAATCGGTTCCCCATGGCAAGGGATCCGAGTTTATCTTACTAGGATCTTCCTTGGCGAGCAAGTCTTATTAGGAGTCCTTAGCGAGCACGACGGGCTGGTGGCGTGCCGCAAGGCCTCGTAGGCTGGGTCGTCTCCTGGTGGCTCCAAGAAGGTCCCTGGGGATATGCCGAGGTTATATCCCCAACACCGGTCGTGACCCATACGACTACGGGCCTCGTGGCAGTGGCTTTACTCCACCCTTCTCTAGCGGACCACGTTTTCCCTATCGTCATGATCACTATCCCTCCGTGGGGCAGGAGGTGTTTGGTTTTTCTCCTAACCCATTCTTTGGGAAAATGGGACAACACTGGTATCCTTCACAGTTTACTAACCCCAGTGTTGGTCCGTTTCCTCACCCTATGTCTTTTTATTGATGTAGGAAGGAGGATTGGAGGAGACTTGGCTTGTGGATTCCGGATGTTCACGCCATATGACCGGAAGTGACAAGTGGTTCTCCAGCCTCAACCTCGTGCGCCACACCGAGTACATCACATTCGGGGACAAGAGTAAAGATAATGTTGTCTCCCAGGGGTCCATCCGAGTCAATTCGTCTTTTGTCCTCAAGGATGTTACTTTGGTTGCGAATTTGCATTTTAACCTTCTATCGGTTTCGCAACTCCTTGAAGACAGTTTTGAGGTGAGATTTAAGCCAAACTTGTCTCGGATTTTGGACTCTCGGGGTGATCTTGTTTGCCGGATTTTGCCTTTCGGGAAGGTTTTTCGTGCGGATTTTACTATCTCTTCCGGACCTTCTTGTTGTCTTCTTGCCGGTTCTTCCTCCGAGCTTTGGAAGTGGCATAGGAGATTGGGACATCTTAGCTTCGACTTTCTTGCAAGGCTTAGCTCGATGGACCTTATCCAAGGATTGCCAAAGCTGAGGTTCAAAAAGGATTTGGTTTGCCATCCTTGCAGGCATGGCAAGATGGTTGCTGCTTCCCATCATCCTGTGACTCAGATCATGACCACTCGACCTGGCGAGCTCTTACACATGGACATAGTTGGTCCAGCTTGGGTCAGGTCGGAAGGAGGGAAGTGGTATTTGGTTTTAGTCGTTGATGACTACTCGAGGTAATCTTGGGTGTTCTTTTTGGAGAGTAAGGATGAGGCTTTTCCACTTGTTCGAGATCTGATTTTGAGATTGCAAAATGAGCTACCTAAGAATGCCATGAGAGCTATCCATAGTGACAATGGTACAGAATTCAAGAATGTTCACTTTGCAACTCTTTGCTCTTCTTTGGGTCTCGATCACCAGTTTTCTTCACCTCACACTCCCCAGCAGAACGGTGTTGTTGAGCGCAAGAATCGGACCCTTGTTGAGATGGCCAGGACGATGCTCGATGAGCATAGGACTCCTAGGCGGTATTGGGCCGAAGCACTCAGTTCTGCTTGCTATGTCTCCAATCGCATTTTCCTCCGAGCTTTCAAGAAAATGACTTCTTATGATTTGCGTTTTGGGAGACCACCCAAGGTAAGTCACCTACGGGTGTTTGGGTGCAAGTGTTTCATCCTCAAGAAGGGCGGTAAGTTGGAAAAATTTGAGTCTTGGTCTTCTAATGGTATCTTCATTGGTTATTCTACTCACTCTCGTGCTTATCGTGCACTTAACCTTGAGACTAACCGAGTGATGGAGACTTGTGAGATTACTTTCGATGAGACTATGCCCTGTGTTTCCACTGCTTTTGAGCTTGCAGGTGATGATGAGGTGAACACTAGCATCTTTGTGGAGGAGAAGCAGGATGATGCCGATTGGGGAGGTCCCGAGCCGACTCCACCGGCTGCCCCCGTCGACCCTGCGACGTCTACTTCAGCTCACGGCCCCGACCCGACTACTTCCTCTACATGGGGGCTGTTCGAGCAGCTTCCTCAGTCGGTGCCCGTTGCACCTGAGGGAGCTCCAGCTGCTTTTGAGGGGGAGGCCACTTCGTCCAGGCAGGCTCCCTACCACATCCAGTAGCAGCACCCGCCGGAGAACATCATCGGCGACATTGACCGTCGAGTCACGCCGTCCAGGTCATATATCTCTCAGTTTGCTCATTCGGCTTTTGTCGCGTCTTTTGAGCCCCGGGATGTTGGACACGCTTTGATGGATCTGGAATGGGTTAATGCCATTCATGAGGAGTTAGAAAACTTTGAGCGAAACCGTGTTTGGGTCTTAGTTCCTCCACCACCTAGTTGCCACCCCATAGGTACCAAATGGGTTTTCAAAAACAAACAAAGTGAAGATGGGGTGGTAGTGCGCAACAAGGCTAGGTTGGTAGCTCAAGGCTTTTGTCAAAAGGAGGGAATAGACTATGAGGAAACTTTTGCTCCCGTAGCTCATTTAGAAGCCATTATAATCCTTCTAGCTTTTGCGGCTTCTAAGGGTTTTAAACTTTTTCAAATGGATATTAAAAGTGCTTTCTTAAACGGCTACATAGAGGAGGAAGTCTATGTGAGACAACCTCCCGGTTTCGAAAATCCCAAGTTTCCAAACCATGTTTTTAAACTTCACAAAGCTTTGTATGGTTTGAAACAAGCACCTAGAGCATGGTATGATAGGCTAAAAACCTTTTTGCTCGCTAAGGGTTTTAAAATGGGATCAATAGATAAGCCGTTGTTTCTCCTCAAGCAAGGCAAAGACACTCTCCTTTTCCAAATATACGTGGATGATATCATCTTTGGTGGTTCTTCTGATGCTCTTGTTTCCATGTTTGCAGATCTTATGAGCAGAGAATTTGAGATGAGCATCATGGGAGAGTTGACTTTCTTTCTCGGGTTGCAAATCAAGCAAACTCGGGAAAGGACGTTTGTGCACCAAGGCAAGTACACAAAGGATATCTCGAAGAAGTTTGACATGGGCGACGCAAAGCCCCTCTCGATGCCTATGTCAACTACTACTTCCTTGGATGCGGACGAGGAAGGAGAGGCCGTGGACCAGACCGAGTATCGAAGCATGATCGGGTCGCTTTTGTACCTGACGGCGACCCGGCCGGACATTCAGTTCGCCGTTTGCTTGTGTGCACATTTTTAGGCTTCCCCACGGACTTCGCACAAGAAAGTGGTGAAACGCATCATGAGGTACTTGCGCTCCACTCCCGAATTTGGTCTTTGGTTTTCCACCTCTTCCTCTCTTGTGCTTTGCGGGTACTCTGACGCCGACTTTGCCAGATGTTGTCTTGATCGGAAGTCCACTTCTGGGACTTGCCAGTTTCTCGGTTCTTCTTTGGTTTCTTGGTCTTCTCTAAAACAATCTAGCATGGTATAGTCGACGTGCGAAGCTGAGTACGTTGCCGCAGCTAGTTGTTGATCGCAGTTGATTTGGATGATTTCCACTTTAAAGGATTTCGGTCTTGAGCTTACTAAGGTGCCTCTGCTTTGCGATAGCACGAGTGCAATTAGTGTGGCCAAAAGTCCCGTGCTTCATTCAAAGACCAAGCACATTGAGGTTTGCTTTCACTTATTGCGTGATCACTATGAGAAGGGCGACATTGACCTCCGGCATGTCGAGACCCAAAACCAGCTTGCGGATATTCTCACTAAGCCTTTGGATCAAGCTGTGTTTTCTCGCCTTCGGGGCGAGTTGGGTGTTTTCTTTCCTTTTTAGAGGAGGAAAGTTTTGTGTATCATAGTTCTTTTTGGTTCTTTTTGTCGTTTCTTTCTTCTTCTTCTAAATTGGTGTCTTGTTAGTGTTAGTTGGTGTCACTTTATTGTGCATCTCATTTGCATTTGTGACATAGTTCATTTTAAGCTTCATATCTATAGCCGATATAATGAATCTATGCTCTGTTTGAGGTCCTTTATGTGTCTATGGTGTTCCCTAACTTAGACTCCTCTCATGATCAGCAATAGATCTAAGTTAGAAAAGCTTTAAAACTGAATTTAATTCCCCATGTCACCTCTGAAATGGCACTAGCATGTGTAGGCTTTTGAACATCCTTCTTGGCTACCTTGTATATAGCTTGTAACTATGGCTCTTCATTGTTTCATTCACTACCTTTGAACACCATGCTTAAAATTGATATAAAATGAAATTGCTCTCGGTTTTATGAATTGGAAAGATCGAGTTGGATCTACATTGTGAGCACTTCACCGTGTGTTCGAGACTGCTTCCCATATGGGTTGATACTTGAGCGGTGTCGTGTATGACCAAAACCGGTGTGTCAAGTCCTTTGACTTCACTCGGTTGGTAAGCAAGGGCATCAGCTTGCTTACAACCACTCGCATACAACTTAAATGTGCCTAAAACTAAAATTTTGGCTACGAAACTCTGAAACTTGAAAAATTTATTCAATTAGGTCATTGGCTTGTTGTATGAACTTTACTAAGGGATACTTTTACTTGCTATACATGAGATTGCTTTGAGATAGATCCTATCTTGTTTTGCCAAGTCTAGTTGTCTCTAGGAGGTGATACCCATTCCTTGCTTACACATGTAATGCTCTCTAAAATAGCTTCTAAAGTGATCTTAAGCTCAACTTGAGTCTTTGTTGGGCACGTAGAGATTTTCCTATTCTCACAGGATAATATCACTTACAGCATCTATTCATTGTCTTAGCTCTATGTATGAAGTTGGTTGCACTCATTTTGCATATCATGGCATTTGAGGCTAAAATCTTGAGTTTTGAGTTTTGATGAGCTTCATGTGTCAACAAGGGGGAGAAATGTGCATTTCATTCATATTCAACCAAGGGGGCAAAAACAGTGCATTTTCATACTTGCATTAGTCAAGGGGGAGAAATTGGAAATTATGGCCTTTTGAGCTTTGGTTCGCTTTGGTCCTTCTTTTGGTATCTCCTTTCAGTACTTGGCTCGTTTCATCCTTCTTGTTATCCTGAGTGTGCTTTTGCCCAGGGGGAGCTTTTGCTATATGTGTTGAGCCTTTTGCCTCTTCTAGAGGGTCTAGCTTGCTTTGTTGGCTCTGATAGGTTTCAATTGGCTTCTTGAGCCTTATGAGGTTTAATTGGTATCTTTGAGCTTCTATTGGTGCTTCATTTGGTATTCTAAGCTTTGAGAGCTTTGATTGGTATCTTTGGACTTGCTAGCGGTGTTGAGCCCATTTTGTGCCTCTTCTTGAAGGCTAGTTTTGATTCACTTGGTTGCGTCGAGCCGTTGCCCATGTGCTTTTGTTTGGCATCTATAAGTGGCTTTGTCATAAGGTGTTTGAGGTTGTTTCAATTGGTATCGTTTTCTTCTCTCAAGTGACCCCGTTTTTGGCTTTTGTAGCTTTTTGGTCATTTGGAGAGCTTTACCTTGTGGCTCAAATCTGAAATGCACTTGTGTTGACAATGCACTCATCAAGAGGGGAGAATGCGAACACATGGTGGATAAGTACCCATGTATGTTCAGTTTTGATTATGAGTGATTGACCAACACGTGAGTGTTTCAGCTTGAGTGGCTTACCCTAACCCTTTGCAAAAGCAAATGTGTGCCTATCTATCGGCTTGTGGTGTGCAAGTGCTATGCCTAGTGACAGTGGTCAATGGCGTGGAGAAGGTCGAGTAGAGGCTTGCCGTGCCGATGGACTGAGAGCGGTGAACGGCGGAAGCGGGGCTCGGACTGAGGGACCATGGGCGCCGGAGGACTAGCTGTGGTGGCTAGTGCTTGGCATCGGCGAGTGCGAGAAGACATGGAGGTAGACCGAGTCGGCCGAGTCAAGACGGTGGACGCGCGAGTCGAACGGAGGCTCAGGGGACTCGAAGTCCTACCGGGCGAAGACAAGGTGGCTCACGTCGAGTGGTTTGGTGGTTTGGGCCTCAAAACCATCCGAGGACGGTTTCCGAGTTTGGGCCTCAAAACCATCCGCGTTGGTTTCTGAGTTTGGGCCGCTGTTGGCACAAATTATGACCATCTTTTACATAGCTAAAATGGTGCCACTAATCCAAGGATCAAGGATAAAACAAACACATCATGAGCATTCTTTATCAAATAACTATTTCCACATGTCCATGAGTGTTTGAGTGCAGGAATGAACAAATGGAGCAAAGGAGAGCCATATGGGACCACCATGCTCTCTCCTCTCGACCATGATCCAAGAGAGGCACTCTAGAGTAGAATCCATCCATTGGATATCACTGTGTTTCCTCTCAACTGCTCACAAGCGAAGCATGTGGATCCACGAACCCACACCAAGGAGGTAAACGTGACAAAATACCTCAGGACCAACATCCAACACCCATGACGAGTGGGACCAGCACGAGGAAGCAGTGGAGGACCAGAACCCCCAAGGGGGATTCGGCTGAACCTCAAGAAGGCCCAAATGGGTCCCACTCAGTCCTTGACTGGTGGGACCCCATCCAAGGAGGCAGGGGAGGGCCCACTGGCCATAGTGGCATTCCGCCGAATGCCGCCTAAGTCGGTTGGGCTCCCTCCAACCGCCATAGTTTCTCCCCACGTGTTGGATCACAACCATCCATGCCTTTGTCGGTTCCAAGGTCAGTTGGATCCAAGGGTGGAGAATGGAAGGCCCTGGATCGCTGACGTGGCGCCGGAGTAGACCCTACTCCACCTCCTGCTATAAATGGAGGGTCACACCCCCTCTCTAATCATGAAGAAGAAGCCTACAAGCTCTATTCTAGGAGTTAGTCTAGAGTGGGAGTTAGAGTTGAGTCAAGCTGTGCTCAGGATTTCTGGAGTCGTCTTCTGGAGAGTCTGGTATAGCTCTTGTATCTTTCCTTCTTTGTAAGACTTTATCTTATTCAATATATATCTTTATCTTTACTTTACTTAGTATTTACTTTGAGAATTTCTATACTAGATATAGTCTTGCTATATGCTTTTGCTCTTTAATAGCCTTCACACCCATAGTCTGTGATCCTTGTGACCTTTCCAGTATGTGATCATTACCTGTCATAGGGTACTTTGGTTATTGATCATAGTCAAAGTAGTAAGTTGTGTGTAAACGTGGTGCTTATACATCATCTTATCCTTGGTTATCGCTTGCTGCACGGATTGTTTGTGGTAGCTAGCAAGAGGTGATAGCCTTGTCTAGTCTTTGTATTGCACCACGTGTTTATAGGCAAGTTCTTAAAAGGTAAGGCCCCCGTAAGAAGAGGGCGCGGTCCGGTAGGAGTTTTGTCCTCCTACTGATCTGTCCCCTCGCCTAGCATACTTGTATTGAGGAGACAAACTATAGTGTCTACACTAGTTATCTAGCTAAGTATATTGAAGTAGAGAGAAGTACATAGGAGTCCCTGTTCTCTTCTCGTTGTCCTCCCACCTAGCTAGTCTCTGAGGTCCGTTCTAAGTATCCTTTACCGTAGATTCTTCATTCATGAACCCCTTCCTATCACTTTTATCATTTACCCCCCTATACTAGTTGGTACTAAGGTTGAGGTGCTCTCTAGGATCTCTCTCTAATTATCATTTTTAGCCAGCTTTCCCTTGGGATAATATAAATTACGATACCTCGGAATACTCCTTGGTGAAGTGCTACAGCGGTATAATCTGTGCGCTTGCGGATTTATCCAATAGTCATAAGAAATTTTAATTAGATTGAATCCAGAGATTCTCGTTAACTTAGTTATCTATTAGTTATAGGGGTTTACCCCTTGCTTGTGTTTCTCTTAATTGTGAACCAAGGCATTGTATGAGTGAGTTCCACTTTCGAGAAACCACATTAGAAAATCTTGAGAACTGCCGAAGGAACTCTAGACATCGTCTAGTGTCCCCTCGAAAGTTCATCTTGAATTTGGATCCACTCAAGGAAGGAGGATACACTTCGGTTATCAAGCAAGCTATGGCTGAGGAGGCTATTTCCGACTTTTCGGTCCTATCAGTCGCTCACGTGGTGCGAGGACCTGAAACACTTCCCATCTCAAACACTTCATGGAGGTGTGTGGCATGATCAAAGGAGTGGCGTTTGTCACCATTTGTCTTCGCCTTTTCCCATTCTCATGGTTGGGGAAGGCGAAGCAATGGTTCTACGCTCACAAAGAAGAAGCCAACACTTGGAAGATGGACCTCTTGATGAAGAAGATAGAAGAAGGTTCCAAGAAGGAACAAGAGGCTATCTACCCCATTGCCGCCACACAAGCTATTGAAGCCGATCCATGGTGCGAGGTGTGCGGAGGCAATGATCATTCGGGCAACAACTGCCCTGAAACATCAAAGGAGGACGTGAACTTCATCAGCAACAACAGCAACAGTAACAACAACAACAACAACAACAACAACGAGTTTCTACCCCAACAACAAGGAAGCTGGAATTCACGCCCTTTCTACCAAGGTAATGGTAATTACAATAATTACAACAATTCTTACAATAACCAACCTTCATTAAAAGATCTTGTTCTTGGTCAATCTAAGATTAATGATGGAATAAATAGAAAAATGATTGCCACTGATAAAGTTCTTGAAACCTTTGGTGAGAAAATGGATAGCTTTACAACTGCTATGAAAAATCAATTGAGCTTTAATAAAATGCTAGAAACCCATCTAGCTCAATTAGCAGCAGCTATGCCCTCCTTGGAACAAGGTAAAATTCCTGGGAAACCAGAAGATTCAGTTGAGCATGTAAACATGGTTAACTTGAGGTTCGGTAAGCCTCCACTTCACTCCTATTGGGGCTATCTTCTCGATCCTCCCTTCATCATGAAGAAGGAAGATCTAGGCCTCCCAACAATCAAGTGCTCAATCGGACAACAAACATTCCACACCGCCTTCGGCGATCTCGGATCGGGTGTCAACATCATGTCCAAGGTAACGTATGATAATATGTTAGGAGGACCTTTGGTCCCCACATGTGTTCGCTTGCAAATGGCAGATCAAACAATACAGTTTCCTGAGGGACTCGCAAGGGATATCTTGGTGAACATCCAAGATGAGTACATCCCCACCGACTTCATCATCCTGGACATGGGAGCTAACACGGAAGTCCCTGTCATTTTGGGAAGGTCTTTCCTCAACACCACCAACGCGGTCATCTACGTAGGATCGGTCCAAATCCACTTCCAATTCCCAAGTCATAAGGTAAAATGTGCTTTCAATGGTTATAAGTTTAACAAACAGGCAAAAGCACAACCACCAAAAAGAAGAGTTCAAGCTCTGCGGAAGAAGAAACAATATCCAGAGATCAAGATCGAAGAACTCAAGAAGGACGAACCCGCCAATCCAAGGCAAGTTTGGAAAACAAAAGAGGGGCACACATCAAAATCTCCGCCTCCGGAGACATCAAGTGCACCCGAGGAATGAACAAGAAGGAGAGTTCCACTCCGAGGACTTAAAATCAAGGAGACTTCGCCGAAAGGTAAATTGGTAGTTATCTTTTATTTCCTTTCTTAAATTTAGTTCAAACCTTTAATTTCTTTCATACTTAAAATTCAGAAAACTAAAGTTAGATTAAATAAAACTTGATAATTAGTTTAGCACTAAAACTTGACAAAAATTAGGGACATAGGGGTTCGGCCGAACACCCTATGTACCCTACTTTGGCTTATTTAATTAAAGGATCATTTAGAGACCTTTATAAAAGAAAAAGAAAAAAAATGGAGCACTAGGGCTTCGCTCGAATGCCCTAGAGACCCCATCTTCATCCCTCTCTTCCTCTCCACCATCCTTTGTCCAAGCATCTCATGATTTGGGAGGTGGGCTTGTCAAAAATCAGATTCTCACTTTGGGAGACATCTCTTTTGTCTTGTCATGTTTTAAAGTACAAATCACTTTAAGCATGGCACATCCTTGTCTCCCACTACTACTTGTCCAAAGTGGAGAATCATGACATCCATCACTTTCACTTTGTCATGCCTTGAAAAAGAAAACACATCAATCACTTTCAATCAAAGCATCGCATACCTTTGTCCCCCACTACTCTTTGTTTAAAGAGGAGAATCTTGACTACTTTAGCTCAGCTTTTGATCACATCATATCACATCTTTCACCTTTCACCAAGCACTAGAAAAAGCATGAGTGAAATCTCTACTTTTAAGGGATGGTCGACCACTTTGTGTCACCTCCTTCTCTCTCTCTTTTGCTTTGTGTAAGGCATCCACTAGACATGTGATCATGGCACCTAAGGGCATGCCCAAGGGGTGGTCGGCCGACCACTCCATGGCACCCCCTTGGTGCCACTTCCTTCCCATATAAAACCCCATGCAATGAGAGCTTCTTTCCTCACACCTCCACAAGAATTCAGTTCTAGTTCAAGCCTCTCCTTGCCTTGTTCTCTCCTCTATACATTCAAGAGAAGTTCTTAGCTCTCAAAGAGAAGTAGTATTGCTCTCGCTAGTCTACAAGAAGATCTCGTGTCTTCATCAAGCTTCTCTTAGCTCAAACGTCTCCCCACAAGGCAAACTAGAAATCTACTCCACATACACATATCCCTTTCTAGTCTTGGTCTTGTGTCCCTCTTCCTCTCTAGAAGATGAAGAACCCATTGACATCCACATTCAAGAAAATGAAGCAAGCTATGAGTGGGAGCTCATCCTGACGCTCCCACCAATCCGAGGATACTTCCCAAAGAAGAACAAGGGGAGGTTCGGCCCGATACACATGGGAGAATCTCCAAACCGAAGAACAACCTCAGGCGGAGGAAGTACCAACAGAGGTACCACATGTCGAGGCATTATCCGTACCCCCGATGACAACCTATGAACAACAAAGCGGACTCTGGTTCAACAAACTAGAGTATCAGAGGCATCTTTCTCTTCGGAATCGATCCTTTGAGCAGACATGGATTTTGGATCCAAGTCTTCTCTCCAACGCAGGTATGACCACCGAATTCAAAACTATCTTTTCCTCTATTGGTTGGTCTAGCTTTTGGCAAATGGAAGAGTTTGGAATTGAGTTGCTCACCGTAGAATTTCTAAGCTGTCTCCAAATCTCTAATGATGGAATTGTCTTTCACATGTTTAATCAAAACCATAGTCTATCATGGAACCATCTAAGTGTTTCTCTGGGCTTTGATAATTCATGTTTGATTGATTTAGACCTTGCCATGCGTAGTTTCAACAAAAGGAAATTTTGGTTCTCCCTCTCTGCTTTAAAAGATTGCTCAAATCCTAAGTCTGAGGAAATTCACAACCCAACTCTTCGTTTCATGCTTCTTTGGATGAAAATGACCTTGTTTCCTGGAAGTAATGCTAACTTAATAAGTGACATGGAACTAAAACTGCTTTATGCCATGGTCAATAAAATGCGAATCTCTCCTGTGACATATTTAGTCGAATTTTGGCAAAGTTCAATTGAGAGTAATATATCTGTTCAATTCACATCCTTAATTACTTGTCTTTCCGAATCCATAAACCTGCTAGATGGCACAAACCCCTTTGTTTACATCTCTGCTCCTTTAGCAATGATCTCAAAACAATATTTTGCTTATATTCAAATGCTAAAAAGAGATGCTAAGGGTAATCTAAAAATGATTTACAGTGGCCATACAATTGAGGTGCCTTTTCCAAATAGGCAACTTCAATTGTATAGGACCCACAAGCTAACCCTTGATTTAGATCAAGGAAGTGGGCAAAGAGATTTTGCAGGCTCAGACAGGAGAGCTCAGGAGGGGCTACACTTTGTTCATCTTGAGCAAGGTGGACCTTCCCAAGGAGCTGTTGGCGAGGAGGAAGATGATGCATCTTCCGACCCCATGCACACTTCAAGTGGCATGCCTCCTCGACCATCATGGCCGCAACGAGCACAAGCATCCTTCTCGTCCAACCGAGACAGGGAACATCGTGGGCTGCGGCAAGAATTCGATCACCTCACCAACACCCTAGGTGAGTTGCGTGTTGAGCACGATGAAACAACACGCATCGTCCAGCAAACCGCCGAGAACATTCAAGCAATACAAGAAGAACAACAACGGTATGGGGAGTTTTGGTGGCAACAACATCCACACCTGCCACACCATTAAGCAAAGGACAAGCTTGGGGGAGATTCTCTCCCCCACTAAGGTAAGTTGTTAATTTCAGCATTTACATTTATGCATTCTCTTGCTTATCTTAGCTTTGCATTTAAAAATCTGCTGTTGACACAAAAAACGTCAGGATCTGCGAACACCTCGGGCTTATACCCGAATTCGATATCCAAAGGTGTGCCAGTAGATTTGACCAGTTAATCGAAAAGGACGATAACTAGAACAAAATCTGAACGAGAAAACAGCGATGCGCCCGGATGTCAAGGCTCAAACTTGATCAGGATAACTAGAACAATGGCAGAACGAGACGACAACGATGCGCCTGGACGTCAAAGCTCTGATTGCTCAAAACACGGAACTTGCAAGGATTGACGGAGGTGGATAAGATGCAGCCCATCGAAACTTGAAGAACTCTTAGATAGACTAATACTAATGCGATAAAAAGGTAAATTGCTGAAAAGTAAATAGATAAAAGTAATTGATTTGATTGATATGCCTGGATATATTTTTCTCACGACCCCTAGGTACATATTTATACTCCAGCAATAGGAGTTGTAGATAGACACGACTCGTACCTTTCCTAAACAAAACAAACACCTCTATTTTTAAGGAAATAAACGACTCGTGCAAGAGTCGAACTCAAACTTCTATAACAATACTAGTATAAGATCACCAGTTTCCTTATCGACACATCCTTCCGATCCGCAACTTCCTTTTAGAGCCATCGGTAACTGTATGCTCACGTCAGCCACGTCATCCTTCATTGGCAACATCCGATAGCACCTTCCATCGGCAGATTTCCTTCAATGTTATCGGCAACTTTCTGCTGACGTCAGATATTCCACTTCTATCGGCAGCTCTGTTCCCATCGGCAATCGCTCTTTGACAACATCTTCTTGCCTCCATCGGCAACAAATCCCTATCTTCATCAGCAACAGATCCCTGTCCTTATCAACAACAGGCTTTGGCTCTCATCAGCAATGTTCTTCCTGCCTTCATCGGCAATCTGATCGATAATATCCTGATGCCGATAAGGAACGACAACTAGCCTTTTGCCGATCGGCACAATCGTTAGATCATATTGACACGTGCCAAAAAACGGTGTCAACACATTCCCCCCAATTTCGGAGTATAAGATATCTTATGCACCAAAATTTCTGCTACTGCATCTCCTCCAAAATGCCTGCACCACTTCCTTGACTATTGCACGTAAGCATTGCAGAGCCACTCTCACAATCTTTCGGCTTCTATGAAATATTTCCTTTTGCAGCCAACAAATTCATCGGCAGCGCTACTCCCAGTGCACAAACTCTTCACTCAGCCTGCCGATGCTCCCCAAGTGTAACAGTTGAAACGCCAGGGCTCACCAAGTGCTACTCCCAAGCCAAAATGTCCAAGGCCATCGACTCTAGTTACGCTATCGGCAACATATTGACATCTGCCGATGGATTCTCATCTTTGCGCTTTGGCCCCCACGGCTTAACTGGAGATTTCCCTCTGGAAAGATTTTCATTGTGACAAATATTCTTGGCGCTCGCGCTGCATCCTCCTTCTTTGAGTCTTTGTAAGACCCTTGGGACACCTTTGAGGGAGCTTAGGTTTCCAAACAAGCTGATACTGTTTCTCATTGCTTGTATCTGCACTACCTCTTATGTTTGGATCCCTAGAGAAAATTTCCTCATCGGGCATTCTGGCATTGTCCCTCTCTTCAAGCTCCTCCTGATCAACATGTCTGCCAAGCTTGTCATGTGCACTGAGCTTGCCCCCCAGCCGATCATGCACTGACTCCTTTTCTCTGATCGGCCTATCATAACTTGATGTCCGATCGTCAAAACGGGGTTTCTTTTCTGACCGATTGGCAGGGTAGTACCCATTGCATTCAGGGCAATTATCGGCAGTGGGTAGCTTGATGCCTTCTTCCCAGCAATGAACAAAGAAGGGGCAACTCCAATGATTTTTATGTCAATGCCACTCCTGGCGCCTCTCTTCCTCTTGTCGCCGATATCGCTCCTCCTGTGATTGCCGATAATCTTGGCGTGGCCGCCTATGCGTGATTATAACACCGTGAGATCTCCTGGTGTTACTACTTTCATCGACAACCCTCTTGCCTTTCCTATCATCGACAAACTTCTTCCCTATTACTTCATGCGCAGCTATCTGATGTTCAGGGTCTACCGATGCACTTTTCTTGGCAGCTTCCGATGTCAGCACCTTAGTTTTCCCACTAGTTTCCACCATATTGTTTGGAAATGGGTGCTGGTTAATCTTCATCGGCTTCTGGGCTTTGGAATTTTCAAACTTGGTTCGCCCAGATTCAATTTCCGATTGCAACTGCTGCCTAAAGACTTTGCAATCATTGGTATTGTGCGAAGTTGCATTGTGCCACTTGCAGTACCTGATCCTTCTGAGGTCTTCGGCCGATGGAATTACCTGGTTAGGCGCCAGCCTAATCCTCCCTTCTTGAAGTAATAGGTCAAACATCCTATCGGCCTTGGTGATATCAAAGGTGAATCTCTCAGCTTCTTTCTGACCAAACGAACAGGATATCGGCTTTTTGTTCTTTACCCATTCAACTAAACCGATACTTGCTTCTTCGTCCGAATCTGCCTTCTTAGTGAAAGACACCTCCTCATCCCAATTTCCTCTAGGCTCAAAAACTTCGGTGTCTTGATCGGCAACCCTTTGCACAAGATGGCTCAAGCTTTCAAACTCTTGAGATGCGTATTTGTCCCTGATGCGTGGTAACAACCCCTAGAAAGCCACATCCGCCAATTGCCGATCATCAAGAACCAACCTATAGCACTTGTTCTTCACGTCTTGCAGTCGTTGCACAAAGCTTTCTACCGATTCATCATCACGTTGCCTCAATTTGACCAAATCGGTAATCTTCTTTCATGTATGCCAGCGAAGAAGTATTTGTGAAACTGCTTCTCTAGATCGGCCCAAGTGATCACAGAACTTTGAGGCAGTGAAATAAACCATGTAAATGCCGATCCCAATAATGATGACGAGAACAATCTCACCCTCAGTTCATCTCTATTGGCTGCCTCTCCACATTGGATAATGAAGCGATTAATGTGCTCCATTGTTGATATATCATCTTGTCCAGAAAACTTTGTGAAATCCAGCACCTTGTACCGATTTGGGAGAGCGATCAAATCATAACCTGAAGGGTATGAAGTCCGATAAGAATATGTATCAACTTTAGGATTGATACCGAATTGCTCTTTCATCACTTCGGTAATCTTATCGGCCTAGTAAGCATCTTGATCCTGCTGATGCACTGACGAGATGTTGATTAGTTGAGCAGGTTGATGCACTTATTCATATCTTTGTGATGAATAGGCCGGAGCAACCAACACTTTTACGGCAGCAGTCTGTTGAGTATTATGCATCGGCTCATTTGCCGATGGGCAATTTTGAACACCCACTGGGATGTACTCTGGCATTATATTCATCGGCTGATATGCCGATGTCTCATTGTGCGCGTTCGCCTAAGGGTATTGCAGCGAAATACCACTTATCAGCTGGGGTGCTGATATCTTACTCTGCAGACTCGCTGGCGGATGATACTGTGGAGCTCTTGCCACTTGGTATCCAGGCTGCATTACTTGTTGCTGAATCGGCAATTGACCGATCCAACTTACATTGGATGTCATTGGCATATGACTTGCCGATGGCTGATAACCAGTTGACGAGGGCTGCTCTTGTACCCTTGAATGATTGCCTTGACTTGCAGGTACCATAGCTTGAGGAGCCATTGACGATACGGGCTGGTTCCCAATCGCAATGTCTTGTTGCATTGGCCAAGAATTTGCCGATGGCCTCGTGTAGGGCACTTCGTGTACCATCTGAAGATTCCCGGACGGCAACTGCACCGTTGGAGAGGATGTAGCATAATGCATCGGTGGAATCATCGGCTGTGCAAGTGTTGCCGATGCCACAGGAACCTTCCATCCTGCATTGTTATCTTGGACCAATCTAGATGCAGTAGATGGACTTGGAGGCATACCGTATTCCCACCAGCTGGAAGTTGGCTAACTCTGGGTCATAGGTCCATACATTGTCGACGCCACCAGATTTGCATTCAATTGAGTAATGTTTGTTGGGCTTGACCTTGGCGGCATGATCTCATCGGCAGATCGGTTCATAATCGGTGAAGACACCCTTGGAACCGCCGATGGGATCGTAACAGATGCCGATCCGAGTTGATGATACGCCGGACCAACATAATATGGTGCTTGTCTTTCCTTGAAAGTGTGCTTGACAGCATTGTATACAGTATCGGACAACACATTGGATTGGTTAATTAACACATGATTGAATGCAGAATTAACCATCTCTTGTAATTTACCAGGATCGGCGTCGAAAGTGACCTGCCGTGGCAACGACGGATCTTCCTTCTGGACTGCTTCGTCGATTCTGTTGAGGCTGAAGGACTTCAGATATAACTGCTTGTACTCCTCCATAGCCCGCTCCATAGCCTGCTTCTGATCATCTCTCAGATTTGCTTCGGAGACTTCAATGACATTTTTCGGATTGATCTCAGCAGTATTGTCTATTAAGCTTGTAATGGGTTAAACCTTGGCCAAAAGATGTGATAGGTCCCACCGAGCGTGCCAAAAGAGGTGTTGACACAAAAAGCGTCAGGATCTGCGAACACCTCGGGCTTATACCCAAATTCGATATCCAAAGGAATGCCAGTCGATTTGACCAGTTAATCGACAAGGACGATAACTAGAACAAAATCTGAACGAGACAACGGTGATGCGCCTGGATGTCAAGGCTCAAACTTGATCAGGATAACTAGAACAATAGCAGAACGAGACGACAGCGATGCGCCCGGACGGCAAAGCTCTGATTGCTCAAAACACAGAACTTGCAAGGGTTGACGGAAGTCAATAAGATGCAGCCCGTCGAAACTTGAAGAACTCGTAGATAGACTAATACTGATGCGATAAAAAGGTAAATTTCTGAAAATTAAATAGATAAAAGTAATTGATTTGATTGATATGCTTGGATATATTTTTCTCATGACCCCTAGGTACATATTTATACTCCAGCAATAGGAGTTGTAGACAGACATGACTCGTACCTTTCCTAAACAAAACAAACTCCTATTTTAAAGGAAATAAACGACTCGTGCAAGGGTCGGACTCAAACTTCTATAACAATACTGGTATAAGATCACCAGTTTCCTTATCGACACATCCTTCCGATCTGCAACTTCCTTTTAGCGCCATCGGTAACTGTATGCTCACGTCAGCCATGTCATCTTTCATTGGCAACATCCGATAGCACCTTCCATCGACATATTTCCTTCAATGTTATCGGCAACTTTCTGCTGACGTCAGATATTCCACTTCTATCGGCAGCTCTGTTCCCATCGGCAATCGCTCTTCGGCAACATCTTCTTGCCTCCATCGGCAACAAATCCCTGTCTTCATCAGCAACAGATCCCTGTCCTTATCAACAACATGCTTTGGCTCTCATCGGCAATGTTCTTCCTGCCTTCATCGGCAATCTGACCGATAATATCCCGATGCCGATAAGGAACGGCAACTAGCCTTTTGCCGATCGACACAATCCTTAGATCATATTGACACGTGCCAAAAAACGGTGTCAACATCTGCATATGATAAAATAAAATAAAAAGACTTTCTCTTACTCCACTCTCACATATTCCATGAAAATTAATATCTCCTATGGAAATGATGAATAGTTTCTCTGCTAAGTGTTTCTCTAGAACTTAGTTTACAACTTGATACTTCTTTAAGTATGTGTTATTTGGCTTAAAAGAATTCATCATGAACCTCAACCTTTTGTGGGTTGCAAATGTCGTAACTAAGTCTAAGTTGTTGTGAGACATGATATGACAAGATAAGAGCTGCTATAATTTTGTTCTAAGCAAGAATGACTATCAGAGTATTTATTTATTTAAATGATAAAACACTTTGATGTTCGTTAATGGTGAAAATTCCTACCAAAGCCATACATGCTCTTTCATGAGATAAGCTTTCTACATAAGTTGCTTGCTTTGTGTTGTGTTTGGTCAAGTTTTGTGACCCTTGTCGAGAGATTTATCATGCTCCCAAGATCAAGATCACGTACACGCCACATATACATGCTGCTTCTACACTGGAAGTACGCAGAAACATGCCTTACATTTCCACATAGTTCATACTCCATGCTCTAAGTAGGAAAACTCTCTCTAGTTTGTTGTTAGTAAATGAGACATAGACTATGCAAAATTATGAAAAATGCAAGGGCATTCTAAAGTCCTAATCTTTATGAGCATTTCCAAAGCTCTCTTGAAAAAAAAATGATGAAACAGATAGCTATGTCTCAATTTTAGAAAAGAGAGATCCACAAATAGGAGTATTGATCATTTACCATGTTTCCACACACTTGCACATCTTGATCTAAGAGTATGACACTTCCCTCCTCGGGTCCGGAATTTGACTTTACAATATATGCAAGGTAAGTTTTCTACATCTTTGATCCCTACCTATAGCTCCACATAAGCTTTAGAGATAGGATGGAAGAAGGCAAACTTTGATATATGCCTTGGTGAGGAATCATACACCTTATGAGCAACTCGAGAGTACCATTGGAGGAACACTAAGTTTTCTTTTACAAAACCTTACAAAACCTCCGATATGAAACTTGTGAAAGAATAAGAAAACTAGTGCTCAAGTCAAGTTGTTCTATCTCTCAACCTCTCAAGACAAAGGATAAAGCTATAAGCCCCATGAAGGACTAAGGTAATATGGGTGAGTCTTTATTGCTAACTTTTCCATTCAAAAGAGAAGTATGATTTTGTAGACTTAGTACTCTTGAAATATGAAGCATAGTAGCAACTCCTGATCCATCAAGCTAAGTTTGATTGTTTGCTCGGGATGAGCAAAAGTTAAGCTTGGGGGATCTTGTTGGCACAAATTATGACCATCTTTTACATAGCTAAAATGGTGCCACTAATCCAAGGATCAAGGATAAAACAAACACATCATGAGCATTCTTTATCAAATGACTAGTTCCACATGTCCATGAGTGTTTGAGTGCGGGAATAAACAAATGGAGAAAAGGAGAGCCATATGGGACCACCATGCTCTCTCCTCTCGACCATGATCCAAGAGAGACACTCTAGAGTAGAATCCATCCATTGGATCACTCTGTGTTTCCTCTCAATGGCTCACAAGCGAAGCACGTGGATCCATGAACCCACACCAAGGAGATAAACATGAAAAAATACCTCAGGACCAACATCCAACACCCATGACGAGTGGGACCAGCACGAGGAAGGATTCGGCCGAACCACAAGAAGGCCCAAATGGGTCCCACTCAGTCCCTGATTGGTGGGACCCATCCAAGCAGGCAGGGGAGGGCCCACTGGCCATAGGGGCATTCCACCGAATGCCCCCTAAGTCGGTTGGGCTCCCTCCAACCGCCATAGTTTCTCCCCACGTGTTGGATCACAACCATCCATGCCTTGGTCGGTTCCAAGGTCGGTTGGATCCAAGGGTGGAGAATGGAACGCCCTAGATCGCTGGCGTGGCACCGGAGTAGCCCCTACTCCACCTCATGCTATAAATAGAGGGTCACACCCCCTCTCTAATCATGAAGAAGAATCCTAGAAGCTCTATTCCTTAGATTGTTCTAGGAGTTAGTCTAGAGTGGGAGTTAGAGTTGAGTCGAGTTGTGCTCGGGATTTCTAGAGTCGTCTTCTAGAGAGTGTGGTATAGCTCTTGTATCTTTCCTTCTTTGTAAGACTTTATCTTATTCAATATATATCTTTCTCTTTACTTTACTTTACTGAGTATTTACTTTGAGCATTTCTATACTAGATATAGTCTTGCTATATACTTTTGCTCTTTAATAGCATTTACATCCATAGTCTGTGATCCTTGTGACCTTTCCTGTATGCGATCATTGCCTGTCATAGGGTACTTTGGTTATTGATCATAGTCAAAGTAGTAAGTTGTGTGTAAGCGTGGTGCTTATACATCATCTTATCCTTGGTTATCGCTTGCTGCATGGATTGTTTTTGGTAGCTAGCAAGAGGTGACAGCCTTGTCTAGTATTTGTATTCCACCATGTGTATATAGGCAAGTTCTTAAAAGGTAAGGCCCCCATAAGAATAGGGTGCGGTCCGGTAGGAGTTTTGTCCTCCTACTGATCTATCCCCTCGCCTAACATACTTGTATTGAGGAGACAAACTATAGTGTCTAGACTAGTTATCTAGCTAAGTATATTGAAGTAGAGAGAAGTACATAGGAGTCCCTGTTCTCTTCTCGTTGTCCTCCCACCTAGCTAGTCTCTGAGGTCCATTCTAAGTATCCTTTACCGTAGATTGTTCATTCATCAACCCCTTCCTATCACTTTTATCATTTACCCCCCTATACTAGTCGGTACTAAGGTTGAGGCACTCTCTAGGATCTCTCTCTAATTATCATTTCTAGCCAGCTTTCCCTTGGGATAATATAAATTACGATACCTTGGAATACTCCTTGGTGAAGTGCTACGGCGGTATAATTTGTGTGCTTGTGGATTTATCCAATAGTAATAAGAAATACCAACAGCCGCAAAACTCGGGGTTCGGTAGTTGAGCCCAAAGCTACCGGTGGCGGGTTTCATGGTTTTGGGCCTCAAAACCTAGGCGAAGCTTCCGAGGAAGCGGGGATGGCACTGGGCGGAATCCTGGAGGTTGCGTCGAGCCGATGAAAACTCTCGGCAGGAAGCTTTGAAACAAGGATGCGAAGCTTTGACTAGCAATAGCAAACTAAAAGATGCGAAGCCTCCTACCACAATTGCTATCCTAATATGGCTCTATGGAACACTCAAAACCTACTCAAGACTAGTTGCCCTCTAGGCACAACCTAATATACTAAACAAGTATGAATAAGGTAAATGCAAAGGAGGTGAAGGTGATTATACCGCCGAGTAGAGGATTGATCCAATCAAGTTGAGAGATCCAAGAACACCAATCAATCACACAAGGATGACACTTGATTTTTCACCAAGGTTCACTAGTTTGCCCACTAGCTACGTCCTTGTTGTGTCGGCTCACTTACTTGGAGGTTCAAGAGCTAATTGGCATCACACACCAAGCCCGTCATCGGGTGCCTCACAACCAACACAAGATAAGGGCTCTCCAAGATACGCGCAATCCACTAGAGTTACCTTTGCGATCTCCCACGGGGAAGGCACAAGAACCCCTCACAATCTTCACTTGTGGTCCACGAAGCACAATCACCAAGCTTCTTGAATCCACACCGCTTGCTCCAAACCGTCTAGGTGAAGGCAATCACCAAGAGTAACAAGAAAACAGCAGCGGTATCAACTACCAAGTGCCACTAAGATGAATCACTTCATGCAATGCACTTGATCACTCAACTCACTCAAATGGATGATCAAAATCAACTAAGAGATGAGTGGGAGTGTGTGTGGTTTGCTCACAAGACCACCGGACAATGCACATGGTCCGATGGTATGGTCCGATGCCTGGTTCGGAGCCTAGTCCGACACTTCTGCATGTGCCACGTATCCTCTGTCTTCTGACTTGACCGTTGGAGATTCAAACATCTGCCCACTAGACCACTTGCGATGGTCCGACACATGGTCTGACGCTTTGGCCTCAGCCAAATGTCTGAGTCCAGTAAGCACTCAAGCTCCGGACTC